>CM032456.1:49777975-49847975 GCA_019049505.1 Pachyrhynchus sulphureomaculatus
TCGTAAACTAGAAAATTACTTTGAGATTTTAATTTATCTTCTCTTTCCATTTATGCTACCTGCAATTCTTTGTAGGCTCTTTGCCATTTTTATCCTTGTCTCCTTTTACTATATTTTTCCTACTTTCTTTTTATTACTTAGCTTAACATGTCTTATTATATTTTAACTGCATAAATCTTCTATTTGAAGAGAAATTGTTTCCTGAAACTGCATATCGTCCCATACAAACGTTCAATTTTAAAATATTTATAGTAAAAAAAACCGGCCAAATGCAAGTCTGACTTGTGCAACTAGTGTTCCGTCCGGTGATTGCTTTTAAAATAAAAATTATTTTGTCTAGGTACCTATCCGTTGTTCACCAGTATGTGTACTGAAAAGTATATTAAAAAACCATATTGTCAAGGTAAATAGTTTTTTTTAATATCAGATAAATTATCAAACGTTATACCCTCGTGATTTTTTAAAAAAGTAGTGTGAAAGAAAGTTTGCGCGCAAGTATTACATCATATATATTTTTGAACTCGTATTTTCACAAGCTTTCATTTGACACTCCACCCGATGGCCTTAAATTTCTTTTTTCACTGCCCCCTACCAGCTAACTCCTTAAGTCAAAATTTAACTTTCAAAACTACACGGTTTTGATTGGGCCGTCAATTCCTATATTTGTGACAAATTTTAACTTTCTGTGTCGCATAGTTTTGGAGAAAATCAGGTGTGACAGATAGCCAAACAGACGGACACCGAAGTGATCCCGTAAGTCTTCCGTACGGAACACTTAAAAATGAATAAATTTAAAAAAAATGTTATTTATCTAACTGCAACCCCTCGAAAATTATTTCTCAAGAATGACGTCATCTAAATGCGAATCAGTATGTTCCTGGCATTCTTCTGACTGGCCAGAGAAATTATTGACCACTTGTTCAAGGAAACAAGACAACATAGAAAAATCCATCAGCGTCAAATTAGCTACATGGATTTCAGCTCTTTTAGAATTGAATTTATTCGTGATAATTTCTCAACTCATTGGAATTGGTACATTTGAGGTGTGTGATGTCGCCCCGTTCTATTGAAACCTGGCCATTAATCTTTGATAACTAAGTCCCCAATCGTTTCTACATATCTCTCTGAATTAACAGTTGTTGTGCGGTCTCTATCATTCTGGCGGATTATTCCATGTATCGAGATTGAGGCTCAAGCTCTCACTTTAGGGAAATGTGAACGCTTTTGTTTTGAATTTCTTGAACTCTATTAACGATTGTTATGTTTTTAACGTGGTCGTTAAGGCGGAAATAAGTCTCATCGTCCTCAGTTAATTTCTTGCATCAACTGCCTGGCTTTGGGAACGCAAACCTAAATCTTTACTAAGAAAGCGGTATATCGAGCTGCTGGGCACATATACATACACTTGATCGTTTGCACATTAAGAGACTAGAATTTTGCGAACTGAGATTTAAATATACTCTAGGTTTGCATTGGTCGGCCTTCAAATTTATATCCAAATTTTTTAGTTAGTTGAATACTTATGGCTTAATTTACGCTGTGAATAGTCGCATAGTAACTATGGGTCGGCCTAATCTTCTCTGCCCTCGCCTTAATCCGCTTGCTTTATTATAGAACACCCTGTATTTCGGTATAACTGGCTGACTAACTGGTGTTGGGGGAATGAGTGCAGAGTAGGGATGGGCGATAATGTATTTTACCTATCGATAGTATCGACTCTGGATAATTTTAACTTATAAATATATCGATAGTTATTGATCTATCCATAGTTATCCATATATCAATAACTAACGATAGTTATCGATATATTGATAATTTACCTATTGTATAGAGTAGCATATTTGAGCCACGATTTTCACATGGTACTGGATTTAATAATCGAGCGATATATGTTATTTCAATAATCTTGAGCGGTTTTTCTCTTGAGTAATCCCAACATTATCACTAAATTGAATAAGGAATGGACAGCAATGATCAACTCCTCAAATTCTCTACAAAACACTTTCTCTAAGTAAAGGATGTTTTGGTAAAAATTTGCTTCCTTAGAGATTAAACACATAGCAGACGATCTGGCTCCTGTTCTTAACGATAACAGTTGACTTTTATTTGTCTTGCGAATTTTATTTGGCCACAATCGCGGAAAAGTCGACGTAATGGACATTGAAAAACTAGTATTTGTCGCGTCTTTGTCGCCCACACTCCTAAAAAAAACCACAACGCTAATAACCGCCAATGCAGGACGTCTTAAAACCAAACGTGACACACACATAAACCGTAAAACTGGTAAAGTCAATTCCGTCAGTCTGCTTTGATTCTGCGATCGCGCCCACTTCGTTTCGTTTTTGTTTCATGTCGTCTTTTGTTTTGTATAAGCGCGTGTACAGCGACGACCGAACTCAAGGCATGCTCCGATGAAGTCGCGAAATGGTAATCCGTTTTTAGTAATGATCGCGAGCGAAACGGGCCGGTAAGATAGAATCTTGGATGGTGGCATGACGAGTAGCTACGCGACGTGGTAATTCACTGGAGCGTTCACCTAATCAGTTTTATAATATAATAATAATAATAATAATAATCTGTTATCGTTTGGAAATCCCTATTATTGATGGGCCATAGTATATTATTTCATAGTTACTATAGATATCTGTTTAATTACCCACTTTATTTGCAATAGTCTGTGAATATGGTGTAAATAATATTACTTTGCTTAAGTTCATTATAATTTGATTAATAGTGTTTTTTGTTGTGAGTGGTGTTAATTTTGTTGTTCACGATTCCCAACTATTTTATATTGTCGGAGGAATTTGCCGTCAATGTCGGCAGGTAATATATTTTTTATTGCAATTTTAGCTTTATATTTTTAAACAAAAAAATCAAAATAATACAAATGATTTCGGATGCATTTTTTTAATTAACTTTGGAGTTACTTTAAATAGTTTTTAAAATCTATTCCCAACTAAATAACCGGTCAAGTGCAAGTTAAACTTGCGCAATTAGTGTACCATACGTTGATTGCTTTTAAAATAAAAAATTTTGTTACAGAGGTATAAAATGATCAGTGACTTCACAAAACACACCCCCCAAATGAGTTTTCAACAAAGTTTGTTTCCAGTCTTTACTGAAATCTGATGACCTTGAAATTTTTGTTTTTTTATATACCAGATAAACTATTAAAGGTAATGCACTCGTGATAATTTTCGTTCAATCTACACCCCGTGGAGAATATTCCAGATTTTTTCAAAATTTTTTGATAAGTACTTTTCGAGATAAGGCGGGGGATAGCGATTTTTTCGCGATTTTTTTTAAAAATAATACAAAGAAAAGTGCGAGCAAGTATTACATTATATATACATTTTTTACTCGTGTTTTCACAAGCTTTCATTTGACACCAGACTCGATGACCTAGTAAATTTTTTTTTCTTCACTTCCGATTTCACCCCCCAAAACTAACCCCTTAAGTCAAAATTTAACTCTCAAAACTACTTACTACATGAATTCCTATATTATTACCAAATTTCAACTTTCTATGTCAAATAGTTTCGGAGAAAATCGGGTGTGGCAGACAGACAGACAGACAGACACGAAGTGGTCTTATAAGTGTTCCGTACGGAACACTAAAAAAGGCTTCACAAGGTTTTAATAATTTAACGATAATTTCGTATCTTTTTTTAAAAATACGGCCTAGTGCAAGTCGGACTTGCGCAATTAGTGTTCCGTACGGTGATTACTTTTAACATAAAAATTTTTGGTACAGAGGTATAATATGATGACACCTCAAATAAGTTTTCAACAAGGTTTGTTTTCGTTCTTTGTTGAAAATGGATGACCTTGAAAAATTATTTTTTATATACCAGATAATTATTAATTAATAATAATTAATTATCAGAAGTAATGCACTCGTGATAATTTTCATTCTTCAATCTACCCCATATGGAGAATATATTAGAATTTTTTCGAAATTTTCTGATTAGTATTATGATGGGTGGGGGGGGGGCACAGCGATTTTTCCTGGTTTCTTTAAAATAATGTAAAGAAAAGTTTGCTTGAGTATTACATCATATATATTTTTGAACTCATGTTTTCACAAGCTTTCATTTGACATAGTACTCGATGACCTTGGAATTTTTTTTTTCACTTCCGATTTCACCCCCCAAAACTAACCCCTTGAGTCAAAATTTGACTTCTAAAACTACACGGCTATGATTGGGCCATGTTGCTAATGACGATGGTCAAACCTTTAGAAAATTTCAGTCCAAATACTTGAAGGCAGTTCACTCGTAAATCCACTTTTCTTAAGAGTTTATTGAAATTAAAATATGATGTTAATTTAAATGCATTAGGCCGATGAAGTATAAAAAAAAACATAGTTTGGTGTATATCTTAAGAACTTTTCTTACGAATTTTTTCAAAAATTAATATTTAGTAAAAAAAAAATTGGAAAAATTTTGAAATAAAAATATTTTTTTTTATCGATTTATTAATAAGATATAAATATTTGAAGTTGATATTTGTTTAAAGAATAACCGTGTAGTGAGGCACAAGTATCACAATTTGACAACGCTGTATGTCGTCATATTTTAGGCGCCAACATTCAAACAGCTTTTAAAGTGCTTAACTTTTAAACCGAAATTCATTTGAAGGTTAAATAATTTATTGAATAAACACAATATATTTATCAGCTTTATCTATAGTCATCAAATAAAAATATTAAACATAAAAATTTGAGGTTGTATCTTGATATTTATTATTTTCTTCTTTAGTATTTTAAAGATTTATATTTAACAAAAATATGTTTGTAGGTTCAATAATTTTTTAATATTTTAAGTTAATATTATGTTTATTTATCAACACTGTTACATGTCAATTGATAACAGTATTAAATATCTATTAAAAAAAACTGTTTTATAAATCTTCTCCGTAAAACTAAGAAATAATTAATGGTACTAATGAGAAATAAATAAAGTATTATAAACTATTTGTAAACTAATTATTTTATTTAATGCGCGTGTACTTTGGTTAAACGTGGTTTGCCATTATCTTTTCGACTAGATAATATTCTTGTAGAATCCAATTTATCATAAGAACTTTTTAGATCTTCCATGGTTATGCATCCAGATGCAATTCTTTTAATCATAAAATCTGAAATAACACTTTTTAAAGGCATTAAAGATGGCAATATTAGTTTTTTTTATGACGCACTCTATACGATACGTAATTTGTAATTACGACCTAAACTTTTTTCATGACTTATCTTTTCTAGTGAAAGGACTTTTTTACACAGATAACACTTTAAATTTTTTCCTAACTCGTCTAACTCAACAATCCGTCGACCACTACACAGATTAGGCTCTTTAGTTTTTATTTTTTTCGCCTCGTTCATTGCCGAAATATTTTTTTTGCGTCGTTCATTGCCGAAATATTTTTTTTGCGCTTATTGCAAATTTGCCTTTATGTCGCAATTGATTATAATCAAAAGGCATTTTTTATTTAATTATTTTTTTTTTTATGTTTTAAATGGAAGTAATACGGTCTAAACAGTAAACATACACAAAGTGTAATAAATAACCTATATAACCTATATAGAGGTCATTCTGTAGAGCATTCGGTATACGCATGGGCAGCGTTGCCCTATTTATTTTCATTAATAGTTTGTGTCTGCATATGAAAGTTTTCATGTATCGAACACAGTCTCCGACAATAATAAAATACTCTACCGTTGAGTATTTTAAACTTTTTGTATTTATTATCGGACTAGACTTTTGGCTCCGATTGTCACGAGTGAACTACTTTAAATTTTAAGAACGTTTACACATTTAAGAATTAAGTAGACATATTCGGTTATAATATTATTTTTTTAAAAAGAGAAAACTGAAGATACCAAAGTGAACATCGCCAAAATCAAAAAAAGAAGGAAAATGGAGAACAGATTGTGGTATTAACTTGCTAATAATTGTGGTCAGTCTCGTGTACCGTACAAATCTAGGGGACAAACGGAAAAGACATTGCAGATACTCGAAATTGGCTGATCCACAGGGAGTGATGATTTAGCTGGGCGGTTCAATAAATACCTATACATCTACTTGATTCAAAAAACGTAAAGTGAAGACTTGTACCAACTATTGTATTACTGGAATTTTGAAGCTATTTTTTTGATTCGGTGACCCGATATTGTATGCATAAAACGACTAAGGAAGTTCCGAGAACTTTTAACATTAAAACGTATCTACAGTCTGTCAAGTAAAAACGTGTCCGCGATAATTTTTATTTGGTAGATGCGACTCTAGCGATTTAATCATAAATTGATAGAGGGAACCTTTGTCTATGACTCATTTTAGTAAAAGTATCAGTGGATTCCGAACTTTCGTCGAAATTACGTAAAATCTAAAACGAGTCACTAATTTACTGCGTCGGTTAGAGGTAGTCTTTCTTTGTAACTATCCAAAGGGGTCTAAAATGACACATTCCGCGGCCGCTAAATATACTAAAAAGTCGGTGTCGTTTGTGAAGAAGTGGATACATTATTTTAACGAGACGAAAAATATCAACAATTTGCCATAACGTGGTTCGGTAAGCAAAGTCACTCCGAAAGTCGAAAAAACGAATCGTGTCTTTGTTCTCACGGGACCCGAAATTGACGCTGCGTCAAAGAGCGGCAAAATTAAGAAAATCGAGTTTGAATGTGTCCCATGAGACCATTCGACAACATCTTCGTGCTCATGATGTCAAATTCCGACGTACGTTGAAGAAACCTTTGCTGGGTGAAAATCACATGGCGAAGCGGCTCGCTTGGGCCCACGATAAGATACTAGAGAAGCCCTTATACAATCGCCGGAAGCCAACTATATTGAAAACATTTGGTCCCTTGTAAAAAGGAAAGCTCAGAGTATAGACTCTGAGGACTTTGGCACAGTTGTCTCGCGAGATTTGGAAAATTTGCAAAATATGCCGAAAGTCTCGTCGACAGCATGCCTCGAAGATGCCAGGCGATTATTGATGCAGGAGGCGATTAGGCAACTTACTAAGGTAATTGCGCCGTTGTTAGCACACCAAAGGATACATTGATGGCAAAAAAATGTTCTTGAAACACATTTTTAGTGTTCCGCACGGAACACTTATTAGATCACTTCGGTGTCTGTCTGTCCGTCTGTCACACTCGATTTTCTCTGAATTTATTTGACGTAGAAAGTTGAAATTTGGTACTAACATTGAAATTGATGGCATCATCAGAGTCGTCTAGTTTTGAAAGTAAAATTTGGCTTAAGGGGTTAGTTTTGGGGGGTGAAATCGGAAGTGAAAAAAAAAAATTTTACTAGGTCATCGAGTGGGGTGTCAAATGAAAGCTTGTAAAAACACAAGTTCAAAAATATATATAATGTCTTACATGCGTACACTTTTCTTTGTATTATTTTGAAAAAATCGCGAAAAATCGCTGTCCCCCCCCTTAATGATTTATCTAGTATATAAAAAAAAAAAAAATTTCAAGGTCATCAGTTTTCAGTAAAGATCGGAAACAAACTTTGTTGAAAAAACTCATTTTTGGTGTGTTTTGTGAAGTCACTGATCATTTTATGCCTCCATAACAAAAATTTTTATTTCAGAAGCAATCAACGAACGGAACACTAATTGTTCAACTTGTACTTGACCGGTTTTTTTCAAGAATACAAGCGGTCACGTTCTTATTTGAACAGACTCCAAAACAGTGGTTGCCAAGCTCTCCTGATTGTTTGCTGATTGACTTTTTTATTTGAGGTTATCTCAAGAAGGAAATTAATAAAATAAGAATTATAAGAATTTCGTCACCTAAAAAGTCATTCAGAATAATGAATCATGAATCTAGATCAGAAAAAGATAAATAAAGCTTTGTGAATGCCTAGCCAAAGAGATGTCGGGAAATATACTATAAACAGGAATTTTCAAATCCAGAATTATCACTTATTATTCTTAAATATTAACAAAACCATTTTATCTCAAATTCATCCAAACAGATTGTCTCATTTTCTAAACTAAATGCAGTGACGCATTTGTTATGTTACTTTTTGCTTAATCTCATGGTTATTACTCTTGTTTTGAAAAATCCAAGAAAATAGCGCTCTGGGGGTCTTAAAATCTGGACCCGTGAAAAATTTCGAAAACAGAATTTTCGAGAAATAAGATTTTCAAAAGACAATGTTTCAAAAATAAAATTTTTGAAATACATGATTTTCGAAAGCAATATTTTTGATTGGTTAAATTTTCCATAAACCAATTTTGCAAACCCTAAGTTTTTCAAATTGTTAAAACCCTCAAGAACTGTGTATTGAATAAATTTTTTAAAAGAAAATTTTCGAATGCTAAATTATTAGGTAAATACAATTCCGAAAAATAAGTTTTTTGTAAACAAAATTTTTACTTTTCGTAAATCTTAGTTGTTGGGGATCTCAACAATTTCAAAAATTGTGATTCCAAAAATTTTGTTTTTCAAAAATTGGGCTTCAAAAATTTTTCAGGTACCCAGTTGTTCAGTTCCTCAGGGCCTATTTTTGGAACTTTACATATTACTATTATTATCTGGTGTTCTAACAACTCAATATAGCCAATATGACTGGTATAGAATTTAATCAACAAATTGATTTCTGTTCATTAGATTAGCCCCAATCGGCTTGAGGATAGTTACAAAACGGGAAACAGTTATATTATTTTTTAGCAATGCTAAAAAGTCTGTAAGCAGATAATTTAAATTCATATTAACATAAGAAAGACTGGGAAAGGTCAAAACCCTTTTGAATTATTATGTAAATAACATCCGAATAAAGAAGGTTAACTAACTCTTAAAAAATGCAATGAAACGTTTTTAAGAGTATTTAAATACAACATTTGCAAGGAAATTTTGTAGGCCATTCAGTCATGCCATGACGAATCGACCCATAAAACCATATACGAGGCTAACCGGAACATAAAAAACCACACTGCACACACAGCCCTTTTAAAGAAAATTGAGCTTCTGCTGCGGCAAAGCCATATAAGGTCGACATTTTCGGTCTCGACGGGTCATATATAATATTATACAGCAGTTTTGGTGACAAGTCAGTTTGGGATAGAAATTTTTTTAGCCCGTATGTATACAGGGTGTTTTTTTAAATTAAGATATTTATATTTGGTTATGGTACTCTCTAAAAAAAATCACTTCGCTAAATATGACCTATATGGATATAAACATGCCATTAACAGGGTAACTATAAATTTATTAGAAATCAGTGATGACATTTTCCACGTGAGTACTTTCAGAATTATTTACTGCAGTTCTAAAGTAAATAAAATTGAGCTAATAAAATTTTATATTCTTTTACTGTAAAAGTCACTCGCAAAATGCGACTCTATTTCACCATTATAGATAAAACACTATTTATGCGCCCAAACACAAAATATCTTGTACCTATTTCGTGTTATGAATTCACTGAAAAAAATGCATACATTCAAGTACGTAAAAAGACTTGCGTTATTATTAATTCAGCTTACCGTCTTTGTCGAAGAAGTAACTGAATCTTTAATAAATATAAAACACAGACCATTTCATATCATTTACTTAAATCCTTATATTCTTCCTTAGCTATGATACAGGGCTCAGCACTGTCAATTAATTCGCTAAATGAATTCGTTATATAGATGCTTGAGATATTATTGTGAATTGTACTCACTGCCGCTTACTTTGCCAGTGGGTCGTGTCGATTTCCTTTCATCGGCAAATGAAGGCAGAAAGGAAGAAATCCCAGGATGCAAAAACAGGTGAATACAAATAGTAATCCAACACACAAACTTAATTTTTGTTTAAAACTTCCTGACCATACCTGAACGTTGAGATGGTGTATTATCGTGCTAAAGTGACAAGCTGCTCGAATCATGTTATTCATTCGATAAGCGGCAAATTCTTACTATCAGACACATTAAAACTACGCAATAAAACTCATAGTTGCCCGGGCAACTGAAAAATATATCTTCAAATCTTAAATAAACAGTATAATTTATTCGTAATGAAAGAATCCTACATTTTAGTAGTACAAAGTACGATTTTTGAAATATCCAGGTTCCTAACAGACAGGTATTTTGAAATGAACCTATTTCTATCAACGGTCCCTGTGATTTTTACTTCTAAGGTGTAAAAATTCGAAATTAATAAAATATAACCGGCCAAGGTGTAAAATGATCAATGACGTCACAAAACACACCGCAAATGAGTTTTCAACAAAGTTTTTTATCTTTACCGAAAACTGATGACTTTGAAATTTCTGTTTTTTATATACCAGATAAATTATTAAAGGTGATAATTTTCGTTCAATCTACACCCTGTGGAGAATACTCGAGAATTTTTTCAAAATTTTTTGATCAGTACTTTTCAGGGGCAGCGATTTTTCGCAATTTTTTTAAAAATAATACAAAGAAAAGTGTACGCAAGTATTACATTATACGCTACCGTCAGAAAGTATTTGCCCACCTAGTTATGTCAGTCCGAAGACAACAAAAACCCAGTTAATATATATATTTTTTTAATTTTAAGGAATTATTATTTATTTTCACTTTATTTATAGTCTAGAAAATCAGAAAAATATTTATGATTTTTTAGGATTTCTCTCATCTATGTGACCTCCTTTGTTTTTAATTATTACTTTACAGAGTTTAGGCATTCTGTCCAGTAGTTTCTTCAGAGTTTCTTCGATTATTTTAACCCCTTCTGCTTGTAAAAGTTCCCATGTTGTTGGATTGAGTTTTCGAACACACCTGTCCAAATTCGATGGGGTTCAAGTCGGGTGATTGTGGAGGCCAAGTCGTCACTTCCAGGACGTCATCAGATCTCCATTGGTCCAAAAGTTCTCTAATTTGTTTAGTACAATGTTTAGGGTCGTTGTCATGTTGAAAAATAAATTTCCCCTGAAAAATATCTCTTCCAGAAGGAAGCATTTGAGTTAGCAAAATTTCTTGATACTGTTCTTTTCGCATGATTCCTTCTATCCTAAAAATTTTTCTCCAATTTTAGCGTTGCCAAAACAACCCTAAACCATTACTGAACCTCCACCATGTTTTACTGTAGGCAACTGACAGGCTTCCAACATCCTCTCTCCAGCTGACCGCCGCACGTAAACTCGTCGATTTGAACCGAAAATTTCGAATTTAGATTCGTCGCTCCAAAGGACGGAATTCCATTGTTCTGATGTCCAATGTTCATGTTCTCGGGCCCATTCTAATCGTTTACGTTTATTCACTTGCCTAACAAGTAGTTTTCTCACTGCAACTCTCCCGTGTAGTCCACCTTTTGTTAACCTGTTCTTCACGGTTATCACGCTGATGGGAATGGGCCGTTCCAGGTTTACTTGAGCTGTGATTTCTGGTGCGGTTAAGCAGCGATTACGTCTGTGTTTTTTGAGGCCTTCCTGAACGTTTTTAGTTGAGAATTCCATGTTCCGCAGAAATTTTTTGTACGATGTAATCCATCGTTCTCCTTGACAACCACATATCACTCGCGATTTGTCGACTCGAGCGACCATTTTGATGTTTCGCAATTATCAGAGCCCGATTTTCAACGGAAACTTCTTTCGTTTTTGGCATTTTCACAAAACAATTGAGCCTGTATCAATGACAAAGTACTGTTTGCGAATGATTAATTTCCAAAAGAGCAATGGTATTTATAGTATAGTTTTTATCATAAAATGTCACTAGGAATTTCCATAATCCCTAGAAACTTGAAATGAGTTCTTACTTCAACTGGAATTCTCAAAAATCGCCTCAAAACGATGATCATGCAAAAGTTGGAAATTTGTCCTAATAGGTTTTTAATTTGTGATTTCACCAAAAAGGCTTATCTAAACAATTTTATGATGGACACTTGTTAAGGACAATTAAATTTTAACTAATATAATAAAAGGGTTTAATGAGGTATTAAATTTTGACAGTTACATTGAAATTTCTAGGTGGGGAAATACTTTCTGACGGTAGTGTATATATTTTTGAATTCGTGTTTTTGCAAGCTTTTATTTAACACTCCACTCGATGACCTGGGAAAAAAAATTCATTTCCGATTTCACCCCACAACACTGACCCTCTAAAACAAAATTTAACTTTAAAAACTACATGTCTCTGATGAGGGCCCCAATTTCTACCTTAGTGCCAAGTTTGCACTTTCTGTGCCAAATAATTTCGGAGAAAATCAGGTGTGACAGACAGACACCGAAGTGATCTTATAAGTGTTCTGTACGGAACAGCGAGTAAAGCAAAGATGAGAGCGGTGAGCAACGCCACTAAAGCAAACACATTTTTTCCTGTTGGAACACGTATACCGAGGCCTAAGTTGGAGATGTGCACGCTCTGATAGAGTGGAGCAAGGCGAAGCGATCAAACAAATTTGATTTCTCTGCTCTCATCGCTGTTAGTATTTTTGCAAAAAATGAATTCAGAAGAACTAATTAGTTTTTGCTAAAAATGCTCTGTGGGATCAAGCTTTATGGATAGTTAACTGCCCCATAACTTCCACCAGGGCAAAAAATGTTATTAAGAATGAAAATTCAAGAACTTGTGTACTATTCTGTTTACGGAAATGAATGCCACAACATTCCGAACGTTTCCCATAATCGGGAAATTACAACTTCGACACAAATACATCCAAAAATTCACAATTCACGGACTTTCAGCCTATGACACAGGAATATTCCAATCCCACATCAGTTGCATCTTATATAAGCACCTTTTCTGATGAAAATTTTCACTAAACATATGTTTATGTGCTGTCATAAGTTACAAATAAATGTAAGCATATTAGTTTTATTACCTTACCGTAACGTAACAAAAAGACGTTCAGTAGGATCGATAGGATTCTGATTACAGTTTGTCCATTTCTTTTAATAACTTATTTTTTATTCTCACCAAAATGTAATTAAATGTACTAATACTCAAAATATGAACTAAATTTTCCAGGGTGAACTTACTGTACAATTGATGAAATTCTCCATGAATTTGTCTAGTTTGCAGCTTCTAGTAGCTTTGTTTTTGTCGAATAAATACCAATTTTTTAAGGAAGAACTCGCTAGTAAGAAAAAATCCATCCTCCCCGATGCTGAAAACTCGCCTATGAACTCCTCACTATGTGTGGTTAACCCACTCATCGTCGAGGTTGGTCTTTATCGCACTGCGTCCCGCTATCCTCACTGTTTTGCTCGCGGCTCCAATATGTGCTTAGCCTAAAAAAAATGCAACGTCGCATTCACAAACTCTCTGCATAAAATGAGACTTTCGAGTAAAGTTATCGTAATAGTAACTTAATATAACGCAACCTTGTCATAAAACCTATATTTCACGAATGATCAGTGCCCAAAATAATAATTACTTCATTGTTTTCGGCCGTAAATATTGCAAATTACTTCAACCTAGAAAATCAGCAAACAAACCACAAATTGCTAAAAATTTTCCGATTCATTACGGCTGGTTAGCTCGTAATACAAAGCGAAATTACTGATGAAATTTTAAAATTAGCACCTTCACCTTTGGGGTCAAACAGGATCCAAATTATTTATAAATAATGCTTTTGTCCTTTGGTGCTTGTTTAATGAAACATTCGCATCATCATTCTGCGACTTGACTAGCAACTTTCTAATGTCAATACCGCGGCCAAAACAACATCTATTATTATAACTGCCTTCAGATTAAAATTCATAAACGAGGTCGCCAAAAATACGTATGCAACAACCGTTAGAAAAGGCAACTACTACATGTTATTGTTCATGTGTTGATTTTAGATGATTTAGTTGAATTTAGTTGAATTAGTATTCTATCAAACCTGGTGTATATAAGCCTTAGAAATATTCTGCGTATTTTATGTTTTTGAAATGTCATGGAAATTTACTTTCTCATAGGTCAAGTGAAGGGTCACCAAAACTGAATTTTTCATAAATAACTTGTAGTTGGTAAAAGAAATTTCTTTTTTTTTGAGATTATTGTTGGCACCCCTGTAAACAATGATTTATGGATAGAGATTCATATCTAACCTTATTTATGGTTAAATAGTACATCATCGAACAAGAGTGGCTTTGTTCCTGTTTAATCATCCAAAAGGTCCGAAAATAATGTATGGTAGGACGAAGTTCCACTGTGCAACTCAAAATTCTGGATGCAGTACTAAATTTTTTTTAAAATACTCGTCAGACTTGTACCTGCAACTTATATATATATATATATATATATATATATATATATATATATATATATATATATATATATATATATATATATAGTAGAACCCCGAGTCGCGATTATCCGAGCTCCGGATTAACCGAGCCAATCTAAAAACCTGATTATCCGAGGTACACGCGTCTATGCTGCGTATTAACCGAGCTTCTAAAATATGTATGTACATATTTCCATTTAAAATCGTCGGGGTCTTCGGGGAATCCCCCTGGCCCGTGTGAGGGGTTCCCCTATTTATGTGGACTCTTTCAGCATGTAAATTTGCGTGAATGCAGTGCGTTATAGCGTTTACTACGGAGAAGTACGAGTATACTCACATAATTTATTTGGTTGGAGTTCTGGTAGTTAAGTGTAATTAATATGAACTGCTTTGTTTGAATTTTTGTTTGTTGTATTATAATGGAGCAGAACAAGCGTAAAAGAATCGTCGTTCCTATTGAAGAAAAATTAAAAGACATCAGAAGAATTGAAGCAGGAGAGACAATTAAAGTTGTTGCACGAGATTATAGAGTAGGTGAGGTGACAGTTGGAGATTGGAAAAGAAACTGCACAAAAATAAAAGAGTGGTGTATAAATCAAGCCTCCTCGTCCTCAGGAAGAAAATCAGTGAAAACCGGCGACTATGAAAAGGTTAACGAAGCTTTATTCATGTGGTTTAACCAACAGAGATCAAAAGGTGTGTTTCTGTCAGGTCCAATTTTACAACAGAAAGCAATAATGATTAGTAGGCAATTCCCAGAGATAGATCAGTTTACCGCCAGTTCTGAATGGCTTGACAGCTGGAAAAAACGGTACAGTGTACAACAACTGACTGTATGTGGTGAAAAACTTTCTGCTGATATGTCATCAATTGAGAAGTTTAAGCAGAACTTTAAAAAGCAAATCGAAGATTGTGGATACACATGTGATCAAATTTACAACTGTGACGAAACTGGTCTGAATTATAAAATGCTTCCATCAAAAACATTGGCATCTCGACAGGAAAAATCAGCTCCTGGGCACAAACGAAGTAAGGAAAGATTAACTATAATGGTATGTTCCAATGCATCTGGCAAGCACAAAATCCCACTGATGGTGATTGGCAAGTCTGCACGTCCAAGAGCTTTAAAAGACATGCCACCCAAAGCCCTACCTGTCTATTACAAAAGTCAGAAGAGCGCATGGATGGATGCGACCTTATTTACTAACTGGTTTGAAGAAGAGTTCGTGTCATCTGTGACTAAATTTTTGAACAGAAACCGTCTTCCTATTAAAGCAATTTTGTTAATGGATAATGCCTCCTCTCACCCTGGGGAAGGACTTCATGTGGGCGAAATTGTTGTAAAATTTTTTCCTCCAAATGTAGCCAGCATAATGCAACCAATGGATCAAGGCATCCTCGAAAACATTAAAAAAAATTATAGTTATGTTTAGAATACACAGAAAAGGAGGATATTATCAATGGGATGAGAAAGATTACACTGAAAAATGTTATTTACTGGGTAAGTCAAGCTTGGGATTCTGTGCGCTATCCAAAAATCTTGGTCAAAAGTTTTTGAGGACTGTAATGACAGTGAAGATGATACTCCATTAAATGAATTAGCTTTGAAATTGAGAAGCCATGGAGAAACGTCCTGTTCAAATTTTGACAGCGAGATAGAAGAAAAAGAAAAAATTTTATTTGAATTAATGCAAAAATTAAAAGGTTGCGAAAATGTGACAAGAGAAGATGTTGTTGAATGGATTACAGCAGATGAATTAGAAGAAGAAATGAGTATTGAAGAAATAACGAATGCCTTTCAGGAATCAGATGACGATGATGAAGCGGCGGTAGATGAACAGTCTCCCACTAAGATCTCTCATCAAGAAGGTTTTGCTTCTTTGGAAAAAGCTTTGAGGTATATCGAACAACAACCAGAGGCAACCCCAGCGTATTTGCTTCTTCTTAATAGATGGAGCAACATTGCAGCGAGAAAAAGAAGATGAAATATGAGACAGAAGCGCATAGATACCTATTTCACTGTTTTATAATGTATGTACCTATTTATATGTTAAAAACCTTAATACGTCGGTTTAAAGTATTGGTGTTTATTTTTTGAATGAATAAAAAACAAATCCGGATTATCCGAGTTTTCAGTTATCCGATGAGGGTGCCCCCCACGTTACCTCGGATGACCGGGGTTCTACTGTATATTTATTTGTTAATAGTATATAACAATATTGTTGAATCAGAAATTCTCCTTTTTTTCTTTATCGGTTGAAAAACTATAAAAAAAAAACAGCGGAAAATAACCAAAATTGGTCAATAAGTTAAAATCTTCCAAATTTTTGCTAAAATGACTATTTTGACAGGATCAGCGACCTCAGAAACATATATTACCATAAGCAAATTATCGAGATTTCAATGTACATATACAGTAAAAAGTTCATCGCCCAAAAGAGTATTATTTAAAAAAAAGATACCTTCTTCATCTTCCAGCCAAATTTCCAAAAAAAAAACATTGACAAAAAAGTTACAGGTATAAGTTGTTATGTTTGAAGAGTATTTTAAGAAAAAATTTAATGCAATATCTTAAAAATTGAAAGGCAGCTGGAAGTTTGAGTTGCACAGTGGGACGTCGTCCCACCGTGTGATGCCTATAGCGGCTGCTAAGTATATTAACAAGTCGAGAGCATTCGTTAGCAAGTGGGTGATACTTTCAGTTAAAAAATGTCGATGATCTACCAGAATGTGGGTCCGGAAAAAACTGTCGGACTAGAATGAAAAAATGATTATTGACATGTTTTCCTGAAATCCTCAAATGGGCGCTTCGCACTCTTCGCGTTCTATCTCGAGAACGGCTAATTATCTAAAATATCGCCTGAAACCAAATTTGTAAAGAATTTTATGCTCTACAAGTTTTCTAATAACGTCAAACATCATTCGAAGCATAGGAAACAAGATATCTGCAAAAAACCGATTTTCACCACATTTGACCTTGAATATCTTGAATCGCGGACCCGAGATTCTTTTGAGCTAACTTTTAAAATGTCAAAACAAAGATTTATACAAATTTTCAACTTTCCAACTTTCATTCCGAGAATACCTATTTAACTGGACAACATGCAAATGTGATTATTTAAGTTATAGAAAGGTACTCCGAATGATTTTTTTTATCAAATCAGTGTTGTCATATACGAGTAATTTCTGAACAAACCAACCAATAAATTCTCACTGCTTTGGTTGGTGTCAGTTCCTGTGCCAACTGAATTTTTCATGCATAGAGGTGTAGATCCTTCAACAGAAGTCGCTGCAGAAAACTTCTCGAAAAGGTCAGTGGTACACGGCGCTAAATCGATATTCCCCGATTTTCAGCGACACTTTTATTATTGTTCTGATAGCCTCCGATGGCCAGACTGGCCCAACATGTTTACGAGTTTCTTGATACAAAAAACTATCCAGTTTCTTAAAATTTTTTAATTAATTTTAAAATTGTTGTCTGTTTTGCTATATTTTGTTTACGGAAAATTACAGATTGACTCTGTATATATTTCACCATAATTACAATGCGTTTTTATCATTACATCTCCTTCCATAACCAATCATCATCCAACGGCCATCCTCATCCACTGGTGGATGTAGGCCTCCTTTAAGAATTTTCACTGATCTTTGTCCTGAGTGGTGTTAACCCAATTTCCTGCCAATTTTTGATGTCATAGCTTCATTTTGTTGGTGACCTATCTCTGTTCCTTTTGTCTTGTCTGGATCTCCATTCTATTAGTCTTCTCACCATCGGTTATCATCCCTTTGGGCTATATGGCATGCCCATCTCCATTTAGATTGCGTAATTCTTTAGATAATATTTATTACTTTTATTCGTTGTCTGATAGTTATGTTTGTTATTCTATCCTTCTTTGTAATACCCAGCATAACTCTCTTCATTGCCCGTTGCGATACTCTCCGTTTGTTTGCTGACTGTTTTGTTAATGTGAGTGTCTCGGCGCCATACGTGATTACAACGCATTGTTCATAAACTTTCTTTTTTAAAAATATTACCTTGCAGCGTATCTTTCAGCTTCCCAAACCCACCCGACCGTGTATCTCACGGGTTTGGTTATCTTTGCCAATTTGTAATTCATGACTCAAATATTTGTAATTTTAGACGTGCTACACCTTGCTTTCGTTAAATTTTATATTACTGTTCAAAACTAGATTAGTCATAAACTTGGTTTTCTAAAAGTTAATATTTAGACCAATATTTGCTGATGTTATTGGCAATTCGGTAAGCATTTGTTGGGCATCACCTATTATGACAATATCATCAGCAAAGCGCAGGTGATTTAGGTATTCGCCATCGATGTTTATGCCTTTTCCATCCCAATTATGTTCTTTAAAAGCATATTTTAATTTCACGTTCCACTCGGTATTTACTTGTAGATTCATGGAGCCTTACACTTGCTGTTGCGTTATTATAAATGAATTTAATTATCTGAGTATATCTCTAGTCTATTCTCATTTCCTGCAGGGCAGACAGTATCGCCGGCAACTTCCCAGTGTCAAAAGCTTTTTTAAAATCCACAAATACTAATACGAGTTTGTTGTATTCTGTAGATTTCTCTATAAGGATTTTGAAGGTCTGTAAATTATCGTTAGCACCGTGTCCATTTCTAAAGCCAACCTGTCCGCGTGATTGATAAAAATCTAGTTTTCGCTCTAGGCGTTTTTTTCGCTCTAGGCGTTTTTCGTTCTAGGCGTTTTTTGTTCTAGGCATTTTGTTATGAGTTTGATGAACCACTTATACAAATGGGAGAGCTAATAACTCGTCCCAACTAAAGCAGACGCCCAGTGTCATAGTTTTAGGACGTGGAGACAATTGACACATATTTCCTATATTTTGTAAATGTATATTTTTTTTTGTTTCAGCCTCAGCGAATGTTACTTCGCGGGCAAAGGCACCGCACTGGTGTTGCCCGACGCGAACGCTGTTGCCCAATCGAAACAGGGCGACTCGGATGGCACAGCCACGACGACTGAGGATGGTCAGGAGGCGACGAAAAGTGGCGCCTCCAGTGGACAATCTAGCAGTGCCATCCAGCGACATCTACAATCGATGTTTTATTTGCTTAGGGCGGAGGAAACGCTCAAAATGGTAAGTTCTGTAGAATTTTTAAAAAAATGTAAATCACTAGATAATGAATTTTCGATGCACTTTCGTTAAAAAATGGTATATTTCCTACGTAAGTCAATAAATTTATTAACCTCGACAATTTCAAATTTTGTTTATATTATTTAGTACCTATGTTCGATTGAAGTAGCCTTTACTTGATGGAAATTCATATTAATTAAAATAAACACTTATGTTAATTCCAAATTTCCGGTACATTTTGTGTCTTATGACAGTTGTTTCGGTACACAGTACCTTCGTCAGATAATTGGTAACTAACAAATCTAATGTACCATATAAACAACCTTAATTTGTACCTAAAACAGCACTATGGTACCTAAACGAATTACTTTAACTGAAATAAATACTTACGTTATTCTAAATTTCTACTATATTTTATATCTTATGAAAATTGTTTCGGTACATAGTACACAGTACCTTTATCAGATAATCAGTTACCGATTATCTGAGGAAGGTACTGTGTACTGTGTGCCGAAACAATTGTCATAAGACACAAAATATAGTGGAAATTTAAAACTAACTGCTGTTTCTCCATCCCGCTCGTTCACGTAGTTGATAACTGTTTAATTTGTTTGTTAATCTATATGTCATGTGTGTAGTGAGGATTTTGTATAGTACCGATAACAGGCCGACGGGTCTGTAATTCTCCAATGTAAATTTGTTCCCCCTTTTTAAAAATAAACACATTCCAGGTGTTTACCCAACTTTTCCCTCTTTTAGAGTTTCTGCTATTTTTGAGTTTCTATACTGTCTGATATCTTCTCTGTTTTTTTTTCCTTATTTTTTTTGTCTATTTCTGCCAATTTTAATCTGTCATTAGTTAATAGTTTTCTCTGTTTCATTAGATTTTGTGTCTCTTTACTTATTTTTTGCGTTTTTTCTTTTTTTTTCGATGTTTCCATTTCTTTGTAGTCATAAGTAGGCTGTTGGTTATTTGTGTGTTTAGTTCATCAAGCTCTGTATGGTAATTTATGTGTTCTATATGATTTTCCAATACTAGTCGTTATTCGTGTGTTTTATGTTATTATTTTTGTCGGTGTCTTTATCTTTGTATGCGATATCAATCTACGTCTCTCCTGCTTCAGATTTATTCTTATTTTTACTCTGAGCATCTGATGGTCACTGCCAATGTTTATTGCATTCAGAACTGTCGTGGTACCACCATAGTGGTATTTTAAGTATAAATTAGGATTTATGTAACTTGTTTATACATTTGATTTGCTGGTTACCGATTATCTGACGAAGGTACTGGTACTGGGTACAAAACAATTGTCGTAAGACACAAAATATCGTGGAAATTTAGAACTAACCTAAGTGTTACTTAGTACTTACATTTTTTTGCTTCATTGAGGATTCAAAAAAATTCCGTTGTTTCTTTTACTGCATCTCTCGTTAAAGCTCACTTTTACGAAGTTACGTCTGTACATTTTTACAATGTAATGTTAAGAACTTTTCATTTATTTATAATGTTTTAATATGTTACTACTCAATAGTGTATAGTTCTGCATTTTTCGATGACCGAGGCCTTCTAAACTAACTTCTTATTGTAGAGCAGCCCTAAGTATTTGTAAGCGAGTTGTTATTTTTTTATGGAAGGGAAAAGATCAAGTTGTAGAAAAGAGGACCTGTGAATAATTACTAAATCTGTGATCTTTTTCCTCTCGTAAGAATTTTCAAACTCGCCTAATAATCATAAAAATGCAATAAGATGCACAAACCCATAGCTAATGAACAACAAATTACCATCAATCTCTTTAGATCTTTTAAGGTAGGGCATATGCACACAATGCTATTCCATTTATGCACATCTCATAACTGCAGCTATTAAGATGAGAGGATTTTCGACGATAAGTTCTTTTCAATGCACAGCCGGTGGATTGATGATATAATTTGGTCTGTGGCTGATGGGAACTCATTGTTGTCATGATAAAACTGTACTAATTTGGAGTAACCTTTCGATGTTCTCAACTATTGCGAGAGGCATCTCATCTCCTGGGATTTTACGATTCCAGGTTACAACACTCAATTTAGTATAAAGTTTGCCAGTTAAAGGTATTGACTTTTTTTAGCGATAAATTGTTGGACTTAATAATTAATATTTGATCAATATCAACTACTATAATTAAAGTCCATATTTCGGCAATTATTCACTGTTCTCTCATATGTCAATCCATCTCGCGACGGGTTTCTCTGTAACACGGCTCATTAGCCGAGCTACAATCGAAAGAAAAAGAGAACAATCTCGAAGTCCTTATCACAGCACTAGCGCAAAGTATAAGTAAAATACAATAAGTTGCATCTCTGGCTGCTATAAATCAGGTTCTAAAGGAATACTGCCCTCTGTCGGTGACTCTTTAAGTCCAGAGGGGAAGTATGCCTTCAAAATCATGGCACCCAGAGGTGCAAATTATTGTACTTATTATAATTAATATGTGTGCTAAAATTAATAGTTATGCGATGATTGGTCTTACTTGTTATTAGTAGAAATGAGTTTCGGTGTTTCTACCATTTATCTCTTTATATTGATGCTGCTGAAGTCGTGAAATTCTTTAACCTCTAATTTTCCTTTTCTTTATCGGATGATTGTTTTTACTCCATCGTCATTTATTACTCTTTCGGTTTACTTGCTTTGTTATTTACTCGGTCTTTTTTTGCAGCATTTGAGTTACGATTTCTTATACTCTGTCTCACAGTCAGCTAAAACTGCCACATTTGCAATGCTAAGACTTTCTGTTTTATTTTATCGCCAACAATCAATATCAACCTTAATCCGCAATGTCGAAATTGCACCTGCTAGGTTAATCCTCGCACGATGGTCGTAATCATAAACTTCGTTATGGATTATCCACACCTTTCTCTTTTATTGTGCAGAAAATTAGACGTTTATCTTCACGATGATCCTAAATGTCAGGGGTGCGAACATCGATTGCAACAGGTCGGTCGCGGACTTAACCATCATCTTAACAAAATCGCTTTGTTCGTAAATAGTTGAGTGTAATGGATGTGTTGTGTAAGATTTTATTAAAAGTGCATCAGTGTTTTGCATAATATCGAGGCGCGGCAAAAAAATTCCTGATTTATTTAAGTCAACATAAATTTAGAATTGAGCACTGCCGTAGCTGGAAGGAGGGCCTCCCCTCATTAGGAATATAAAATGGTACCAAAAGAGCTGTTATATATATAATCTTCTATAATAATATGTATAAAATGCAACTTATCTTTGTCTGTCTGTCCGTTAGTACGCTTATCACTCGACAACCACATCAATTTACGTGTTTTTTTTTTAATTCATACATATGTTCTCTGGCCAGGTTATAGGATATATTGTATTATATTAGGCAACATAAGGAATAAGCAGTGACGATAATATGGTAGTGAATCAAGTCGAAAAAAATGTTTGCCGCTAGCGCGCTCTCTCTGCAATATACTGCCTAAACCGTTAAATATGGAACGTTATCATGTAACATATATATATATATATATATATATATATATATATATATATATATATATATATATATATATGTATATATATATATATATATATATATATATATATATATATATATATGTATATATATATATATATATATATATATATATATATATATATATATATATATATATATATATATATATATATATATATATATATATATATATATATATATATATATATATATATATATATATATATATATATATATATATATATATATATATATATATATGTATATATGTATATATATATATATATATATATATATATATATATATATATATATATATATATATATATATATATATATATATATATATATATATATATATATATATATATATATATATATATATATATATATATATATATATATATATATATATATATATATATATATATATATATATATATATTATATATATATATATATATATATATATATATATATATATATATATATATATATATATATATATATATTATATATATATATATATATATATATATATATATATATATATATATATATATATATATATATATATATATATATATATATATATATATATATATATATATATATATATATATATATATATATATATATATATTATATATATATATATATATATATATATATTATATATATATATATATATATATATATATATATATATATATATATATATATATATATATATATATATATATATATATATATATATATATATATATATATATATATATATATATATATATATATATATATATATATATATATATATATATATATATATATATATAATGCAACGTCTCTCTGTCCGTTAGTGCGCTTATAACTCGAGAACCACTTATCCGATTTACGTGTTTTTACACGTAATTAATATTTTACAAGATTTCATGTAAAATATTAATTACCGAGTGATATTGTACCGTTTTATTATTTTCAATTGATTTGTTTTTTATTTTTATATTATCCAATCAATTACCTATTTATTTGACATAAATAAAACAGCATTAATTTAGAAAAACATAAGTTTATTAAGTTTTAAAGAAAAGTGAAATTAATGTTAGTAAAAGTCAATATTTAGTTGAGCCACCTTTAGCCGCTATCAAAGCTTTAATTCTGCGCGGCATGCTATCAATGCAAGATTGTACTGTCTCCTGCATTTGAGGATGATGATTCCATACATGAATAATCTTTTCTAGGAGCTGGGTTTTGTTGGTAATCATATCTTTAGCCACTTCTCTTTTCATCAGCTCCCACACATTTTCAATGGGGTTCATACCCGGCCAATCCAACAGAGGGATATTTTTTTCTGCCAAAAAAGCTCCGAGCAGTGTGGCAGGGAGCTCCATCTTGCATGAAAGTGAATGGTTCCCCATTTGGAAACCATTCTCTGAGCTGCGGAATCAACCGATTTTGTAATACTTCTTTGTACTGATCTTGCCTCATTATTCCTTTGACGACGTACAGACGTCCAGTGCCCTTGCTGCTGATGACTGACCAAATCATCACTTTGGTGGGATGTTTAACCGTCGCGACGACACAATCAGGATGAAACTTTTCTCCATGACGACGACGCAAATACTGAGCTTTATTCTGCAAAATTTCGAATGTGCTTTCGTCACTGAAGCAGACCTGTCAAAAATAGGTAAACATATAAACTTCCATGTTTATTTGCTTTATTTAACTGAAAATGATAATAATGTATCAATTATTGATTAAATTGCTGTATCTTACCGATCTCCAGAAGTCCACATCTTTGTCTTGCCATTGTTTGGCCCACTTCAGGCGCTTTGCTTTCATTGCAGCTGTTAACTTGGGCTTCCTGGCGGGGCGACAGGCCTTAAAATCTAATTCTTTCAATTTTCTTCGAACAGTGCGCTCAGAAGCATTTACGCTAGCATCCTGGAGTTGTGATTTTATTACCTTTATGGTAGCAAATCTGTTTTCTACACAAATTTTCTTCAAACATCTCTCTGACCGTGGAGTGAAAATTGGTTTTCTCTACCGCATCTTTTCTTTCTTTTCGGGCTTAATTCCTTCCCTGACTCAATTTTCTTTTTTATGCGTCGTACACTAGCTTCAGAAACCTCCAATCTTCGTGATATTTCTCGGTTTGTAAATGTTTTCGCAATCACAAGGGCCTCCACTTTAGCTTTTTTTACGTGGTGAAAGATCGCCTTTTCTACCCATAATGAAAATAGTCTAATTACTTTTTTAAAACACTGCATACAAAATAAACTAATAACTGAGTAGTATAAAACTGTTAAACAAACAATCACAGTCCATAAAGCCACAGAAACACGTCCGTACCTGACTCGATTCCGATCGCGACTGATACAGATTTGTACTTGTTTACGTTCATGTATCACTTTGTCAACACAGTGTTGCCATATGTTAAAAATAAATACAAATATGTAGTCTACAACAATTCTTTTAAATAAAAATCAATAATAATGTAGTTTAAATATACCATTATTGCATAAAAACTCTTAAGAAACATAAAATTACTAAAAAAAATACAGTGCGTCTAATAATTTGGCCAGGGACTGTATGTAACATAAGGAATAAGCAATGACGATAATAGTGAATCAAGTCCACGCGATCGGAGTTACGGGCACGGTTGGTTTATCGTAAATAAAAAAAAAGTTCTTAAAATATTTTGTCGTACCGTGAAAATTAAATATTTAATTGTTGCTTTCGTTTGTTTTTCGCAATCACTTGCGACTCTATGCATTCGTGACTATGACGCCATATGCGTATATCTCTAGAGATGTTTTTCTTTTTACTCTTCTCGGAATCATTAACTGGCACTAAATGGAATCTTCCATAACTGAAGTTTTAAAAGGTTGAGATTTTAATAATAATAATAACTTTTGAAAATATTTTTTTGCTATTTTTTTCTATAATGACAATGATTTAAATAATTTTTAGTGTTCCTTACGGAACACTTAGGGGATCACTTCGATGTCCGTCTGTCAACACCCGAATTTCTCCGAAACTATTTGACATAGAAAGTTGAAATTTAGCACAAATATAGGAATTGATTGCCCAATTAGAGCCGTGTAGTTTTGAAAGTTAAAATTTCACTTAGGGGGTTAGTTTTAGGCGGTGAAATCGGAAGTGAAAAAAAATTTGTCAAATGATATGCTTATGAAAACATGAGTTCAGAAATATATATAATCTAATACTTGGCCACACTTCTTTTTCTTTGTATTATTTAAAAAGAATTTCCAAAAATCGATGTTCCCTCTAAAGTACTGATCAAAAAATTTTGGTTTGTCTTCATAAAGTGTAGATTGAGCAAAAATTATCACGAGTGTATTATGTTTGATAATTTATCTGGTATAAAAAAACTAGGAAAATTATATTGCTAGACGTATGGTGGGGGTTTTTGTAATATACTTTACTATAACCGAGTGGCGAGTCGCACTTGCAGAGGTATAATTTTGATTTTATTGGTTTACAGTTAAACAAATATGTAGGCATTAATATTTATTTCACACTTTTAATACTAGATTTTAGATTGAGATACGTTGATTTATTGGCTGTTAGGCAGCTAAGATGCGAAAACTATTTTTTACATTATTGACTAAGAAAAAACCTATTGGATTTTAAGATGTCAGGGACCTAATTAACCTAGCCTGGGTAAGGATTTTATTTTATTTTAAAAGCAATCAGGGTATGGAACATTAATTGCGCAACTTGCGCTTGGCTGGTTATTTAGTGTATATAGATGTGCAGGGGCCTACAATAAAATTTACAATATCAAAGAAAGAAAATAACTATCTTGTTTTGAAAAAATGTAAAAATGAATCTGAAATGAAAATGTACTCAACACCAACTCATACTGATAGGTATTCAAATTTCAAGTCACCGTTTGAAAGTTAAAACGGGTGTAGCTAAAATTTTACACAGTAGAAATAATTTAAAAAATACATATTTTGCACGAAAAACTTTACTAAAAATGTCTTAATAAAATATAATTATGCAGAAGCATTTTGGGTTTGTTTTAGAGCTTTTGTATTTCTGCCCTTTCAGATATAATTAAAAAAAAAATAGGAAAAAGTTTAACACATAATGAGAATTTAAAAAATAAATTACCCTTAAATTAATATGACAACAAACAAATGTGGTGAATGTAATAAATTTTACTTACACTATTAAATATTAGAATAAAAGAACACAAGAAATAGGTTAAAACCAGAAATTTTCAAAAATCAAACATCTGACAACCAGGGTTGCCAGGTGTTCGGTATTTTACCGAACCTTTCGGTATTTTAGCAGTGTGTTCGGTGATCGGTATGGCAAAAATACCGAAGTATGGGCGGTTCGGTATTTTTTCTAATAAATCTTTCTCCCTAATGAACGATTCAACTGTCAGATACAATCAGTTGATGCGATGTTGCCGCTTCGGGCACGCGCTCACTGTTTTCGCTTACGGATTGGTTCGACTACGAAAACTCTCCATTCAAAGCATTTAAAAATGTCAATGTAGAAAAGGTAATACCAACATTTCAAAACTTTGTAGAAGCATCAAAAGCTGTAGGTGTTGAAGATGACATTGATAAAGATGCTTTATACGAAGAGATTCGCGTTCTCCAAAAAACCTTGGAAGCAATAAAAAACCAAGCTTCTTCATCAAATACTACATTTTCGTGGAAGACGTTTCTAAAGGCAGGAATAAGCCCTTAAAAAAGATAATAAAAAAAGGGCAGTGCCGTATTAATGCTCATGTGGAAAGAGTATTTAGCCACATGAATCATTTGTGGTCGGACAGCCGTAATAAATTAAGTGTGGACATGGCGAAGGCTGAATTATGCAGTTAAAGCAAATAAGAAATTGCTGGAAGCGTGCATTAGTGACAAAAAATATAATTTTTAAGATTTCTCTTTTTTTAGTTTCTGAATCCTGGTTGGTTTTTTTTTTGTTGTGCAGTGTTTGTTTGTATAGTAATATGTAAGTGAAAAAGTAAAATGTAAGTGAGAAACACTGTTTTATATTGTCATGTTTCTACTTGCTAATGATTATGTTCTCTTGTGCAATGGTATTTTGTACTGTAACAATAGTAAATAAACAGTTATAACGGTTTTTTTTGCTCACTGTTCGTTTTTTTAAAAAAGACCTGGCAACCCTGCTGACAACATACTTTTGCAGCGGGCAATCCATAAAAATAATTCTAGTATATTGTGGAATAGATCGGTAACTGAGGGACACAAAGAAAGTGCTTGTATGTGATTAAATACCAATAACTGTGCTCCCTTTTCTGTTTTTTTTTCGTCATATTTGGTTATCGGTTAGAGAAAAAGTTCAAAAAGGCAACATAAATACAAATTAGCTCTAGCCCTTATTTTGATAAATTGTCATGTAAAAAAAAACGGCCAAGTGCAAGTTGGACTTGCGTCATTAGTATTCTGTATGGATTGCTTTTAAAATAAAATGAAATCCTTGCCTAGGCTACATTAATTAACCTGTCCCTAATATGTATATAATTATATTAAAAAATCCAATATGTATTTAAGATCCAATATGTATTTTCACGTTTTTTCTTAGTCAATAATGTACAATAGTATAGCATCTTAGCTACCGAATAGCCAATAAATCAAACTAGCTCAATCTACAGTCTAGTAATAAAAGTGTAAAACAAATATTTACTACCTAAATATTTGTTTAATTACAAACAAATAAAAAAAAAATTGTTTTGTCTCGATATAGAGAAGCGCGTCGCGGTACTGTAATGTACTGAAAAGTATATTAAAAAAATCTCCACCATATTGTCAAGCCATATATTTTTTTATATACCAGATAAATTAACAAACGTAAGTACTTGTGATAATTTTTGCACAAATCTATTCTAGAATTTTTTTAAAATTTTTTGTTCAGTACTTTTCTAGATAGGGTGGGGTGACAGCGGTTTTTGGCCATTTCATAAAAATAATATAAAGAAAAGTGTGCGCAAGTATTACATCATATATATTTTTGAACTCATGTTTTCACAAGTTTTCATTTGATACCCCACTCGTTGACCTGGTAATTTTTTTTTCACTTCCGATTTCACCCCCCAAAACTAACCCTTTAAGTCAAAATTTAACTTTCAAAACTACAAGACTCTGAATGGGCTATCAATTCCAATATTTGCGCCAAGGTTCAACATGTCAAATCATTTGGAAGAAATCGGGTCGGACACCGAGGTGCGAAGTACTAAAAATTCCAAAATTACTAAGCTTGAAAATCAGATGAATTATCATGATCTAATATTTGTTTTGTCACAAAATTTTTCTTTATGATGCAAAATTTCAATTAGTTTCACTAACTAATATTTTTTTTGCATTTTTGGAAAGTTTCAGTTAAGTTTTTCAATATATTGAGGGGCACTAGCCATCAATATTTCTTTACAACTTCTTGTTTTGCAAGGACTATCGGTTATACATAATAAACTATTTTCTTAAAACACTGTATGCACCCTCTTTCCATGAAATGAAATATTTGCAGTAAAAAATTTGCAATTTTAATTTTGTAAAAAAAAACTGAAAATATGAAAATGATATTGCTAACTCTTTTGAAACTTCATACCATTGTAAATAAGTTCCATTTGGTGTTTGCTGAACGTTTCCAAGTCCTTAAGGGGTTTTATCTACCTACAATTTTTAAAAAAATCGACTTACTTTTTGCTTAAATGACCTATTATAGTCCTAGAAAACATATCATAGACTACCTCAAAACAGATTTTTTGTTGCTTGTATAGTAAAGTGTAAAAAAATTCCCAAAGGGAGCCTATTTTTCATGCCCATTAGATGTAACCCCTTAAGCCTTGTCAGACCCATTTTCTACCTGGGACTCAGTATCCTATTTACACACTATACTATGAATTACCATTAGCTAATTTGTAATAAAATTGAGATCCATGATCTAACAACTCATTTTACAACATTACACAAAGAACATTTTAATGTTTTCCATTAAGGAAAGTAGGTGTTATTTTACAGCTTCCTCCCGGTGTTTTACGAGAGTATAATACACCATAAAATAGCTTTTTACAAAAGTTCTTGTATGTATTTATTAATTGTAGCTAATAGAGTATTTTAATTACATTTTAATTATACCAACACGAATTGACAGTCACAGATACCCATAAACATTACTTGCGAAGTACAAAAGTCAATTAAGATTATATAAAAGAAAGGACAAGATATATTCATGGTTCTATCGCCAAAGGTGTTAATAAAGTGAAAAGATTTGATTACGCATGTGGCCATCGGCAGTTTGTTTACTTTATTTTGGTACTTATTTACATTAGTTACTAGGGTACGATCGAATACGAACAAAATTCCACAAAATTATCTAATTTCACATTTTATATCTACACTGTGTTATGAAAATGGTTAGTATACTGAAACTTGTAAGTCCTTGTATCGAAAAAATTAAAGAAACGTATGTGGGAAAACTTGAAACAAAAAACTTCTAAGCGTAATATGCTTAAAGGAGTTGATCGGCTCGAGCAATCAAATGACTTGTATTTTAGATTGTGAAATTGGACCAATTGGGCTTTGAATTGCGTCCTTATCCGCCGTATTCCACTAGTGATTATTACCTGTTTTCAAAGTTGAAAAGGAGGTTTCCGAGAAAGAAATTTGGCTCAAATGAAGAAGCCGAATTGGAAACTTATTTTAGAGAGTTAGAAGATCTCTGGTATAAGTGTATCGTTCTTGAAGGAAACTATTTTGAAGAATGAAATTGATTTTTGGCAAAAAAACTTTTTTTTTTTCAAAAGTATCGAGACTTTTTACTCCATGTATATATATATATTATATATATATATATATATATATATATATATATATATATATATATATATATATATATACGAGAATGGATTGAAAAGTTCGCGGCCCAGTCAAGAAAACAAAATAAAATACGTACAAAAATATTTTTATTTTTCAACGTAATTTCCACTTAGCTCTATGCACTTCTTCCACCTGGTTTCCACACCTGTTTGAAAAAAGATTCCTCAAGGTATTCAAAATACTGGTTAACTGCAGCTTCGACTTCTTTATTTGATGAAAATTTCTGGCCACCGAGGTGTTTTAGGTTTGGAAACAGATGAAAGTTCGAAGGTGCCAGATCAGGAGAATAAGCCGGATGGGGCAGCAATTCGAAACCACAATGATGAATTTGAGCCATAGACTCAACAGACGTGTGAACGAGAATGTTGTCCTGATGGAACAAAACTTGCTTTCTCAGTAATCCTGGGCGTTTCTCTTTAATTTCTTAACATAAAACGACGCAGAAGGGTGCAATAGTAAGTCGAGTTTATTATTTCGCCTTTCGGAAGGTAGTCCACCATAATAATACCTTTAGCATCCCAAAAAACTGACGCCATCATTTTTCCAGCCGATAGAATTGCCTCCGCTTTCTTTGGGGTCGGTTCACCAGATTTTTTCCACTGCTTGGATTGTTGTTTTGACTCTGGAGTATAGTGGTGAACCCAGGTTTCATCCATCGTCACAAACCTGTTAAGAAAATCTTGAGGATCAGCCTCAAACATCTCCAAACAGTCGCGAGAAATCGTAAGTCGAATTCGTTTTTGTTCAGCTGAAAGCAATCTGGGGACGCACCTAGCGGAAACCTTGGAAAATCCGAGTTCGTTGGCAATGATATTTTGTGTTCGTTCATACGAGATGCCTATAGTGTCTTCAATCTCCCTGATAGTTAATCTACGGTCTTTCAATATGAGATCACACACTTCGCTAATGTTTTCTTCAGTCGTAGACGTCGTGGGCTGGCCGGAGCGAGGGTCATCTTCGATGCTCTCTCATCCACGTTTAAATTCTGCAATCCATTTTTTCACAGTGGTATATGACGGAGCAGATTCCCCTAGTGTTATTTTTCATATAATCGTGGATCTCCTTTGGTGTTAATCTTTTTTAAACAGGTACTTGATGACCACACATTCCTCAATTTTTTCCATTTTTTCAAAATGCTGCACTTGGTCTCCTAAACTCGTTCTAATCTAAAAACTACAAATTCTACAGCAACAAAATTTTACACTGGGACAACCAAAGAAAGTATGTTATTGAGGGTACTATAATAAAAAATATTATAATTATCGTATATATATATATATATATATATATATATATATATATATATATATATATATATATATATATAACTTTTTGGTGTATCTTGGGTTATGGTTCATCAAATGAAAATCTTGGAGTTCTTTTGAATTTTTTTTTTTATATTATTTGGGTATTTCGCCCCCTGGTTTTGGGCATTTTCAAAAAACAGTTTGCCATGTCTAGAAATAAAATTAAAAATACATCAGTCTTGCAAGCATGGCAAACTATTTTTTGAAAATGCCCAAAACCAGGGGCGAAACGTCAAAATAATATAAAAAAAAATTCAAAAGAACTCCAAGATTTTCATTTGATGAACCATAACCCAAGATACATCAAAAAGTTTTATTTACATAAAGGTTCAAGAAATCAAATCCATATATATATATATATATATATATATATATATATATATATATATATATATTAAAATAGAGATTTTCACTGATGATGGAATGTAATAAATTAAAATTCCATGTTTCAATCTGTTCGTCTAACAATGAATTTGCACGACGTTTCGTTAAAATCTCATTTGACATTTTCAAGTGCTCTTGCTGCTCTGCTACTCGATACTGTGATATTGCTGCTGCTGCTGCTCGAAGCTAACTCAATTAGTATCTAAGTTAGCTTTGAGCAACAGCAGCAAGATTACAGTATCGAGTAGCAGCAGCAGCAAGAGCACTTTAAAAAGCCAAATGAGATTTTGGCGAAACGTCGTGCAAATTCATTGTTAAACGAACGGATTGAAATCTGGAATTTTAATGTATATATATATATATATATATATATATATATATATATATATATATATATATATATATATATATGTATATATATATATATATGTATATATATATATATATATATATATATATATATATATATATGTATATATATATATATATATATATATATATATATATATATATATATATATATATTATATATATATATATTCACATTCACTTATTGTTTTAGATTTTCCGATTTATTCATACACTTTTGTCATTTTTTACATACAATTTACCCTTCTTGTTTACAAGAATCACCAAATAATTGTCTAAGACTTTGATTAATTTTACGCCAATTGTGTTTTCAAAAAAAAAAAAAACTAAATCATTGACATTTACCGCCGTTGTTGTCTTCTTTTAGCCAAATTGAATATTGAATATTCAACAACTTTAATAGGAATCTGAGAAAATGTTAATTTGGACAATCGATATCAAGATCACCTATAAATAATCTCTTTTCTTGTATTTTTAGTGTTCCGGACGGAACACTTATACGATCACTTCGGTGTCTGTCCATCTGTGTGTCCGTCTGCACACCTGATTTTCTCCGAAACTATTTGACATAGAAAGTTGAAATTGGCATTAATACGGGAATTGATGGCCTCATCAGAGCCGTGTAGTTTTGAAAGTTAAATTTTGATTTCACGGCTCAGTTTTGGGGGTGAAATCGGAGGTAAAAAACAAATTTTTTTACCAGGTCATCGAGTTAGGTGTCAAATGAAAGCTTGTTCAAAAATATGTTTGACGTAAAATTTGCACACACTTTTCTTTGTATTATTATTAAAAAATTGCGAAAACTCGCTGTCCCCCCTTATCTCGAAAAGTAGTGATCAAAAAATTTAAATAAAATTCTGGAATATTATCACGAGTGCATTACCTGTAATAATTTATCTAGTATACAGGATGCGGCGCCAAAATCCGGACGAATTAAACATTTTTTTTGAAACAATTTTTTATTGCAAAAATGAAGTTTATAATTATTTTTTTTACTAAATTGTTTTTTAGGTCATAAAGAACACATTTACTCAATATAACCCCCTTCTGCTTGAATGATCGCCTCCATTCTCGGTCGGAAGCGGTCGCTGGCCCGTTTTAATGAGTCATGGTCTATATCGGCGAATGCCGCTTTAATAGCGGCTCTCAGTGATGCGACGTTTGGATGTCTGAACTTGTTAGTGACCCTTTCAACCACGTTTCATATATAGAAGTCCAAAGGATTTAAATCTCGCTGTTGGGAGGCGAAAATTCTTTGGACCAAAACATGTCGACGTTGTCCGACTAATTTTGCACGAAATGACTTGTGTGCGCGGGCGCACCGTCCTGCTGGAAAACATACGGCTTTCCAGACGATACAGTTTCCATCCACAGCTTCAGAACATTTATCAGAACATGCAAATAAATTTCTTTTGTGTCATTTTTCCCTTTGTTAAAGAAATGCCGTGGCATGACATCACCGTCACTAGACACAACACTTAACACGTGAACATTCGCCGGAAATTTCGTTCTGGAAACAATGGGAACATCTTCAAGAGATGGGCGACCCAGGGATCATTCCTTCGATTGATTTTCGCATCGGCAGTAAAAATTTTTTCGTCAGAAAAAAACCTGAGGCGTCCGGCAGCAGTGTTTCGTAAGGAACACAAAAGCAGGTTACAGCGTTAAACTCGGTTTGTCCTGGCAGCTTCGGAAAGCATCTGTCTCACTTTAATTGTATAAGACTTATAGCGGAGGTCCTCCTCGACGATTCGACGCATAATTTGTTCACTCACACCGACAACCGACGACAATTTTCGGATCGAGTGCCCTGGATCCTCAAAAATCAGCTCCTGAGCCCGTTGAATTATTTCGGGCGTCCTGACAACGCGCTCCTTCGAGTGAATTTTCCTTGCCGGTGTTGCAAAACCTTCGTTGGACTCATTATACTTCGCGACAATATCATACACGGTCGATGTTGGGTACCCAAAGAATCGAATGATTTCTGTCGCTGAGCGCCCAGCGCGAACACTTCCGATAATCGCGGCTCTTCGATTAAACTCCGCACTTGGTTTCAACCATAGACATAGAGGATGGACTGAGTGTTCCGTATACCGCTATGAAGTAAACATGGACGCAAAAGTGTGAGAGACATAAATGGCCAGTAGCTCTTTTTAGAATGCCGCTAAGCTACGGCGCTCTTAAAAATAATGTTTTTAAGTGTTCTATTTGAACTAAAATGGGGTATGGGGCTTTTCTCGCCTTGAATTCCGTTTCGGGGTACTATGCCTTGTTTATTACAGGCCTACAGAAAAGATACAGGTATTGGCCGCACAATCGCTTTGTCTCTTTCTAGAGGGTGGTCAATTTATGAAGTTAATGCTCAGTCCATCCTCTATGTCTATGGTTTCAACATTGCGACTGTTTCGAGGTTATGAATGTTTAGTACATGCGTCAAGCTATTTGGACGCCAATCGCAACCTCTCGAAGTGGTATAGAACGGCGGGAAATTCAAATTGAATTTTGTCCGGATTTTGGTGCCGCACCCTGTATATAAAAAACAAAAATTTCAGAGTCATCAGATTTTAGTAAAGATCGGAAAAAAACCTTCGTTAAAAACTCATTTGGGGTATGTTTTGTGAACTCATTGATCATTTTATACCTCTGTAACAAAAAATTTTATTTTAAAAGCAATCAACATACGGAACACTAATTACGCAACTCCAACTTGCACTTGGCCGGTTTTTTTTATAAATAATAAATAAACCATTTAATACCTCATTTGGTGATAATTCCTCAGAACTCAATCGGAAAATTTTTAGATAAGTGGAAAGATCTTAACATGTCTAGACCTACGAATAGCTTTAGTTAAATAATAGGAACTGAAGAATGCGCACTATCTCTTTTACTTTTAATAAATCTAATGGTCTTATTTACACAACATTATGCCACAATAACGTAATTTAAGAGTTATGCGTCAGGTGCGCTCTACAATTTTTTCTTCTTAGAATGACGGAATGCATACAATTCGTGTTGCCGGCGTGTCAATCTCGACGAGAAATCTACTTTTCCATCGAAATCTGTGAAGGCGTTATTATTATGATTATGTTTGTTGCAAAAGTTCTACTTTTGGAATATTAACAAAAGATTAGTTAAAAGACTGCGGGGAAAACATTATAGTGTTTGTACGCAAACCTGTAGCACACATCGTATGGTGACCTGTCTGACTTTTCCGACCATCGCACAGTGCGAAATTTCTTGAGTTTACCGAAACTTAATTATTTAAACCAGTAAAACAGTTCTATTTGTTGGTTTTTTTTTTTAAAATTTTTAATAAAAATTAATGTGTTTTATTTAAAGTTTTTCAGTTTATTTGTGTTTTTTATTATAGAACAATTAAAAAAAACATACATTTTGTAACAACATTTTGAACATCTATTCAGAACGAGACTCATTGCAATCGTCTGAAGACTCGCAATCATTACATGGGTCTGCAAATCTTTCTAACAACTCTAAAACTTCTGGCGTAACTTCACTATACTTGGTTTTCGGTGCTTTACGAAGACTAGCGATGTACGGATCCGATGAAATAAGCAGTCGATTAAATAAATCCGTATTTGTATCAATTCGGGATGTTTTTCTAGTAAAAAGTTCGCGATATTTTCTGCAGTCTTTGTTTCTTGCCTCCTGAGTTTCTTCAGAAAATTGTCCGATCGGAAGAATGCAAGAGGCTATAATATCCTTTCCATGACAAAGGACTTTATGCACACTTACGGGCATTGAGTACCAGAAATATTCTTTCAAATACAATTCCAAAGTTTCTCTTGCATATTCGCCGAACTTTTCTGAATCAATTTTAAGACCACAATTTAGGCATTCTAACAGCACATGAAAACGCTTGATCAAATCTAAATTAACGCCAGTTATTTCGGAAGACTTTTCGGCATTTCTAAAGAATTTCCTCGCGGTATTACCATCGTTTGTGTTTCCGGTCTGCTGTTTTGGCATATCTATAAGCAAGCCAAGCTCCTCTTTGAATTTTTGTTGAATGTATTTTTTCTTCTCTGCAACTTTTTTTTATTTTCTGCTCCACGAGCTTGCATTGCCTTAATATCCAGTTTGTACGATATATGTAAAATACATTCCAAAAACCTTATCCATGCATGGAGGGGTGATAGTTCAAGGGATCAAAAAGATTCATTTATATTTTTTTGAGGTATATCACAGATGTTGTTCATTTCACTAGGTTTAGCCCCACATAAGTAGCACGTTTGTGATGATGCACAGGATGATACAGCATTGCATACTTTACCGTCAATCATACAAAAGATCATATTTGCTGTAACCTGAAATTGCTTGCCATCTACAAGTATAGTGGTTGGAGTAAGTTGAGATATTTGTTCTTTCACTTTGTTTACTTCTGAGGTAATTACACTGACTGTTTCTTTGACAAAATCGAACTTAATGGGGCGAGAGTACCGTGTGAAAGAAGAAGCAGGGTTTTTCCAAATTACTGACTGATTATCACCATTATCATTTACGGAGCACATTTGGATTGGTACCATTGATACACTAAACATACTATCATCAGAGCTATGTTTGTCCATATACTTTTGTCGATAATTAACTTGTTCCGCCTCATCACAACCCCACTTTACGATAATATTTAGTGCTTTAACGTTTGATAAAGTTCTAAGAATCCCTTCTAGCCCTGTACAAAGTCTTGCTACGGTATGATTTATAAGCGACTGAACTGATACTTCAGCTGAAACTTCAGTTATTATTATGTCCTTTGGATAGCACAACCTCTTTGCCTCTTTTACAACATAATAAGGTGGATACAAAGTGCAACGGTGATTTTTTGCTTGATCTCGAACAATATTGTACTGATTTGACGATAAGTTTGCATCAATAAGTAGCGCCAGAGCCTGGTCTGGAGTTAATTTTCGTGGGCTGTTTGAAGAAAACATGCGAGCCTTCTTGATTTTGCTACCCCTTTCTGGAGAACCAGATGCCAGTTCCTTGACAATCGCTGCAGAGTTTCGTTTTCCAGATTGGTATAGCTTTGTTGCAGTTGCTTTGGCTAACTCGTCTTGACTACCGAACTTCAAAAGATGATGCACTTTTCCTGTTTTGCACTTTAGGATGACAGTCCCTAAATTCTTTTTTAGGTCTGCCTGCATTGGTCCTCGATCCACTAGGCAATGCATCCCTTACAGCATTTGAAAATTTTACATTATTTTCAAGCCAGCTAGCATTTTTATTCAGAAATGATGCTAAATTTCGACTGGATTCCCTCCACCTTTTTTGTATTTTACAAACCAGCGCACAAAGAGTTGCCTTTAAAACTGCAAAGAGCGTCAGATGTTAGCATTGGTGAGCCTATTTTTTCCAAAACAAAACCAATGATGGCGTCCGATGTCGGTTCTTCCATCCACTTTTGGAATATGCAGTTATATGAAATTTGCAAAGTCATTCTGGAAAATTTTTAATTTAAAAGAAGATCGCAATTTATCGCAGAAGATCTTTTGTGTTTCCAACAGAGGAAAAAAAACCTTTCAAATTTTGTGCGTTTCAAGCTGGTATTATGTAGTATCACTTTTTAAAGTCTCCACTGAAGTTAAAAATGTAAATTTTACTTACTTCTTAAAAATCACTTTTTTCACGAACAAATCACACACGAGTAAGAAAAGATTTTTGCAGTTATTTAAATGCCAATAATTGACAATTTTCTTATAAAATAAATGAAGAAAAAATCATGGCCTACTGACTTGCCGTTTGTATGTACCACTCTATTAACTTAAACAAATCGAATAGCTTTCTGTAGGCAAAAAGTATGATTGAATAAGTAATGCAACTTTCAGGTGCATTTTGCAGTTGTTTCGCAGGGTTAATCCCCATACTGAGTATGAGGTTTTAGAGGTGGGATATTAACCTACCAAAATAATGAATAATCTTATGCATTTTACGTATTTCAAAAATTGAATAAAGTTCCGCTAAACTTCCTAAATTTCGCACTGTGCATCGCCACACTCTGCATCTTTCACTCAACTTTAACTTCCAACTGTGTCCTAAGTTCGTAGCTCACAAAGTTTTTTTCTGATTATTTTGACAGGAAATTATTAATTAAAACTTAACGGTTTGTTGGAAAATAATGAGTTATTGTAAAGCAACTGAAAATAGACAGAAGTCCATATTTCAGCAATTTACTAACTGTTCTCTTGGCCGTTAAATCCATCCTGAGACGCTTTTCGCCGTATCACGGCTCCTCAGTCAGGCTAGGATTTACAAACAAGAGAACGGAATCAACTGGTACTTATCCCAGAAGTTACAGAGTACGATGGTAGGATACAACGAATTTTATTAAGTACGCATTACTCCATCGAAAGCTGACACAGCAGCTTTCGAGCGAACAGAGTGGTTGACACAGTCAACGCAGGTAGCGCTTTTCGAGGGATCCTTTCTCGGGCGTATATAGTTATTGTAAAGTAACTGAAAATAGACAGAAGTCCATATTTCAGCAGTTTACTAGCTGTTCTCTTGTCCGTCAAATCCATCCTGAGACGCGGAAAATAATGAGTTTTTTTTTTCTAATTTGATTAATAATCAGTTCAATAATGGCCTCGGTAGCTCCAGTGGTCGCTGTCATATGAACACACCCTAAATTTCAAGTCGATTTGTCAAGTCATAAGCTGATTAAAGTAGACATGTTTGAGTATTTATTAAAAATGGAAAAAATCGAATATCATGCAGTGATAAAATTCTTTGTTGTGGAAGGTTTATTGGTAACCGAAATCCATGCAAAGTTAGTGAAAGTGGTACTCCTTCATTTCCAACTGTTCATACAGTTTAAACGTGGTCGTACAATCGTCAGTGATGATCCACGTTCAGGCCGCCCAAAAACTACAACTGTTGGGCAAGTACAAGATATGGTAATGGAAGACTGTCGATTAACCGTGGATGAGTTAGCTGAGGTTATAGGCATCTTACACGGATCGGTACTTAAGATCTTAACTTATGTTTTGGGTATAAGAGAGCTATTCACAAGATGGGTGCCACATTTGCTAACATAGGAACAAAAACGCACTCGAGCACTAAACAACATTTGGCTCGTTTTACAAAGAATAAAACTAATTTTATATGTCAATTTGTAACTATGGATGAGACTCGGGTTTACCAGTATGACCCTGAACTGCGATGATAAATCGCACAGTGGACTGAGCCCGATTATCAGCTCCAAAGCAGCGAAAACGGTCAAAGTCATCCAAAAACATTATGGCATCAGTTTTCTGAGATGCAAAAGGAATTTTGTTAATTATTTACCTTCAAACTGGTAAAACAATCTTAGGAGAGTATTTTTACAACCTTTTGGACCAGCTGGATTCATGAGAAAAGGCCCGGTTTGCAGAAGAAAAAATGGTCTTTCATCATGACAATGGACCTGCTCACATAGATGCTTTGGTAACAGCAAAATTGATCGGATTAAAGTACGAATTGTTGAAACATCCTCCCTATTCGCCAGATCTGGCTCCTTCTGTTCCCAGATTTCTACTTAGGAAGCATTTTTTAACAAATGATGAGGTGATAGCATCCGTAAATGGGTATTTTGAAGGACTTCCGGAAAACCACTTCAAAAACAAGGTAAATAAATTGGAAAACCGCTGAAAAAACAATGTAGTGAGCTTAAAGGAGATTATAGTGAAGAATAAATGTATTTCGACTCATTAATTTATCTTTTTTCATTTCTGCTTTCAAAACTTATTGATTGACCTATATATCCGTTATATGCAAATAGTTATTTTTTTGAATTTTTTAGTGTTCCGTATGGAACACTTATAAGATCACTTAGGTGTCTGTCTGTCTGTCACACCCGATTTTCTCCGAAACTATTTGACATAGAAAGGTGAAATTTGGTAATAATATAGGAATTGATGGCCTCATCAGAGCCATGTAGTTTTGAGAATTAAATTTTGACTTAAGGGGTTAGTTTTGGGGGTGAAGTCGTAAGTGAAAAAAAAATTTTTTTACTAGGTCATCGAGTGTGGTGTCAAATGAAAGCTTGTGAAAACACGAGTAAAAAATATATATAATATTATACTTGCGCGCACTTTTTTTGTATTATTTTTAAAAATTCGCGAAAAATCGCTGTCCCGGGGGCTTATCTCGAAAAGTACCTATCAAAAAATTTCGAAAAAAGTCTGGAATATTCTCCACGGGGTGTAGATTGAACGAAAATTATCAGTGCATTACCTTTAATAATTTATATGGTATATAAAAAAAAAACAAAAATTTCAAGGTCATCAGATTTCAGTAAAAATTGGAAACAAACTTTGTTGAAAACTCATTTGGGGTGTATTTTATGAAGTCACTGATCATTTTATACCTCTGAGACAAAATTTTTTTTATTTTAAAAGCAATCAACGTACGGAACACTAATTGCGCAAGTTCAACTTGCACTTGACGGTTATTTTAATATAGAATCCTATTTTTCTTTGGAATTAGATTTTTTAATTTATTTATGTTTCATCTATTTTTGTTTATGTTTTAAGTTATCCTTAAATGATGCAAATGATAATAATAAATGATGAGAAAATAACACAGAATTATAAAATTCTGCTATTTCGTCGATTTACCTCCGTCCTGGTACTGCATGGTGCTGCATATCTATTACCGAGATTGAATCTCCAGTTGGTGTGTTGTAATGAAAATGGAAAGTAATTTACAATTACGTTGGATCGTGGTACGCACCCAGAGCGTGCAGAATAAATCGATTTGACCTTGCTAATAAAAAAAGCAGTTATAATTTGCAATCTCTGTGTTGTATGTATAACCGAGATTGTAGTATTTTTCTATTATTGTGCTAATGAATATCGTTAAAAGTTTGAATTCTAAAGAGCTATCTTTTTGTAAGGTCGTACGCGTTTCGGCCATCTTACTTTTATCGTATCCGAGGAGCGACATTCAGAGTAAAGAATTTGGCTGTTCAGGGACGCAGCATCGTTTCCGCCAGTATGGTATGGTTTGGGACGGCTTATAGCCAGATAAATAAACTAGAGAGATCTTTTTTTCCTAACTCAGTTAACATCTGGATAATATCAACTTGATGGACCTACAGCTGGTTTACGACATTGCCGTACACTTCCTGCTTACGACGAACCTTTGCGAAACCTTTGAACGTCTCCAAAATATATTTTTGATCATGACAGACCCCCCCCCCCCCGGTCCATCTAGGCTAACCTCAGATATACATCTCCATTGTTAGTCTTTTTTTTACCATTTAAATGGTCGCCACTAAAAACATGATGTCGACAATTTTCATCGGTATCGGCCATCAATCCATCCAAGTCCGATTCGTTCCATTCGAAAGCAGACGGGCAAGGACACTGTCTTCATCGTTAGTGTTTTCTCGTCTGAGCGGCATCCCACCAACAACTTGCTTTTACAGCAGTGTCAGTTTTGGGAGTTTGCCGCGTGAAAGCATGATGTGCTGTGAAACTTATCCAAATATATCTAAATAAATATACGGACCTGCCGAGATTTGAACCCTGAATCCCACTACGACTTGCGTACAAGATATACTTCCCTTATGTCACACCAAGAAAATACGAACAGTTAAATAACAATTTTGAAAATCCACAATGCTTAAATGTTATACTATTTTTTGACTTTAACACCTAAATAACATCTCTCTCGCATATTTAAACCAAAAATAATATTTAAGGTGAATTTTAGCTTAAAATTACGTCACGAAATGTAACTTATAATAGTCTTTTAACAAAGGCTATCCTCCTCTCTCCGAAAAAATTACCGAAACTAATAAATCACCTAAAATGCTTAGAAAGTATTTTGAAATCGCAAATTTTATTAACATGAATCTGTATTGTTCTGCATACAAAATTAATAGAGAAGTAAAAAAGAGACAGACACCGCATAAAGAAAAGGGTAAAAAGAAACAACTTATCAATATAAAATAATTTGTTAAAGAAGAAGAAAAAAATTTTACATATCTATATTTAAAGTTGACTTACTGTGAATTTACACATATAACCTACTAAAATAATGCTTCAACTTAGGGAACATGCTGTATATAAATATCTATTAACCGTCTTCATCTGTATTGGGGTGAAGATAAAGATATCATTTGATTAACATTGAAATATAGACTTGTCTCTTGGGTAAATTATATGATTACATAAAACATCATGGTAAAACAAATAATGATGATTTATTTTTGTAATTTATCATGAGAGATTTACTTGATAGCAGCCTATTGAAACCGACATAATAAAACTGTCCAGTTATTTTCGCATCCTGTGTTAGAAATAAAAATATTTTATGCATATTAACAAATTACTTTTTATGCTGATTCATTATACAGGACTACAATTTTTTTTTACTCAAACGAGACAATGTGTCCTATAGTATTTTGGCTTGCTGAAAACAAATCCGGTGTCCGTTTAGACCCAGAACGTTTATTTGTTTGTGTAAATCAAAGAAATGTAATCTCAAAACTATGTAAGTAAAATGGCAAAATAAATATCAAGATTCAAACCTAATATAACTTAATTGATAAAAAATATGCAAGCTTAGATCCTACAAATTTAATTCCGTATATAACCTATAAAATGGTCTAACTTTTAACAAAACCAACAAAACTTAACCTAATATCAGGCCCACAATTTTTTTTTGTTAATTACATGAGAAGTAATGTGCTATAAAGCTGTACTCTGTATATTTAATTTCGGTCGCTAAAAACATGCCGTTGTTCGTTTAGCTCCACCACTTCAGGATATCGGATGTAATCATAACATGTACGAAAACGACCTTTTTTGGGTATGTTACTGATTTAATAACATGATAACGATGCGTTAAGGAATAAAGTGACGTACATGATCGAATTAAGCTGTAAAACTACCATAACGTAAAGCATCTTATCCTACATACAGAAGAGCATAAACAGTCAACTGTAAACATAACATAACCTAAAACGAACTAACCTATACATCATTAAGAATAAACGACAAGCAAAGAGAGCAAAAATACATCATAAGCTTTAAACCTAACATGATCATGTGGGCCTATGATTAGGTTAAGTTAGGTTTTGTTAGTTTTGTTATAAGTGAGACCAGTTTATAGTTTATATACGGAATTTAATTTGTAAGCTGTAGGCTTACATATTTTTTATAAATTAAGTTATGAATCTTGATATTTATTTTAGTGATTTTACGTGTGTAGTTTTGAGATTACATTTCTTTGATTTACTCAAAAACTAGACGTGCTGGGCCGAAATGGACAACGAATTCGTTTCCAATGACCTAAAATAAACATAGGACACCTTATCTTCTTTCAGTAAAAAAAAAATTATGGTCCTTTGTTATTAATCATTTGGTCAGAATCTGCAACTCTAGAAGTGGCTGAACACAATTCTTCTGTTTTCCTAATTCTACTTTCGTCCAGTCCGGCGATCAAAAGCAAATTCTAGAGTATTTTCACCCAGCTTGTCTTAGACTCCTATTCTTCAGTGTAAGAGAAATACCTAGTCCTGCATGAGAGAAAAATCATCTCGTCAGCCATAATTTCTCTCTATTGTTACATACCCCATTTTTACCACAGCAAAAGCGATGCCCTACAATATCCAAATTCGACTGGTGGTAGAGTACTCTACAGTTTTTGGATGTTGTCCAGAACAGAGCTTACACGTTTATTAGAACTTTCTTCTAGAAATGCTTTTATGGGAAGTATTCGATTAATGCAATCAGTGGCTTTTTCCCGATACATGCTGGTCGCACTAACATGAGGTTTAGCTTACCACTTTTTTCAAGAACTTCTTCATATGGACAACCTTATCGCTTTGAAATGAACTGCCTTTTAAATTTTTAAAAACGACCACTAGCTGGCGCTATTGTGATGTAATATTCTCATTGTTGTAAAATTTGACATTTGTTTTTGTTAAAAAGGTAGCAGCTTAGAAATTGGCCGAGTAGTTTGTTTACAGTGAAAGTTTTCATTGGATGATTTTTTACGATTTTAATAAAGGCCTAATTCAACAACAATGCCTCGAATGACTTCGTTCCACTTTTGGTAATAAATCACCATGAGAAAAGACTGTCTACAATTGGTTTGTAGAATTTTGTCATGATTGTGCTTCTGTCAGCGATGAATTTCGTGAAGGTCGACTAAAATCGGTTGTTGTTCCAAAAAACAGCGATGCTGTATGCAACACGATTGAAGAGGCTCGGCATGCGACTTACCGTGAAGTAGAGGCCTCCTTAGGTATATCGAAGATTGCAGTACATTTGGTTTTACATGAACATTTAGCTATGAAAAAGACTGTATTTCCCCCTGAATCACACGTCACACCACGTGTGAATATTGCGTAACGACAAATAAAAAATTTAATGATAATTACCGGTTTAACATCATACCATAATTAACATAAGTTATTTTGAAACAATAATTACTTTCAATAAAACTACAAAAGTTAATAGTTTTCTAAAATCGGCATGTTAAAAATAGAGAGAACCTCGATTATATCGAAAAATGCAATCGATTTACTATGTTGCAACAAATCTAGTTATTTCAGTCCCAAGACAACAAAAACCCAGATAATATATATTTTTTTTTAATTTTAATGAATTATTATTTATTTTCACATTATTTACAGTCTCGAAAATCAGAAAAATATTCATGAATTTCCAGGATTTTTCTCATCTATGTGACCTTTGTTTTTAATTACCGCTTTACAGAGTTTCGGCATGCTGTCCACTAGTTTCTTCAGAGTTTCATCGGTTATTTTAACTCATTCTGCTTGTAAAAGTTCCCACAAGTGATTTTCTTATGTTGGATTGAGTTTTCGTACACACCTGTCCAAATGGTTCCACAGCAATTCGATGGGGTTCAAGTCGGGTGATTTAGAGGCCAAGTCATCACTTCCAGGACGTCATCGGATTTTCATTGGTCCAAAAGTTCTCTAATTTGTTTAGCAGAATGTTTAGGGTCGTTGTGCTAAAAAATAAATTTCCTCTGAAAATATCTCTTCCAGAAGGAAGCATTTGATTTTTCCAACTTTACCCTTGCCAATACAACCCCAAACCATTACTGAACCTCCACCATGTTTTACTGTAGGTAACTGACAGGCTTCCGACATCCTCTCTCCAGCTGACCGCCGCACGTAAACTCCTCGATTTGAACCGAAAATTTCGAATTTAGATTCGTCGCTGCAAAGCACGGAATTCCATTGTTCTGATTCTTGTTCTCGGGCCCATTCTAATCATTTACGTTTATTTACTTGCCTAAGAAATGGTTTCCTCACTGCAACTCTCCCGTATAGTCCACCTTCTGCGAACCTGTTCTTCACGGTTGTCACGCTGATAGGAATCGGCCGCTCCAGGTTTACTTTAGCCGTGATTTCTGGTGCGGTTAGGTGGCGATTATGTTTGCTGGACATTGTTATAGCTCGGTCTTCAGCGGGAGTCGTTTTTCGAGGCCTTCCTGAACGTTTTTGGGTTGGAATTCCATATCCTGCAAAAAAAATTTTTATGATGTAGTCCACATTTTCTCCTTGGCATACACATATCACTCGCGATTTGTCGACTCTAGTGAATTTTGATGTCTGGCAATTATCAGAGCCCGATTTTCAACGGAAACTTCTTTCGTTTTTGGCATTTTCACAAAACAATTGAGCCTGTATCAGTGACAAAGTACTGTTTGCGAATGGTTAATGTCCAAAAGGGCAATAGTATTTATAGCATAGTTTTTATCATAAAATGTCACTAGGAATTTCCATAATCCTAGAAACTTGAAATGAGTTCTTACTTCAACTGGATTTCTAAGAAATCGCCTCAAAACGATTATCATGCAAAACTTGGAAATTTGTTTCTAATTGGTTTTTAACTTGTGATTTCACCAAAAAGGCTTATCTAAAAATTTTATGACTGACACTTGTTAAGAACAATTAAATTTACCTAATATATTAAAAAGGTTTAATTAGGTATTAAATTTTGGCAGTTACATTGAAATTTCTAGGTGGGCAAATACTTTCTGACGGTAGTGTAAGGAAAATTACCAAAATAAATATTAAGATTTCAACGTAAGATAACTTAATGGATAAAAAATATACAAGCCTCTCTCTCTCAATCCATCCATTTTCCTCATAGTGTAACCAAAATATTTCATGCACTATCTATTAATTCTATTTGAAAGTCGGTCATTTATACCAAGCTCTTTAAGAATAGATACATTAGTACGATGTTCGGTATATGAGGATATTCGATATGCCTACATCTCAAACGCATCGATTCTTTTATCAGCTTATTTAATGGTCCATATGTCCGATGCGTAAGTTGCTATGAAAGGCTGGATAGCAATTTTATATTTGTATTTTTTGTGAAAGCTGGATCTTTCCAGACCTTAGTGAGTCTGATGGTCGAGTTTCTAACCATTTCCAAACATCTTCTTACTTCCGCTTCACAACCACCATTGTTAGTTATGAGGGGATCTCAAATAGTTGAAATGGCCTATAACAGTGAAACCAGCAATTTCATTTATGTGTGACAGATCATTACTTTGGTGGTCGTCGGTCTTAATGGTCTATCCATACTTTTTACTAGTAATTTCCATGTACGCCATAATTGATTCTAGGTCTTGTATTGAAGTTTCAAGTATAACAGTATCATCCGCATATCTGAACATATCTCATTATATATCATCATATGTGTTAAAAAGTAAGGGTGACGGAATACAGCCCTATCTGACGCCGGCTTCTACGTTAAAGGAATCGGAAAAGCAATTATTCAGTTTAATTCTGCCATTTGTGTTCTCATACAGGGATCGGATAAGGTTTACGAGATGTATAGGTTTTCCATGCTGATTAGAATCGACCAGAGTTTGTTCCATTATATGCAGTCGAAAGCTTTAGAGTAGTCTATAGAACAGATATAGATTGTTATTTGGAATTTCCTGACTTTTTCTACTATCTGTCATATGTTGAGAATTTGTTCTCTAGTCCCTCTTCCTGGAATGAAGCCTGTTTGTTCGGTAAATATTTGCGGCAGCAGAAAAGTTTTGAGTCTTTCATTTAGGATCCAGATAAATACCTTAGCAGCGTGTGACACTAGAGCAATTGTTCTATAGTTGCTGCAATCCAAAGGGAATCCTTTCTTATGCAAGGGTATAAATGCAACTTCGCACCAGTCTTTAGGCCATTTTCCAGTGTTCCATACCACATTACACAGTTGATGTAGCATAGTCATGGCGGTTTCTCCCATCATCTTTATTATTTCCGTAGTGATCTCGTCAGTACCTGCTGCTTTTCCATTTTTTAACCGTTGAATAGCCTCCCTGACTTCAGATTTAAGAATGCATAGATGGCTCTTGTTCTTCTGCGGCTTCTTTATCGACACTGCAGTTATCCACTAATTGAGCCACAAAAAGTTCTTTACAGTAATCCTTGCAAGCGTCAATGACTCCAGGCATGCCGGTGACTGTTCTACCTTCCTTATCTCTGATTATTATTACAAATTAAATTCCCTATATAAACTATAAACTGGCCTAACTTCTAACAAAACCTAACCTAACACAGACCCACCAATTTTAGTAATATGCTATGAATCTGTATTCTGTATATTTAATTTCGGTCGCTAAATATATGCCATTTTTGTTTTGCTCCATCACTTCAGGATTTGGAAGAACTCCAAACCTAACATAACCTAATCGTAAGATGTTTACACCAAGAACACCAAACCTAACTTAACATAATGGAAGAAATTTATTCCAAGAACTCCGAACTTAACATAATCCTAAGATCTTTACATCAAGAACTCTGAAACTAACTTAACTACGGCCCCATCTTTTTTTCTAACCGTCAAAATAGCTCAGTGTCGGTGATTATCTTCGTTCTGTTTCTAACCTTACAAATTGCGCATATTAATGAAAATCTATTTTTTTAATGGAAATTAGTGCTGCTGGTAAAAAATAAAACAATACCAGGTGTATAAGTATGAAATGCGGATTTCAGACAACAGATAGTGCACCAATGCAGTTTGTGCTATAAAGATTTGACACTGCGCCATTTTGTTGTGCCATCAACAAGTGTCAGACGCGCACGAGTGATAAATTGGAAAAGTGTGTGCATAGTGTTGTGTTGTTGTGTTCAATATCTCGAAATTTATACCGAACAAAGAGCATTCGCGGACAGCATTAATTTTTTGTTTTCATTTGAAGAAAACTACTGTTGAATCATACTGATTACTTTGAGAAGCTTATGATGAACATGCTCCATCGCAAAATACGTGTGAAACGATGGTTTCGGCGTTTCAAAAGTGGTGATCGCCAAAAAAATACGAAGATGTGGAATTGCAAGCATTGTTGGACGAAGATGATTCGCAAACACAAAAATAACTCGCCAAGCAATTGGGTGTTAGTCAGCAAGCTGTTTCCAATCGACTACGAGAGATGGGAAAGATTCAGAAGATGGGTACCACATTAGTTGAACGACAGGCAAATGGAAAAGCGCAAAAACACGTGTGACATTTTGCTTGCTCGGTACAAAAGGAAGTCGTTTTTGCATCGTATAGTTACAGGGGATGAAAAGTGGATTTATTTTGAGAATTCCAAGCGCAAAAAATCATGGGTAGACCCAGGCGCACCATCCTCATCGACCGCAAGACCGAATCGCTTTGGCAGAAAGACGATGCTCTGTGTTTGGTGGGACCAGAGGGGCATAGTCTATTATGAGCTGTTAAAACCTGGGGAAACGGTTAATACTAAACGTTACCAACAACAATTGACCGATTTGAACCGTTCGCTACTTGAAAAAAGGCCAGAATACCGAAAGAGGCAACACAAGGTCATGACAATGCTCCATCACATACGGCAAAACCAGTTCGCGACACGTTGGAAGTACTCAGCTGGGAAGTTCTACCTCATGCGGCTTACTCACCAGACTTGGCTCCTTTCGATTACCACTTGTTTGCATCGATGGGTCACGCACTTGCTGAGCAGCGCTTTGGTTCGTACGAAGATGTGAAAAAATGGCTCGATGAATAGTTCGCAGCAAAAGGGGAAGATTTTTATTGGCGTGGTATTCACAAATTGCCCAAAAGATGGGAAAAATGTATAACAAGCGATGGAGCATACTTTGAATAAAGCACTTTTTATCATTCTTCCGAATTTAACATGTTTATTTAGAAAAAAAATCTGCATTTCATACTTGTACACCTGGTATGTATCTTGAGTTGCTAAATCTTTATTTCGCTCGTGAGTCTCCTTGCCGCTCACAATAGTGGTGCTTAATTTCGGTGAGTCCGTCCAACTCTCACCATCGGAGTGCTTTATTTCGGTGAGTTTGGAGTTCGTAGTGTAAAGTTCTTTAATTAAGTTATGTTAGGTTTGGAGCTTTTGATGTACAGTTTTTAGGCTTAGGTTTGGAAGTATTCCCCCCATAAGAATGAAGATATTCACTGATTTTGAGCTTTTTTCTGGTTAGACAAAATGGTGACCTAGTAGGGGAATTCTGGCGTCAGATTCAGCGTCTTAAAATACATACACATATATTGTTTTAGAATACAGTTTCATAGCATATTACTTCTCATGTCTTTAACAAAAAGAAAATTGTGGGCCTGTGATTAGGTTAGGTTTTGTTGGTTTTATTAGAAATTGGGCCAGTTTATACACGGAATTTAATTTGTAAGCTCTAAGCTTGCATATTTTTTATCAAATAAGTTAAGGTTTGAATCTTGATATATATTTTACACAAAAAATAGTTTTGTATGTCTCTGCAATTTGCACAAACTTCACTTATACTAGACAAAGTAGATTTTGGAGCTTCACTTTCGACCACATCACTGTCTGAATCAGAGTTAAGCTTTTGATCTGTATCGCGCAGTTCCTCAACAATTTCCGAAACACTGAAGTTTCAACTTTCTGCAGGCACATCATTATCAATGGAAACAAACTCATCCAAGTTTACAGTTTTATCATGGACTAAAGGAAAGAGCTGAGCAAGGGGTATTTCGTCTTCTTCGTCAAAAATAGCATCTTCTGGAACAACATCGGAGAATCCGGCCTTGAAAAAACATTTTTTAATTGTAGCTGGGGAAAGATTTTTCCACGCAGTCGTAATCCATATTAGTGCATTCGTTAAATTTATGCTTTTTTCAGATTTTTCGAAATCGCAATCAACAAACGTAAGTGGCCTTTTGATCAAAAATTTTCTATATATCATCTTAAAATTTTGAATTATTCCTTGGTCTAAAAGCTGACCATATGAGGTGGTATTTGGCGGTAAAAAAAACCAGCAAATGTCTTATTTGGTATGGCTCGGTAATAAAGACCTATTTCATCAGCATTGTATACATCTCATAAGAATAATCTTTTAAAATTGGCGGTAATGTAGTTTTCCAGGCGTCTGCATCTTTCAAATTTACATCTGCGGACTCACTAGAAACTGACTTAAAAGTAATATTATGCCGTTTACAGAAACTTTCCAACCACTTATTTGATACAGCGAAATATTCCACTTTCAAGCTGCTTGACGCCTCCAGTGCTTTTTGTTTGAGTAGTTGTCCATATATTGGAACTGCTTTATTCCTGGCCTTGCAAAACCAATTGTAGACAACTTGATCCACTGCTAATCCTGCTGATTTGGGAAATTTTCGTTTTTGCTCCAAGTTAATATCCTCTTCACACATGTTTTTTAGTTCACTCTTTTTTAATATATCGAGAATTTGTGTTTTTCCAACCTCGAACTTTTCAGCCATATATATATATATATATATATATATATATATATATATATATATATATATATATATATATGTATATATATGTATATATATGTATATATATGTATATATAACACATGGGCTGAAAAGTCCCGGGCCTAACAAAGAAAACACGGTTTTTTTGGTTCAAAATTAGCTTTATTCATCAACGTAATCTCCATCAAGAGCAACGCAATCATTCCAGCGCCGCTCTAACATTTCAATACCACTTTTGTAGAACGATTTATCTTTTGCCTCAAAATAGGCCTCAGTTTCAGCGATAACCTCTTCATTCGTGCGAAATTTCTTACCGGCGAGCATTTTTTTCAGGTCTGCGAACAGCCAGTAGTCGCTGGGAGCCAAATCTGGCGAATACGGTGGATGTGGGAGCAATTCGAAGTTCAATTCATGTAGTTTTGCCATTGTTTTGATTGACTTGTGACACGGTGCGTTGTCTTGATGAAACAAAATTTTTTTCTTTGCCATATGCGGTCGTTTCTTTGCAATTTCGGCCTTCAAACGCTCCAATAACGCTATATAATATTCACTGTTGATGGTATTTCCTTTCTCAAGATAGTCGATGAATATTACACCACGCACATCCCAAAATACCGAGGCCATAACCTTTCCAGCCGATTGTTGTGCTTTCGGGCGCTTTGGACGAGGTTCACCAGTTGCTGTCCACTCAGATGACGATCGTTTTGATTCCGGAGTGAAGTGATGGATCCATGTTTCATCCATTGTCACATATCGACGCAAAAATTCCGGTTTGTTACGTTTAAACATGGCCAAACACTGCTCAGAATCATCAACACGTTCTTGTTTTTGATCAACAGTGAGCAAACGCGGCACCCACTTTGAACAGAGCTTTCTCATAGTCAAATGCTCATGCAATATAAAGCCAACACGTTCTTTTGATATCTTTACGATGTCAGCTAACTCACGCAACTTCACTTTTCGATCATTCAAAACGATTTTATGGATTTTTTTGATGTTTTCTGGTGTTACCGCCTCATTTGGACGTCCACTGCGTTCTGCATCATCGGTGTCTCTACGACCACGTTTGAAGTCAGCAAACCAACGTTTTATTGTTGTTTCTGATGGAGCGGAGTCCCCATAACACTTTTCAAGCCATTGCTTCGCTTGAACGGTATTTTTTCCCATCAAGAAGCAGTGTAAAATTAAAACACGAAATTGTTTTTGATTCATTGTTTTGAAAATAACAAAAGTAGCGTCACTCTTAGCACAATAACTCACAAACTAATGAATAGAATATCATGAAATTTTAACAGCTGTCTTTTGAAGGTTAGTATTAACTGAAAAAAAGGTGACTGCAATAAAACTAGCGCCATCTATGTGTTAGGCCCGGGACTTTTCAGCCCATGTGTTATGTATATATATGTATATATATGTATATATATATGTATATATATGTATATATATGTATATATATGTATATATATGTATATATATGTATATATATATATATATATATATATATATATATATATATATATATATATATATATATATTGCTTACAGGGCCTAAACTGATAACAAGAAATACAATAAGCTCCCGAGTCTTAGAATCGAACGACCCCAAGTTTCTCGTTGTTTTCTGTAATCTTAAAACAAATCAGCGCCCAATACTGTGAACCTAAAATTGATAAGATACTCTATAAATAAAGATATTGTCCTAATCTACAAATCTTAACGCTTAGCCAAACATTTCAAACGCCCAAAGATGTCCAAACGATAAAGGAATAAAAAAGGTCACGTCAAATCACAAAACATACAAATCACAAAAGTAGGTCTTCACGCTTTGTAAGTAAACGAAATAAATTTCATATTGAACTGTTGTTCAGCGCGTTTGGAGGATGTGTCGACATAGTTATTTATTGCACTTTGTTCCCAGTTGGTTTAACGATTTTTTCTTCGAACGTTGGTTGTTTTAAAGGTATAAATTATTGCTTGGCTAATATTATTTAGGTTTAGCCGTTACGAGCAAGAATACGAAATAATGGCAACAAAGATTGCGTCAATAATACTTACCTTAACATAATTATATAGAATAGACGTATTATTAGGAAAAGAACCGTTAGCGTCCCTTTCCCCGCAAACTAAAAAATTTTTGAATTTTTATCGGCTGTTGAAAATGAAGGAATAGAGAGGATGAAGCTCGGAAGAGGAGCAAATATTTTTTAATATTATGTTTGGCGAGTTCGGTAATAAGTTCTTGTTTTTTAGTTTCGCGTTTGTCATTTGTAACTCAAGTAAATCGTAATAGGAAAAACCGTCCTGAGATGGTTCGTAAAATGGAAAGTCGCCATTTATTTACCCGAAATGGACTTCATTAATTTTTGGTAATTATACCACATGGGGTGAAAAGTCCCGAGACTTGAAGAAAAACAATGTTTTTGCCAAAAATCGATTTTATTCTTCAACCTAGTTTTATTCAAGAGCGGTATACTTATTCCAGCGATCTTCCAACATTTGTTTTCCTCTCATATAGTACGATTTCTCGAGATCTGTACAATAAGCCCGAGTTTCCCATTCCACTTCTTCATATGGGCCAAATCTCTTTCCCTGGAGCCACCTTTTCAAGTTTGAAAAGAGGTAATAATCGCTGAGAGCCAGATCTGGTAAATACGGTGGACGAGGAAGCAATTCATTGCCCAGTTGGCTAAATTCATCATCAATTTTATAGCGCTGCGAGCTGGTACATTATCTTTCTGAAACAACACTTTTTTCTTCGCTAAATGCGGCTTTTTTTCTTGTTTTCACAATTCAAACGGTCCAATAAACCAACGTAATAATCTCCGGTGGTTGTTCGACCCTTCTCCAGATAGTCGATCAGTATTATTCTGTGCGCATCCCAAAAAATACCTACCTAGCTGATGTTTGTGTTTTTGAACGCTTCCGTCGGCTTTCCTGCGATGTCAGCCACTCTGTGGACTTAGGCGTGCAGTGGTGGATCCATGTTTCGTTCATTGTTCCGAATCGATGCAAATACTCCTTTGGATTACGCCGAAACAGAGCGAAGCAGCGTTCTGAATCTCCGATACGTTGCTGTTTTGGATTAATTATGAGTGTGCGCGGCACCATCGGGCACATAGCTTTGTCATATGCAAATATTCATACATGTGTTCTCAAAAGGCAGTGTTTAGTTAACACACGAAATTATTTTTGTCCCATCGTTTTGCAGAAATCAAAATTAGCATCACTCGGATAGCTGTAACTCTCAAGCTAATAGAACGTTGACATTAGCTGAAAATCATATGGTTTTTTGTTTATGCTTCCATTTCGCGGAAAATCTCGGGACTTTTCACCCAGTGTAGTATGCGGCGGTGGTAATATGGGCACAAAATTATCTTCGTTACCTGTTTCTCAAAAAGCGTTCTTTAATCCTATAGGTAAATTGGGCACACGAGGAGATTTTATAACTAAATCGTTCGTAACAATAATTACAGGTATAAAATTGTAAAATGCGATAATAAAATGCAATTTCCTCCCACTACAAATTCTCATAGGATAGGTAGGGTTTCGCAATCATTTATATTTTGCGCGGAGAGCCAGAAGTACTTTTTAATAAAAATAATGTAGATAGCTTTTATAACAAGTAATCGTGGAGATGTGTTGCTCGTCTTGGACAATTTTACATTTTCCAAGGGCAGAGTGTTGAAAGGCGGTGAAGTATGTTGGAGGTGTAGCCGAAAAAAATTAAACTGTAAAGCCAAAGTTTAGGTTAGTTCCGGTTAGTTCAGGTTAGTTAAACAATTATCAAAGATTTTGTGTTTTTATTTGTAAGATAGATATCTTTCGCTTTCAAACCTACGTTATGTGATAAATTAAAAATTATAGTAATTAAGGCATTCTGCGTTGTAATATGGTTTGGGCCCAAAATACCTATAGGATTATGGTGCCTCCTAAATCTTTGGGCCCATTTTACCTATAAAATTAATCATCTTAGTGTCTTTGTGCCCATTTTACCTCCGTCCGTAGTATGTATGCCTAGTTGGAGTTATACGATTGAGTTTTGCACTACCTAGCCGATGATCCTTATAACTGTATTTGCGTCAGTACATCTTTCAGAAGACTTTTACTATCAATTGTGATTTAGCTTAGTGGCCTTGCTCTGAATTTGTTGACATCAGTTGATTTTGTACCTAATTATTAACGACTATTTTACTTCTACTCTGTCCATAAATTTAATACTGCATTTAACTATTGCAAAATAGCAACACGACTGGGCATATAAATAAATGTTAATGTTATTAGAAAGGCCGCGTGTGCCATAAAGATTAGGATATTGTTGCAAACGCGTTCTATCTGTCATAAATCCTGTAATAAGCCACGATAAACCACAAAATACAACCTTTATCTCGAAGTTTAATAGATAATAGTCAGTTTTGCTAACAATTTCTTTCAATGCAGAAAAATATTTATGAGCTTATCGCACAGGGACCTTCAGTACGTTTTATCATTGCTTAAAAGTACGAGAGATTCAAAAATCTCGGACAACCAGAGGGTATGGTCTATGTATTTCCAAAAGAGACATGTGATTTTCAGCTCCATTTAAGGGGTTTTATCTACCTGCAATTTTTGGAAAAATCGACTTTTGAAAAAAATTTTTTGGCTTCTAGTACTTAATTTCTGAAAGAAGTCGTTGCGCATGAAAAGGCATTTACTTTGCGCACAGCCTGTTGGAGTGATTTGGCTTAGTCGGTACATTTAATCTATCACTAACGTCTAGTACTTTCTTAAATTAAGTATAGTTGGCATCATTACGTCTTTATTAATACGTTAACTACCATGCCCATTTTGTTCCACATTCTATTTACGCCATACAGTACCATTCAGGCCAACTGGAGAGGCTGACTCGCGATGCATAATGCAAAACAAAAGATAATGATAAACAAGAGCCGGGATACACGCAGGGATCGGTACGGTGGTGTAGCTTAAACAAAAAGTAGAAGAGTTTGCTAGGTTGCGTTGCTGCATTTTTCAATAATTTTATTTCCATGTTTATTGTTTAAAAAAAAAAATCCATGAAAGAGACTGAGGACGAAAACTTGGGCTTGGAGGGGCTGTTTTATGGTCCTGGGATTGCAGAATAAAAGTAAAAATTGGCACCCCAAAATTTTAAAAATTTCATAGAGACTTTGAAATTTTAAACGCGTTTTTCTCGAAATTACGTTTTTAAATCGACCAACAATTTACTTGAGATTTTAACTGTAGCTTCTTAGTAATATTCTCTAGGAAAGTACACACGATTATTAGGATTAATTAATTACTTTTTTCTATATAAACAAATAAAAAAATGAAGATTTTTTCAAACTTCCACAATTTTTTATAAAATTGATATTTTTCAATAGTCTTATGTACTTCTCTAGCAAAACTAATGTAAATAATAAAAAAAAAAATTTGTTTACTCTAGATGGAGAATTAAAATTGTTCTACTGCCAGCTGCGGAATACCTCCAAAAACAGATGCCTCGGTTCTGCGTGTTAGTACGCTGCCCTTTTTATCCAATACCGAAAAATAAAAAATTATTTTGTAAATTTTAATATGCATATATTAAAAGGTCAAAACAGATTTTTTGTTGCTTGTATAGTAGAGTGTAAAAAAATTTCCAATAAGAGCCTATTTTTCCTGCCTGTTAGGTAGATGTAACCCCTTAAGCTGGCCACTGGTCTAGGTGAATATGGCAATGTTCGACATCTTTCAACATAATCACGAGAACAGCAAGGATTTAAGACACATCTCAAAATACTAGTAGGCAGATGTAAATAGGGCCCAACATACACGAGAACAACAAGGATTTAAGACACATCTCAAAATACTAGTAGGCAGAAGTAAATAGGGCCCTAATACCGGTATAAACTTGTAACGGTAACTGTAACAATAAAAAGAAAAGTAATAATTAACGGAAACACTGCTAACTTGAATATAAAAACTGATATTAGTGTTTTCTCCCCCTCTTCGCTATATTGCGAAACAGAAAGAATCGTACTCACAATCTCATCAGAATACCGTTAGAAAAACCTAGGCTAACTGACTAGCTCTGAAGCGGACCAAAACATGGCATGTTCTGGTACAATGAAAAGTATACAAGTATGCTTATTTGGATCACTGTACTTTTAACGCGAGAGCAAAGCTTATTGCCGATTTTCGTTCGACAAACCATTACATATTAGTAATGTTTAAGAATCCTAATTGTTTTTAGTGTTCCGTACGGAACATTTATAAGATCACTTCGGTGTCTGTCTGTCTGTCCGTTTGTCTGTTACACCCGATTTTTTCCGAAACTATTTGAAATAGAAAGTTGAAATTTAGCACTAATATAGGATGATGGCCTCATCGGAGCCGTGTAGTTTTGAAAGTTAAATTTTGACTTACGGTATTAGTTTTGGAAGTGAAAAAAAAATCCAGTGGGGTGTCAAATGAAAGCTTCTAAAAACACAAGTATAAAAATATATATAATGTAATACTTGCGCACACTTTTCTTTGTATTATTTTAAAAAATTGCGAAAAATTGCTGTCTTCTTCCTTATCTCGAAACGTACTGATCAAAAATTTTGAAAAATTCTGGAATATTCTTCACAGGGTGTAGATTGAACACAATTTATCATCTTTATATACCTTTAATAATTTATCTAGTATCTAAAAAAAACAAAAATTTCAGGTCATCAATTTTCATTCAAAATCGGAAAAAAAACTTTATTGAAAACACATTTTAGGTGTATTTCGTAAAAAATCATTGATCATTTTATACCTCCGTAACAAAAACATTTATTTTAGAGGCGATAAAACGTACGGAACACTAATTGCGCAAGTCCGACTAGCACTTGGCCGGTTTTTGTAGACTTATCATTGTTATTTGTTGCAACTCGGAATCAGTCGTCATCCCTGTTATCGTATTCCAGCTGTTTTATTGCATAAATAAAATACTTATTACGGAAACTTGAAATACCACAATTTTTTTAAGGTTTTTCTACTCATTTTATAAAACAAACAAATAAATAATGCTTCCGTGCTGTCGAATGTTTTTGTGTTATTGGTACACACCCATTTCAGAGTGTTTCTTTTAATTAATATAGATTTTGCTATTAACAGTAAAATTCAACTTCTTTATTTTATTCCACTCTCAAGTTTTATAGGTGTGTCGGCGAATAATAGACAAATAACATCATAATATTTTTAAAATCCTTGCATAATCTTAATGTCAACAAACGGTAATATTCATGAAGAGAATAAATAATGAAGTTACATGTCACGTGTTCAAACAGTTGTTTAATCTTTATAACTTTATGTTAATTTTTAATACCACTTAAACAAAAAAAATCTTTTTTACATTACTTTTTATTAAAATAAAAACCTTCATAGCAAAACTGTTTTGTCTGTTCACGTGTTGCTAATCCGTATTTTTTACACACTAAAATTATAAGTCTTAATGTGTTGTGCATATTATTTTTTTTAAGCGAAAACTCTCCTACAACATGGCGAATCTGATCTAACAACATTTATTGAATAAACTAGATAAGGACATGCCCTACAACTACTATTACATGATCTGATCTAACATGAGTATACTTTTTAAATCTTTTGAATCTTAAGATATTTACATGTCTAATTAACTAGCCTAAATCAGGGGTCGGCAACCTATAGCACGCGTGCCATCTCTGGCACGCCAAGCAATTTTGAATGGCACGCGTACCTATTCAAAGTTTACACATTAATTCTGTAATCTGTGACATGTTTCGAAATTACGTAAATAATCGAAGACAGTTTTACTTTAACGATACAAACAAAAACGATATATTATATAGGTCACTAGGTATTATTACCAAAAAACTACAAAATATATATTTTGTAATTTATAATTTTACTGAATGCATTGATTTGGCTTTAATTTCGGCAGGTATTAAAGACGGCAAGCCTCAAAATATAAGCCTAGGCAAAAACACAAATAAACGTCCTCAATTCAGATCAAAAGAGCCGCTATAAGGCGGTTTTTGTTTGACTTGACTTCAATCGTTCCGACGCGCGCCGCAACTCTTTTTATATTACCGAACTTTAGTTTTTGTTAGATTTAACTCCTAGGCGGCCCTTTGATTGCAATGGGCGCGTTGTAGATAATAATTTTTGTTCTAAGAAATTTAATAAACGTAATTATTGGAATTTTCTGGAAACGTTATTTTTCTATATATAGCAAGCGGCTACACGTTTGGATCATTTCGTATAGAAGTAACATCCGTTCCAGTCAATAGTCGTCGAAAAGTTTAAAAATTAAAATTACGTTGCTTTATGGCCGCGAAGAAACAGAAGGTAGACGTTCGATCATTTCAAACTTAATGGACAACAGATTACGGTTTTGTACAGCAAAACGATCGGGCCATTTGTATCCTATGTCGGGAAAGCGTAGTTTTCCGGACGTCTAGTGTTCAACGACATTTTCAGATAAAACATTAATCGTCATTTAAAGATAACGCTGATAAAAGGGAGGCAATACAAAGAGCAAGTAAACAATACGAGAAACAGTCAACATTCTTTAGCAAAGTTTTCCAGGGAAAAAATCAGGTAACTGAATGCAGTTTTAAAATTGCACAATCGTTGGCACAAAAGGGTAGGCCGTTCACTGACGGAGAATTTATGAAGCAAACGTTTTTGAGTACTGGCGAGATTTTATTCGACGACTTGCCCAATAAGGATACAATATTGGCCAGGATTCGGGATATACCGGCATCAGCGCAGACCATCGAGAGACGAATTACCGAAATGACACAAAATGTCCAAAAACAGCAGAGAGACGCTACGCTATCAAACGGAGTTTTGTATTTAGTGTAGCATTAGATGAAAGTGTCGATATTAATGACATTGCCCGTCTGGCAATCGTTGCGCGATACTTCGATGATGGCAGTATGTATGAAGAGCTTATTTGTCTGCTCCCATTGCAGGGAACTACAAGAGGAGAGGATATATTTTCAGAATTTGTTAAACATTTTGAAAAGCGGAACATTGATTTAAATAAAAATTTTTGCGTAACGACAGATGGCGCTCTTGCTATGATTGGGAGACATAAAGGATTTGTTTCCCTTCTTATTGAATCCATGGGTCGATCAGTTTGGAATTTTCATTGCATAATTCACCAAGGGAGTTTGTGTGCTAAAATCTCCGCTGGAAGTTTAAAATCCGTGATGGATAGGGTGGTTAAAATAGTTAACTACATTGTCGGTCGTTCTTCACTGATCTATAGACAATTTAAGGCGTTTCTGCAAGAATTAGAAAGTGCATATTCAGATATACCATTGCACAATAATGTGCGCTGGCTCAGCCGTGGTAAAGTGCTCTCTAGATTTGTGCAATGTCTGGGCGAAATTAAATCGTTCTTGTTGAAAAAAAATCAAGTGGATGCTTATCCTGAACTAGAAGATAAGAACTGGATCTGTATGTTATTGTTTCTTACTGATATTACAAACCATCTCAGTGAACTCAACTTAAAGTTACAAGGTTCAAGCAAAACAGTTCTGGATTTATACGAATCATTCAAATTAAAAATAGATTTATTTATCAGCGATATTACTACAAACACATAGACGAAATTCTTAAATATATGACTAATTTAAAAGAGGAGTTTATCGAGAGGGGTCAGGATTTTGATAAACATGGTCCTATGTTCGCTTTTTTAATCAAACCAGATTTAATGGATTTTTCCAGCAGTTGCTTTAACATATCTCTTTTCTCATGGATGGACATTAATAATTTTGATCTTCAGTACATTGAATTTAAAAGCTCCGAGTCATGGAACACGAAATTTGTAGAATTAAGAAGGGTATTAGAAGGTGACTACCAGAACCATTCAAACGAGATACTAAGTCGTTAGATGAGTTTACCAGAGAAATTTATTTGTCTTAAGAAAGTAGCGTTTGCCATGCTTACAGCTTTCGGATCATCCTATATCTGTGAACAACTTTTTTCCCATATGAGAGTGATTTTAAACCCGTACCGAAGCATGCTGACAACAGACAACTCGGAAGCATGTGTGATAATGAAAATAACCAGACATGAACCGGATATAAGAAATCTCTCTAAAGAACTTCAAGCACAGGGTTCACAGGTCCTAGGACTAGTATAATAAAATTATTTGTTAAATGTTAAAATTTTTTTGTAATTAAACCTTCTAAAAGCAATATTTTAAGTTAATTTGAGTTAATTTTTGTTAATTTTAGTTGTAGTAAGTACCTATGTCGGCACGCAAAATGTTGTATGGATGAAAACTGGCACCCCTTAGTTAAAAGGTTGCCGACCCCTGGCCTAGATAATAGCTTTTTATATCAATGAGAAAAAAACTTAAGATATCTGAGACTTATTGAGACGATATTTCATGAATTATTACTAACTTAATACTAATCCTGGGGTAATCGAGTCCTGTTGTTGGGCGGATGTCTGTAAGCATTTCTGACTGTGAGATTGGAGTGGTGGATGACTTTATCTAGGAATCTGAGCTAAGCTACGATTATAAATTCCCAGACTGTTGGCATCTGGAGTGAATTTGGATATTGCGGGCGAACCATGAGGCAGAGAGCCTTGTTGTGACTGGTCTAGAGGATGGTGCCATTTAGCATCATGGCAGAGTGAAGTAGGTGATCATTTTGTAAATTGTCAACTTATTGTGTATTGATAATTTACTGGACTTGCTGAGGAGGGGTTAGGGCTTGCCTAGGAGATGATGGTCTTCATGGTGGTGGTTGCGTACTAGCCGCTTGAGGAGATCCAGATATTTGATATTGTTAGTCCCTTAGAGTCTGGTGCCATGGAGGGTGATACTGACCGAAATGAGTCTGGTGGATCTGGTGAAGGTGATGGCTTATGTCTTGACTGGATTCAGTTGGATTTTCCAGTGTTCGAACCAAAGTACTAACATGTCTAACTGGCGTTGGAGGCAGCTGGTGATAATTCCGATAGACTTTGTGATGGCAGTGTCATCGACGTACATGAGTATGGGCGTATGGTCCGATTTGGGAATGTCGGCGGTGAGGATGTTGAATAAGTAGGAGGAGAGGATGGAGCCTTGGGGAACTCCGGCTCGTATGACATCGATTTCGAAGGTGGCCTCATCGACTCTGATTTGGAAAGTAAACTCTGAAAGGAAGGGGAGGACCAATTTAGTGATGTTAATAGGATAGTCGTGACGAATGAACTTGACCAGTAGACCTTTGTGCCAGACTCGGTCGGAGGCCTTGGAAACATCTTGCAAGACACCTTTAATCTAATGTTTGTGGTTGAAGCTGTTGGCGATGGGTTGGAAAATCCTGAAGGTCAACTAATTTCAAAATGGAAATTTGGACCCTGGTCTTGAGCAGCTTTTTGGGTGTCTGAATTTGTGTGTATTTTCTTAATTATTCGGGATATGTCTTGTTAGTATTTTTAGTTTTTTGTGTCATTAGCTATTGCTGTTGCTTTTCTTTGTAATTCTCGTTTCTGCATACTAAATCAAATTAAAATTGTTGTTGCTTTTTATTAACTCATCTGCAGTAATGTTTAAATTTTAATTTTTCTCTCTCAAGAATTCTTTTATATGAATGAGCTTTTTTATAGATAGAAATTTAAGTTTGTGCTTTTTTGGATGAAGTTTTTTGAGAGTTAGAAGATCAGACGCCAGGATATTTAATGTGTCGGTCTATATTATTGTAGTTAATGCTTAATTTTTGTAATGATTCGAGATTTTTGTTTAACGTTATTTAAGGTAACATAGTCACAGATGTTAAAATAATGTTAAGATTTACCTCTTTCAGATGAACAGTAAAAATGGTTAATTCTTCATTGCTATAAAATACCTTGCAGAGCACTGACGCATATAGATTTTTCATTATGATCACAATACTAGATATTATATTAAATATAGGTTGTTTAAGTATAACTTACCATATAAACAAGTTATAAGAGAGATTTTGCAATGCTTATTTCTCATATACCTTTGTTCTTATCGTTATCTGAAGCATGCGCAGTATTAACGCGAAGAAATTGCACTTCCACGCTACGGCTGTATTGCAATAAAACAAACTAAAAGTAAGGTTAGATTAATATTCATCTTCTATAAACTTAGGGGATTTTTTTCATTTATTTCATGGTTAAGCACACCGGTTATTAGTATTTGATGGGTCAACACCAGTTCCTAAATTAATGTTGCGTCTAGCAGGTTTCTATATCTTCCTTCAATATTTCCAAGTTAATACGAATGTGCGATAAATAAAATTTCATTTTAGATTAGCACTACACAATAGTTATTACCACTGCACCAAATGCTTTATTTTTTCACTCGAAACGTGTTACTCACCATGTTAGCATCATCAGAAGCTATTAGTAAGTCGACAGTCACTCGTCACTCGTGATGATGCTTACATGGTTAAAGAAATGTGTATCAGGTGCAAAAATAAAGTGTTTGTAGTAGTGGTGATGACCATTCTATAATGTCATTGGGCCAAACATTGCAAAATCCCAACATAATCTGAACACCAAAGAACTGTTGTCAGTGTTACTTGCAATAAAAGATTATAATTTCAATTTTATTGTATTTTTTTAGTGGATTGTATACCTAAGTAGGGAAAAAACAGGCCCTTCCATAATAGCGATAAGAATAACGAACTTCTAATAACCTCTCTTATTTTTTTTTTATTGTTCACCTCACCGCCTAAGTAAGGATTTTACCCTTTTTCATATCCCGAGGATTCCGGCGGGGATGTCGTAATAACCATCAACGTTGTCCAAGTGTTGCAACATACATTTCTGTATTTCACAGCCCCTTTTAGACAACACGATAGTGCCGCCACGGACGTTATTGCATTTCTGCAAACAACTACTATCTATGTACGTGGCCAGGTCATATATACTTAAATAAATTAATCAATTAAAGTTTACCGACCTGCCGGGATTGGAACCCGAGACCTTCTGCACCGCAAGCAAGTTATTCCGTCATGAATCCACGAGCCGCCACTTACTTACTTACAGACTAACGTACATAGATATTAAGACATGAGAACAATATTAACTACACATTTTGAATTGAGAAGCTCCTCTTTTAAAGTCGATCATTACAAATGTTTGCCTTAGAGTTAAGTCAGGGACCACATCCTGAAGTGTGACCATATACTTAATGAAGGCCCTGCATACATACATGCACATTTTGGAATATTTGTTAAAATTAGAACAATAATTAATAAATTGTCCTCCCATACTCATCTTAACCAAGCAGTTCAACGATTCAAAATTTGAAAAAAAAGCAAAGCAATGCAAGCAGCAAGCGTAATAAACATTTTAATAAAATATTACAAAAAAACCTCTCTTATAAGTTCCTAAATAAGGGAAAACGTTATACTTAATAAAGGTTTCTCTTATTTCGTTTCAATACTGCGCAAGCTCCAGACGATAGGCTCATGCCCCGGAGATCTTCTGACTTATGTAACACATGTTCGGAACAACGCAATTGAACACTTTGGAGAATCTCGAGCGGTTGCTCTTGACATATCCAAGGCATTCGACCGTGTTTAGCACGATGGACTGTTGGCTAAGTTACGCTCTTATGGTATGTCTGAAAGGTTCTGTTTGTGGCTCTCATGTTTCCTCAGAGAGCGTTCTTTACGAGTGGCAGGCGACGGATTTCTTTCTAACACCTTCACTATCAACGCCGGTGTACCCCAAGGCTCCATACCGTCTCCTACTCTCTTTCTCATTTATATTAACGATCTGCTGGAAAAGACCGAGAATCCAATCTACAGGTTTGCAGATGACAGTACACTTATCTCTTCATTCACTTTGAACGCTCGGATATCGGCTACTCAGACGAATATCCGCAGACAGCTGGAAGTCATTCAACTTAACAAAGACCTTTAGGAACTTCCCTGTAGCACGTGTGCTAGACCCATAAAAAAAAACCTTAAATAACGATAATAGCTGAGTCCTTTTATTGAATTTATTTCATTTTCTATTGCGCATGCTTCAAATAAAGTTAAAGACAGGGGCCTACCAAAATAAGCATTGCAAAATCTCTCTATTCATATCGAAGCTTTTTATTATATATGTATTCATTTATTCCTAGTTAGCAATATATCAGGGTTAATTTATCTCGTTTGTCTGTTGTTTTTGTTTGATTTTTGTTTGTGCTCTGTCCCTATGAATAACTCGTAACTGTAAAAGTACATTCGGAGAAAACTGTCAATAATTAATTATAGATGGTAAAAATGCTGCGTGCATCATATTCTACTGATATTACTACATATTCTGGCGTTAGTGTGTAAGGAGTTTAGTTGCCGTTTAACTGACATCACAAGATTACTGAACATTATGAAAAGTTGTCTGACGTAGTCTGAAAGTTGTTGGAGGTCTAGATGAATTCAGATGTTTGGGTAATATTAAGTGTACAAAATAATTCGATATCTTTAAAATTCAGTTTTAAATCAAACGATTTCCCACCTTTTATAAGTGTGAGAGTATTACTTCTAAACAAGCAAAGTAACCACTGTGTACTATGTTGCTATTTACATAACCTCAAAATATATTCTCGAATGCGCTGTGTTTCGATAAGCTACATCTGAGGCGCTGTATTTCGAATACAAAAAATACGTGTTAGAGTGCGCAAATGATTTTTAGTGCTCGTACGGAACACTTATAAGATCACTTCGGTGTCTGTCTGTCAGTCTGTCACACCCCGATTTTCTCCGAAACTGTTTGACATAGAAAGTTGAAATTTGGTAATAATATAGGAATTGATGGCCTCATCAGAGCCATGTAGTTTTGAGAGTGAAATTTTAACTTAAGAGGTTAGTTTTGGGGGGTGAAATCGGAAGTGAAAAAAAAAAAATTTTACTAGGTCATCGAGTGTGGTGTCAAATGAAAGCTTGTGAAAACACGAGTAAAATATATATATATATATATATATATATATATATATATATATATATATATATGTATATATATATATATATATATACACTGTAATACTTGCGCGCACTTTTCTTTGTATTATTTTTAAAAAATCGCGAAAAATAGCTGCCCTCCCCGCCTTATCTCGAAAAGTACTTATTAAAAAATTTTTAAAAAATTCTGGAATATTCTCCACGGGGTGTAGATTGAACGAAAATTATTACGAGTGCATTAACACATACTTTTAATAATTTATCTGGTATTAAAAAAAAAAAAAAAAAATTCAAGGTCATAAGATTTCAATAAAGATTGGAAACAAACTTTGTTGAAAACTCATTTGGGGTGTGTTTTGTGAAGTCACTGATCATTTTATACCTCTGTAACAAAATTTTTTATCTTAAAAGCAATCAACGTACGGAACACTAATTGCGCAAGTTCAACTTGCACTTGACCGGTTATTTTAATTTTGGCTTAAGGTTCTGTGATGTACTTAAGCTGAAAAATATGATAGCTGTGATTTCCAAGCCATGATGTGAACGCTCTGGACAGTGAAAAAAGTGGTGTAGCTTTTGCCCGAAAATCCTTGCGAAACGTAACAGGAGTTTGCTAATAAACAATTTGGCGTCAGTCAACAAACGATTTCCTACCGCTTACACCACCTGGAAAGAATACACAAAGAAGGCAGACGGTCCCTCATATTCTTAGCTCTGAGAACAAAGAGCCATATTTTTCCCCCCTCTAGATTTAAGAAGAAAGATATTCTGTATGCAATCGTAACTGGAGACGAAAAGGTATACAAGTATGAAATGCGGATTTCAGACAACAGATGGTGCACCAATGCAGTTTGTTCTATAAAGATTTGACACTGCGCCATTTTGTTGTGTCATTAACAAGTGTCAAACGCGCACAAGTAATAAATTGAAAAGTGTGTGCATACTGTTGTGTTGTTGTGTTCAATATGTCGAAATTTATACCAAACAAAGAGCATTCGCGGACATCATTAATTTTTTGTTTTCATTTGAAGAAAGCTGCTGTTGAATCGTACCGATTACTTCGAGAAGCTTTTTTGGACATGCTGCATCGCAAGATACGTGTGATGACATCGATTTTGCAGACAAGGAACGTGGAAAACCGCCAAAAAATACGAAGATGTGGAATTGCAAGCATTGTTGGACGAAGATGATTCGCAAACACAAAAACAATTCACCGAGCAATTGGGCATTAGTCAACAAGCTGTTTCCAATCGGCTACGAGAGAAGGAAAAGATTTAGAAGTCGGTAGATGGGTACCACATGAGTTGAACGACAGGCCAATGGAAAAGAGCAAAAACACGTGTGTGTGTTTGCTCGCTCGGTACAAAAGGAAGTCGTTTTTGCATCGTATAGTTATAGGGGATGAAAAGTGGATTTATTTTGAGAATCCCAAGCGCAAAAAAATCATGGGTAGACTCAGGCGCACCATCCACATCGACCGCAAGACCGAATCGCTTTGGCAGAAAGACGATGCTCTGTGTTTGGTGAGACCAGAGGGGCGTGGTCTATTATGAGCTGTTAAAACCTGGGGAAACGGTTAATACTGAACCTTATCAACAACAATTGACCGATTTGAACCGTTCGCTGCTTGAAAAAAGGCCAGAAATACCGAAAGAGGCAACACAAAGTCATTTTTTCTTCATTACAATGCTCCATCACATATGGCAAAACCAGTTCACGACACGTTGGAAGCACTCAGGTGGGAAGTTCTACCCCATGCGGCTTACTCACCAGACTTGGCTCCTTTCGATTATCACTTGTTTGCATCGATTGGTCACGCACTTGCTGAGCAGCGTTTTGGTTCGTACGAAGATGTGAAAAAAAGTGGCTCGATGAAAGGTTCGCGGCAAAGGGGAAAGATTTTTACTGACGTGGTATTCACAAATTGCCCGAAAGATGGGAAAAATGTATAATAGCGATGGAGCATACTTTGAATAAAGCATAACATATTTTTTTAGAAAAAAAATCCGCATTTCATACTTGTACACCTGGTATACGATAACCTGAAACGAAGAAAATTATGGGTCCGACCCGGTAAAACCGTCAATATCAGACTCAAAGCCGAATATTCCTAGGAAGAAAACGTTGCTGCGCATTTGGTGGGACATAAAAGGCATAGTATACTGCGAGCTTCTGAAATCAGGCTAAACTATCTATACCCATCGTTACTAAAACCAACTCAGGCGTTCGAGAAGCGACTTGGAAAAAAAAAAGATTTTTTTTACAGGTAGCGGGACACAGCATTCTACTCCATGACAACCCCAGACCATACACGTCAAGAACAACACTGGATTTTATTTCTTTTGAACGTCCCTTGCGCGGCTCCTTCTCCAGACATGGAACAGCCTGATTACTATTTATTTCTGTCTCTGCAACATCCTCTCGCCGATTCCCATTTCACCATCATTTTTCGGAGAGGAAATGCGTCAGTTGCCTGAAAAAAAGGGTAAAATTATAGGAAATATGTTTATCTCCGGCTTGTAAAAGCCTACAATTGTATTGCCTGCCCTGCGTCGGGGGTCTATAAGGTCACAGAAGAATTACCTCTACACAGCTCTATCATTAGAGTTCTAACCCAGTAATAAAAATCTGCATTAACTACTAAAAATAAGCAAAGTGCATATTTCAGCAGTGACTACTGTTCTCTCATCTGGCAATCCGGACGCATTTCGCCACTAGACAGATCGATTCATAGGGTTCTAACCCAGTAATATCAATTCTCTGTCTGTGGCCTTAAAAAGCCTCCGCAGAAGGCTTTTAAATTTTAGGCTTTTTCAAGCCAGAGATACAATTTGTTATATCTTAGAGCGATCTTTCGCCAGTACTGAAATAAATACTTGGAATTTTGTTCTCTCGTTTGTCGATTCTACCTCGACTGATGAGCCGTATTAAGGCGAAACAAATCCCGAGATAGATTGATAGATTGGAGAATAGTGGTCACTGCTAAAATATAGACTTTGTTTATTTCGAATAGTTGATATGGGAATATTTTTCTTGTTATATGAATTATATTCTGTTCGTAAATAAATAAACATTTTGTTAATGCAAAAAAAGATACTAAAGTAATTTGTACGAGGGTCAATCAAATATAAGCTGGAATTATTTTTTACAAAATTTATTTTTACAATAATAAAAAAAATCAAAAATATCTTATTTTTTTGTATGAGACTTAAGTTCCTTTATACGAGGTGCGACAATAAAGTAATGAAACGCTACTCATAGTCCAAGCGACACATCTGTGCAACCTCTCAGTCTTGAGTAGTGGTGTAATAAGTGAACACATTTTTTGTCTCTCATCACGGAAATGCATTGTTCATAAAGGGTGGGTGCCTCCTGGACAAACGGTTAATCAACATTTCTGTAAAGAAATTCTAGACAACAATTTTTAACCTCAAACGCATTTCAGCACTACCACCGCCACCTTATTCACCGGCTCTCTCCTCGTGTGCCTTTTTTTTATTCCCAAAAGTCAAATTGGTAGTCAAGGGACATCATTTTAAACAACAAAAGATGTCTAAAATGCTGAGTCTCAGACAAAATTCCAGAA
>CM032456.1:49852975-49927647 GCA_019049505.1 Pachyrhynchus sulphureomaculatus
ATTTTTATTTTACCTGTTTTGTATACCGCCCTTACTTCCACCTGCAATTATATTGCATCTATTGTTACCTATGTATTTACTACCTGGCAATCCGTAAGTATTTGATAATATAGGCCTAATGACCACAGGTTCCCATTAGGATTCGAAAGATACTTTTTATTATTTTTATTTTTAGTTACAACGTAACGATTCTATTTTAATTATGTGGCGTCCGTGGGAAAATTGCAATAGTGGCTATCTCAAGAGAAAACATTTATCGCTTGACGCTAAATAAATAGTGAAAAATGTTTACGACAGTTTGGTAAAAAGAAATTTGAATAAACAAAGTGCTTTCAAGAAACCAGTGAACTAACAAAAACTCCAATGTCTACGATTAAGAGTATTGTAGGAAAACCATCACTCCGGAACAGGAAAAAAAAAACGGAAAGATTTTCAAATACTTCATGTAGATGATTGTGAAAAAAGACGTCATCAGGAGAAAAATATATTCTATGTATGTAGAGCAGTTGGTGCCGACCGACTAGACAAAATAAAATTAATACTGGTGCAAGACGGGACCAATATACATTGTGGCCGATTAACCCTTCACAGAATTCTCTTAAAGAATGGGATTCAGATTCCGAAAAAATCAACAAAAGGCAAGTAGTGATGGAGTCACAAAGATTACGAATCTTGCGACATACTTATTTACAAGAAATTAAAAAGTATCGATCAGAGAATTGGCCAATAATTTACCTTGACGAAACATGGTTCGATACCCATGACACTATGCAAAAAGGGTGGGTTGACAGCGGTACAAAATGTCAGACTAACGCACCTTCAAATAAAGGTAAACGAATAACCATTTTGCATGCTGGATCTGAAAAGGGCCGTATTCTGCTGGGTTTCAAATTGTCTACCATTATTTGCAAAAAACATAAAGGATTCTAGTTTGGACTATCACGAAGACACGACTGCAGAACTTTTTGAAAATTGGTTTCAAAATTCCCTTTTGCCAAATGTTCCTGTACAGAGTGTTACAGTTATGGACAGTACAAGTTACCATAGTCGCCTACTAAATAAGGTTCCTAATGCAGCCAACACCAAATCGGAAATACAGGAATATATGTTAGAAAATGACATTTATTTTGACTTTAGTTATAAAAAAAAAGTCATCTTTTGGAAGTTTTGAAAGACTATAAATTGAAAAAGAAATATGTTTGTGATAGTATGGCTGAGAAAATAGGACACACTGTTTTGCGGCTTCTTCCGTATTATTGTTTGTTTAATCCAATTGAACATATTTGGCGTCAAGTTAACTAAAAAAAATATATGGGCACAAAATGTTTCTCCCACTTTAAGCGTGTCAGTGGTTGAATTAGTAAAAAAAGTTCTAAACGATATACCTTGTGAATGCTGGAAGAATTCCATTCAGCACGTTGTTAAAGTTGAAGATTCATATATTTATGTAAATTTATGTAAATAATATAAAACCACTTATACTTACCTCAGCAGCTGACAGTGATAGTGAAAGCAAATTAGGCTTAAGTTAAAATATATTTTTATTTTTATACAATATGTCCCTCTTGTAAACTCCATTCATTCAAACTGTATATTTGTACTTCTTATCCATTTGTTTTTACATGCATCTATAAATAAACATCTCCAAAAACACTTATAATTTTATTTATTTGCATTTAATGTATAAAATTCTTAAGTCCATCTCTGGAACCTATCATAAACAAAAGGTCAGAATTTTTATATTGCCCACTTAAAATGGCAAAAATCAGGATCTTATATTTTTGGACAGGCTTTATATATCACCACTACACCAAACACTTTATTTTTGCACTCGATGCGCGTATCGCTAACCATGTTAACTTCATCAGGAGTCAAGTCAATCATCGCTCCTGATGAAGCTGACATGGTTAACAACAGGCGCATCGAGTGCAAAAATAAGGTGTTTGGTGTAGTGGTGATATATACTGCATAGTATATCAGTATATAGTCAAGTCAATCATCGCTCCTGATGAAGCTAACATTGTTAGCGAAACGCGAGTGCAAGAATAAAGTGTTTGGTGTAGTTTTGATATACATATACTGAGTAGTGTCATTGTGCCAAAAATTCCACGTTCCCGACATAGTAAATTCAGATATTTAAGGATTTAAAGACGTAGACATAGGCGTAGGCAAGGGGGCAGGGGAGGACTGCTTCCTCCTCGATCCTTGAGGGCCCAAAAAATTCTAAATTCATTTTTTTCTCCATTAGTTGAATTTTGAGTTTTGAGAAACCCCCCCTCCCCTAGCTCAGAGGCTTGCTACGCCCATGAACGTAAGAGAATGGGTTTAAATAGTTGTGCGAATACATCATGTTATACGCCTCTTTCGGGAGTTGGAAAATCTTAAAATTATGTTGTTTCTCCACTTTTAACAAAAATATCATGTGGAATGAAATATTAGGTTTCAGATATAAATATTTCCGAAATTCTTCCTCTACTCAACTTATTTGGAGTTAGTCTCACCATAAACATTGAAAATATCGAGATGTAAATAGGGATGGACGATAATGGATTTTACCTGTCGATGGTAACCCACCTATTGATAATTTTAACTTATCGATATATTGATAGTCATCGATAATAGCTATTGATATTTATCAATATATCGATAATTTCTGATTTACCTATTGTTATTCGATATATTTTTTATGGGTCTAGCACACGTGCTGCAGGGAAGTCCCTAAAGCGCTCTAGGAGCGAGCATGTGTGCAGAAAAAACGAGTTACGTTGTTCTTGAATCGCTGTAAATTGTACTCGGTGGGAAACACAGCCGTGGGCAACTTATTCCAAAGAAATAATGTTCTCCATATAAAAGACTGCTTGAAAAGCGTTGTACGCGGAGTAACAAGCTGAACCTCATACGGATATGAAGTATTAGCGCGACGTGTATTTCTAACATGCACCGCGCTGGGAGGTATTAAGCGGGCTACATCCTTCGAACACTTTCCATGAAAATACTTGTAGAACAGACTCAAGTCGCCAACCGTTCTTCGATGTTCCAGCGAATTAAGGCCGCCGGTCAATTCCGGGTCTCCAGTCAGACGAACAGCTCTTCTCTGAACAGAATCCAACAGATGCAGTGTATGTTTGGAAGCGGAGCTTCAAACATGGGAGCAGTATTCGATAGTTGGTCGAATTTGAGCTTTCTAAAGAATTAACAGTTGTTGTGGAGTGTAAAGCTTTCTGGTTCGAAATAATATTCCCAACTTTTGAGAAGCTCTCCTTGCTATGCCTGTAACATGTTCATGCTAGGACATATTTGCTCCCAAATTAACGCCCAACAAATTGAGCGATATAGAGAAAAAAATTAACATTCCTAGTTAAACGTAACGTTTTGAATAGGATAAACTACAATGTGTTACTTTAAAAGATCAAGAACGAAATGAGCTGGACATCACATATACCATTTTAAGACTAAGATAACTTTTCAGTAATTTAATATAGACACCCAGTTCCGAAAGTATATTACATTCAAGTGCTTTCATTTTTCTTCCATGTCAGTTCTCGCGTGTTCTGTGGAAATTCGACTCTAAATGGATTTTTATGGTTTGCTCGACTAAGAAGTTCTCCTAAAATGGAAAATTATATTGGTTGCCCACGCTTTACTAGGAAATCTATTCCATTATTGTTTTTGTAATCGAAGTGTTTATGGGGCTGGTAACGTACTTACAGACTATTAAACAAACAAACTACCTAAATAAATGATTTTTCTAGTCAAGTTTCTATGAAATTTACAAATGAGTTTTATTTACGGAAATTATAAATAATATTACCGTGTGAAGTTTTATATTGTGTTTTATGATCGTGTAGTATTATAAAATTTTAATAGTTAGTAGTTTACAATATTATGTTTTATGCCTCTTAGGTGCTCAATTACCAACAAATTAGTTATGTATACAGGGTGCGTCAAACTTTGTGTTACCTGATATAAAAAAATGTTATTTGGGGGGGTGTTAATATTTGAAAATGATTAAGAAAGGCGGTATATCATGATATGATTTATGTAACTACTTTACCTATCGAGAAATCCAATGGCCTGCCAGAAAATTTGAGCAGGTTAAACACCATTCCATTAAAAATGACCTAGTACTTTCAGGCCAAAAGAAATTATAAAATAAATATTCAGTTTGGTTTTATACTTTACAGAATAACCTTGGTTTTTATACATTACAGAATAACCTAGTTCAACAATTACTACTGAATATTTAAAAAATAGAATGATTCGAAACTGACATGCTCATAACGTCTCAAGGGGTGCGTTTTAGGCGAACGTTCAAGCCAGAGACCGTTTAGGCAATAGACTTACGAATTAATTCTTGACCAGGACAAAGTTACAGTTTGCCAAGAATCACCACGAGGCAGCGCAATCTCTAAGAGGCCGTCAACCAAATATTAAAATCAGTAATAACTACCAAAATTATTTATTGTTCTTCCATTAGTACTTCGATAAGCACTTTGTGTTCTACTCGTTCGCTGAGTCGTAACGCGTTCCCAGAGTATAAGAGAACAGTAAATAACTATTGAAATATGGACTTTGTCCAATTTTGGCACTTAATATTGATTTTTAACACTACAATTCTAGTTACTGGTGTAACAGAGGGGCAAAGGGGTGTCCTCAATTTTTTAGTCGACTTATACATAAATAACCGGCCAAGTGCAAGTCGGATTTGCACAATTACTGTTCCGTACGTTAATTGCTTTTAAAATAAACACAAAATTACACCCCAAATGAGTTTTCAACAAAGTTTTTTTCTGATCTTTACTGAAAACTGATGATCTTGAATTTTTTTTTTTTTTGTATATATATCAGATAAATTATTAAGGGTAATCCACTCGTGATAATTTTCGTTCAATATACACCCTGTGGAGAATATTCCAGAATTTTTTTGATCAGTACTTTTCGAGATAAGGGGAGGATAGCGATTTTTCGCAGTTTTTTTAAAAATAATACAAAGAAAAGTGTACGCAAGTACGATTTTACCTCTCAAAACTAACTCCTTAAGTCAAAATTTAACTTTCAAAACTACACGGCTCTGATGAGGCCATCAATTCCTATATTAGTGCCAAATTTCAACTTTCTATGTCAAATAGTTTCGGAGACAATCGGTTGTGGCGGATGGGCAGACAGACGGACGGAGACATCGAGATGTTCTTATAAATGTAAACAACTCTGCGTTGCATCTGTTTGAAACTTTGAATACAACTGTTACAAGAATAAGGCTTACCGATAGTCCTGCCTTTTAACAAAATTCCCCGCCACTTCATAGAAATTTACCAGACATATCAATCCACCCTCCAAAGTGTCCAAAGTGTTACTTTTATGTTTAACTACAAACATAAATACTAGAAGAACTAGAACAAGAGCCTGTAAGCGGATTTTGACAGTTCGACCAATTTTTATGGCCGTATATTTTCTAAAGCAAAAAATCCATGTGATATGATCAAGTTATCAGAAAGAAATCTATTATCGTTTTCTAGATAGTTCTAATAAGCTACTGAGTTTAGCATACACTGTATACGCCTTTTTTGTCTTAAATTAAATGACGATTGACCTACTCTACTTTATCTAAACAGTAAGCATTGGCTTTCTCTATCGGCAAAAGGATTACATAAATCAAATCATCGTAAAATTACCTTTCTCAATTCTTCACTTTTAAGTAATAACACCTGTCTATCTAGCAATTTTTAAATGTTAGGTAACAAAAAAAGGTTTTGTTCTGTTCCAAATTATTAAAATTAAAACTATCCAATTCTATATTACCTAACATACCTTTATTGACATCATAGACTAAAGAATTATGTTATGTTATATATAGACTTGAAATTTATATGCCCGCAGCTCAACAGGAAATAAAAATCCCTGGAAGGCATAACAACTTAAAAAATGATTTTTATTAAGTATTACCTACTAGATAGCGTACTGTGAAGTGTGTTTAGTAGTCTTTTGTACGATCGTGTAAACAAAACAGGTTTTAATATTTTCTAAAAAATGGATAAAAAAATTCGTTTTAATAGGTTTAAAATAAATTTACTCTGACTCTTCCCCTTTATTCTTGACGATTACAAAGTGAGTTGCTGAATTGAAACGTGGTCGTAGATGCATTCGACATAATAATCATTCAGGATGCCCGAGAGGCCCAGAACTTCCGGAACGACCCTTGTATTCTGGTTTTACGGCACCATTTTCTTTACTGAGCTTGTGGATACACGCAAGGGACATTATTCTAAGGTTTACTGTTTTAACACCAAATTAATTTTTTATTACTGGCACTTTCCACCAGAAAAATCTAATTTTATGAATTCGTTCGAAAAATGTCCGTTTTCTAATCAATTTTGTAAACTGAAAATTGTCTTTCCGCCATTAGTGAGGAAAATAACTGTTTCCATGTTAGTAACAGTATTATTTCAAGGCATCATTGTTTTGTAACTATCAGGCAAATAATGACACATAAATAATGAATTATTTATGTGAGTATACATCAGAGCCTCAAATATACTTCTCAAAAAAGTAGAAGTGTTATTTTAAGTTCGACATTTTGTTGATGAGATAAAAAATATGGAAAAAAAACCGGTCTAACCGTTGGAAATTGTCAGAAATGTGGTCAAACTACTGACTAATGTAGGAATTTTATAGGCTTTATTTCTCTTTTTGCAGTCTTTGTCTGTTTTTTTTTTACCATATTGTTCGGTAGTAAACATCAAAACAATTTACGTTGTATAAGGATATCGAATATGTCCTTATGAAGAACTGTAATTAATCTTTTGCATAGACTTTTTGAAAAAAAAAGAAAAACTTAGTTTTCGAACCTCAGGATATTATCAATAAAAATACCAATACACAATACAACATTGACAAGCTTCAGGATAACATTTTTTTCAATTCAATATCTAAACTACTCAGTATATATCACCACTACACCAAACACTTTATTTTTGCACTCGACGCGCGTTTCGCTAACCATGTTAGCTTCATCAGTAGCGATGATTGACTCGTAGTCAATCATCGCTACTGATGAAGCTAACATGGTTAGCGAAACGCGCGTCGAGTGCAAAAATAAAGTGTTTGGTGTAGTGGTGATATATACTGAGTAGTATCATTGTGCCAAAGATTCCACTTTCCCAACTTAGTCAATATCTAAAGTTAAATTTATACAAATAAATCTTACTCGTTACTAGATATCATTACCTAAGTTTTATCCTCGCTAAGCAGTAACGTATCTACTGATACGTTGTAAATCCGAAATAATGTGACGCAATGCATTCACATCACCTTAGTTAGGACTAGAAAACCATATTTGAGCATCGTCTGCATCTTGAAAGGACGAGCAGTGTGCAAATATCATTGATTCAATTATATCTTCCAGCTCCCTCCTTTCGAAATTCACTTGTACGGGAAAAAATTACCTTTACGTACGTTATTGCCTACCATTTACGGTCTGTCAAGCAAGAACATGACCTCTCTCTTGAAAAAATGTGTTTCGAGAACATTTTTTGCCATCAGTGTATTCTTTTGGTGTGCTAACAAACGGCGCAATTACCTTAGTAAGTTGTCCAATCGCCTCCTGCATCAATAATCGCCCGGCATTTTCGAGGCATGTTGTCGACGAGACTATCTGCACACTCACACTGCAAATTTTTCGAATCTTGCGAGACACCTGAATCAAAGTCCTCAGAGTCTTTCCTCTGGGACTGCCTTGAACTGACGTGCAAACAAGTGACTCATTTTGGATTTTGCGAGATTTCGACGAAAGTTTTGCAAAATATTTTATTTTCTGATCTAACAAGGAACAACCTAAAGTGTCAAATACCTTGCTCCAGCCTAACAAAATTAAGTATGTGCTTTTACCCGTATCATAGGCTTGAAATATATCATCAGTAACCTTCAGTAAATTCGTTAGACGTCTGTAGTCTGAAACCAGTAGGTGGTAATTGTTTCGAGCAATAATATAAACAAATTGTTCTGCAACGATACTCCCTAAAATTTTTGAAATACTTATATCGATACATATTGAACATCCTTTCCCCATCTCATGTCTTTATGAACCCATCATAATATCACGTCATCAACATAGAACTAATTAATACAACAGTTGTCTTTCGTCTCTAAAGGTCTTCCTTATCTCGAGGAAGCGAATGAAATGGACATTTTAAAGTTTACATTTTCATAAGTCAGATAAGTACGTTCTTTTGTTCAACGATATCGTTAAGTGAATAGCCTGGTTTTGTTGTTTCAATGGGCACTCCACTTTGTAGAGTTGTTTGTTTTTTTTAAGATAAATTTGTTTGAATAGAACAAGGGCCTTTTATATGATATACTACACGTAAACTGCTAGAAAAGAATCTATAGGGCCTTGCTTTTATTTTACCTATTTGTTCTCTTTTCGTTTTAAAAAACAGTTTACTGTTTTTTTTTTTACCTTTTTAAATTAGTTAATTTTTTTTACTTCCAAAACAAAACGGTCGAGTGCAAGTCGATAGAGTACGGCACAACTAGTGTTCTGTGTCGTGATTGCTGAAGTATTCTGTGAAATTCAGTCACACACTCATCTTCAACATAAGAATTACCAAGAATATATAAAAAGCGAGACATCTTTATAGTAAAAGTGTAAAACAAATATTTACTACCTAAATATTTGTTTAATTATAAAAAAAAATATTTTGTCTCTGTATGTATCCGTTGGTCACCAGTCATCATGGAAGCAGTAATGTACGGAAAAGTCTAGGACTATATTACTGACTGCACCGAATACGTATTGATATTTCTTGCTTGTTAGTCCCGGTTAAATTCACAACTTTCCACGAAAAACATCTCTACCATATTGTCAAGTCAAATTTTTTTTTTTATATATACTAGCTAAATTATCAAATGTAATGCACTCGTGATAATTTTCGCTTAATCTACACATCATGAAGAGTATTTCAGGATGTTTTCGAAATTTTTCTGATCAGTATCCTTAGAGATAGGGTGGGAAGACATCGATTTTTTGGCCATTTTTAGTGTTCCGTACTCAACACTTATAAGATAACTTCGGTGTCTGTCCGTCACACCCGATTTTCTCCGAAACTATTCGTAATAGAAAGTTGAAATTTGGTAATAATATAGGAATTGATGGCCTCATCAGAGCCGTGTAGTTTTGAGAGTTATATTTTGACTTAATGGGCTAGTTTTGGGGGGTGAAAAAAAAATTTTTTTTTACTAGGTCATCGAGTGTTGTGTCAAATGAAAGCTTGTAAAAACACAAGTAGAATATATATATATATATATATATATATATATATATATATATATATGTATGTATATAAATATATATATATATATATATATATATATTTATATATATATATATATATATATATATATATATATATATGTATGTATGTATGTATGTATTTTTTTTTTTTTTTTTATGGGTCTAGCACACGTGCTACAGGGAAGTCCCTAAAGAGCTACAGGAGCGACACGTGTGCGGAGAAAAAACGATTCACGTTGTTCTTGAATCGCTGTAGATTGTACTCGATGGGAAACACAGTCCTGGGTAAAACCATTCCAAAGGTATGATGTTCTCCATATAAAAGACTGCTTGAAAAGCGTTGTACGAGGAGTAACAAGCTGAACCTCATACGGATGCGAAGCACCAGCGCGACGTGTGTACTTCTAACATGCACCGCTCTGGGAGGAATTAAACGGGCCACATCCTTCGAACACTTTCCATGAAAGTACTTGTAGAATAGGCTCAAGTCGCCACCCGTTCTTCGATGTTCCAGCGAATCAAGGCCGTCGGTCAATTACGGGTGTCCAATCAGACGAACAGCTCTTCTCTGGATAGAATCCAACAAATGCAGTGTATGTTTGGGAGCGGAGCTCCAAACATGGGAGCAGTATTCCATAGTTGGTCGAATTTGAGCTTTGTAAAGAATTAAAAGTTGTTGTGGAGTGTAAAGCTTTCTGGTTCGAAACAATATTCCCAACTTTTGAGAAGCTCTTCTTGCTATGCCTGCAACATGTTCATGCCAGGACATATTTGCTCCAAAATTAACGCCTAACAGATTGAGTGACGATGTTAGAGGGATGGAGTGCCCCGACATAACTATGTCGGGTTCTGCAACGTTAACTTTTTTAGAAAAAACTGCCGCCTGGGTTTTTGTAGCGTTAAATTCCACTTGGTTACTGTCACCCCAAGATAGAATTTCTTCCAGGTCTTTGTTAAGTTGAATGACTTCCTGCTGTCTGCGGATATTCGTCTGAGTAGTCGATGTCCGAGCGTTCAAAGTGAATAAGGAGATAAGTGTACTGTCATCTGCACAGCTGTAGATTGGATTCTCGGTCTTTTCCAGCAGATCGTTAATATAAATGAGGAAGAGAGTAGGAGACAGTATGGAACCTTGGGGCACACCGGCGTTGATAGTGAAGGTGTTAGAAAGAAATCCGTCAACTGCCACTCGTAAAGAACGCTCTCTGAGGAAACATGAGAGCCACAAACAGAACTTTTCAGACATACCATAAGAACGTAGCTTAGCCAACAGCCCATCGTGCCAAACACGGTCAAATGCCTTGGATATGTCAAGGGCAACCGCTCGAGATTCTCCAAAGTGTTCAATTGCGTTGTTCCAAACATGTGTTACATAAGTCAGAAGATCTCCTGTTGATCTATTTTTACGAAAGCCATATTGGTGATCACTAATAATGTTGAATCCTTCAAGATATTTTAGAAGATGCTGATTGATAGCCTTTTCCATGACTTTCGATATTATTGAGAGTAGTGCGATTGGTCGGTAGTTATTTGGCAAGGTCTTCTTGCCTTTTTTAGGTATCGGCTGAACTGTGGCACATTTCCAGCAGGAAGGAAATATTCCCTTTCTGTAGGATAGGTTGAAAAGTCTACAGAAAACTGGTGTTAGTTCCCTCGCACAGTTCTTGAGAACTATGGCAGGTATTCCGTCAGCGCCTGAAGCCTTTTTGGTTTCTAGCTTCATCAAAATACGTTTTATGATACGCTGTCTGAAGACAATATCGGGCATCCTTGACTGCACTATGGGAATAGTAGGTGGTGTTTTTCCTTGGAAATCGACACTAGAATGTGAAGCAAAGAGTTCAGCCAACAAGTTCGCTTTCTCAACAGGTGTCGTTGCAATAGAATTATCTGGCCGTGTGAGTGGTGGTATGGTGGATTTGGTGAAATTTTGACTAACTGCCTTAGCGACTGACCAAAAGGACCTGGAATTGCCGGGACAAGCGAGAAGTTTGTCTCTAATCCGTTGACTGTGTACCTCCTTGGTTTCGTCGATAATTTCTTTGCATCTGTTCCTGGCACGAACAAAGATGTTACGATTTATGGTGTTAGGATCTTCACGCCACTGTCGGTATGCAAGATGTTTAGAAGCAACAGCTTCTTTGCATTTTAGGTCAAACCAAGGCTTGCCGTGGGAAGGGCATTTCTTCGAAAAAGGGATGTAAGCATCCATACCGGCCAAAATAACATCGGAAACCTCCCTGGCGCAGTCAGATGGGTCGTCGGATCGAAAACAAACGTCCAACCAAGGGAAAGTTCGAAAATATTCCATGAGATCTTCCCATTTAGCAGATTTGTAGTGCCAAATCTTGCGCGGTTTGGGCGCCTCTCTGTCACTGATTGGTAGAATACTCGATGTCGAAAGTAGTTTATGGTCGGAAGAACCTAACGGTGGATTTACGCTGACCGTGTAAATCTCCGGATTAGTGGTTAAAAACAGATCAAGAAGACTGGCGAACTCTCCGTCTCGATCAGGGATCCGTGTTGGTTTATCAATAAGCTGAGTCAAGCCACAACTGATTGAAAATGATTCGGCTTCACGACCTTGTTCGTCGGTAGTATTTGAATATTTGAGCCAGTTGATGTTGTGGACATTAAAGTCGCCCAGGATGGCAATTTCGGCATTTGGATAGTTAATTTGTAAATGATCTATGGTGTCTGCAAGAGAAGCGAAAAGTGTTCTAAAGTTTGTATCACTTGGTGGTCGATAGAGGATACAGACGAACCTTGTGGTTGGTTGAGTCGTTATTTTTAACCACATAACATCAAAGTTTGGGGGCTCCAGAGCCTCTTCTCGTTGGCAGGAGAGGTCGCTTCTGACATAAAGACAGATTCCAAAGTTACGCCTAAATCGGGAATAGAAATCGTACCCAGGATAAAGATAGTTTACTGTGCTGGTCGATGAACTGACCTTAGTTTCACAGAGAGCGAGTACATGAGGTTTATTTGATTGCAGGTGTTGGTGCACTGAATTTAAGTTCGAATTTAAACCTCGTATGTTGCAAAAATCCATTTTGAAATTCTGTTCTTTGCATGTCGACGCCCCTGAACCAGCCCCCACCCGGAGATCCGAACGGGGGGCTATTTTACCTCCGGAATTTTTTGTATCCAGGTGCCTCATCATGCTATTTGGTCCCACAGTCCGGGACATCGGCACAGCCACGAAACGTTAAGCAACTTCACGCAGCTTAAGCCGATGCGATGGTATCACACCGGGCGATGCTGGTGGGATCTGGGCATCTACCATCTAGATTGTTCTTTAAGTCGCCTCCTACGACAGGCAGAACATACCGGGGGAGATATTCCATCCCGCCCCCCCACGGGGATATATATATATATATATATATATATATATATATATATATATATATATATATATATATATATATATATATATATATATATATATATGAAAAAATGTTGCCCCAAGCTTGGGCGTAATTTTGTAAGGTGTGAACTTACCCGCTTTTTGAGGCGTCATTTTTAATTGCGCCCCACTTTAATTTCTGATAATGAATCGAGTGAACCCTGATTTTAAAGAACTAAAGAAATTAAACACACACTAGCTCAGTTTTCTTTGGTAGGAAGATATGGGTAAGAGATAATTTTTGTACGTCTTTTTGGATTTATTTTCTATTTTTAAAAAGCTTTAGCTGTACGATTTTTTTGGGCACCATTCATTTTAAAATAGAAAGGATCTAACTTCAGCTAAAAAAATGAAAAAATACTGAAGGGTTTTATGGTTATTAAATAAAAAGTTAGTTTGGTACAGCCGTCCTTATCCTGAAAAGAAAGATAGGTATTCAGTGAGACACTAGCTTTAATCAACAAAAAGAAAATTTATTCAAGTTTTTTAAAAATAAAAAGTTCTAACCTTTGCAGTTCTACAAAAAGATTCTAGCCTAACTAGTAGTTATTACATTTAAATTCTGAACTATGACAACCCCCGAAGACGAAAAATAGTGCTTTTCACTTCACTTTTTAGTCAGTTTTAAATTACTGTTAAGGCACTACTCAGGGACAGGTCTATTGAAGTATGCTTTGGTAACTTACTGTTCTTATTCCTGCTTTGATGGAATACGACCGATTTCACACTTTTCTAGCAAACACTTAGAGAGCCCACTACGGCTTTTCGTTAAGAAACTGGTGCTTTACTTAGCTCGCATGATGGTTGTTATGAGCTTTTTTTTGTAGCTCAGTCGGAGGAAGCCTACTCGGCGGCTCCGATGCAATTAGCCTCGCCTACTCGGCGGCTGTATGGAAATTAGCCTTACTCGGCGGCTGGATGGAAATTAGCCGGCGGCTAGATGGAAATTAGCCGGCGGCTAGATGGAAAATAGCCAAGACCGTCGTTTCTCGGACCCTTAAATAAACCATGCAAACTCTGCCGGTAATATGGCGCCGCCGGAACCAAAACTGCGGATACACACATTTCACCAATCGCGGCGTAGCGGTAGATTCGGTCAGGAACCCGCACTGCACAACCGAACGTCTTGGAATCTCTGTTTAATATACCGTTCGATACAAAAATGAAAATAAGTACAATTTGAAGTGAAAAATCAGTAACATTACATGGTCTTAAAATCTAGGAAAAAATGAATGTTACATTTACCCCCTTCCAAAAAGAAATAGACTACACTAGTCTATTAAACTTAGGCTACTTATGAAAAGGTACAAAGTGGTACACTATCACTTAATACTGAGGTCAGAACTTAAAACAAAAGTACAAACTTCGGACCTTACTACTAGACTTAACTTAATTAAGCACTAATATTAAGTACAATGAAAACCAAATGAAAATCTTTGCAAGTACACAAGAATCTTATAACTAGACTTAACTTAATTAAGCACTAAGGTTAAGTACATCAAAAAGTAAATAAAAATCCTTGCATGAACATAAAAAATACCTGTTCAAAGTAACAATCGCGGCCTTCTTATGTAAAAGAATCAGCTCTGTTATTGTTACCAAAACAAAAAAAAATTTAACTTTGTCTAGACTCTTGTCTAAATCAAAAAAAAAATGAACTGAAATAAAATATGAACACCCCCCTTAAAATATTTTAAGGATTGTCTGAAAATTTTCTATTTCAGCAAAAGAAATTTATAAAAATTCTTAAATAAAGAAAAAAAAAAAAAATGATTCTAGTGCAAACACTTACACTAAAAAGAAAAAGTCTTGTCAGACCATTTAGCACAAAGCCAAAAAAAAATATCTGGATAAATATCCAGACAAACGCTTGGGAAAAATCGCCATCCATGCTCTAGCTCATCACTAAGAGAACATTCTAAATCTAGTATCACTACTAGTCGCACTCGGAAAATAATCGCACTCTATCGCGCAATGTCGACGTCCTAAGACATCTAGACATGCTAAAATCGCTAGGGAAAACTCTACATCGCGCAATGTCGACGTCCTGAGACATCCAGACATGCAAAAATCACCAGGGAACACGTCAGCTCATCGCCAACTAAACACTCTGGTATATCGCCAGAAAAAAAAAAACCTCGGCTCCTCGCCAAGAAAACATTCTGGTATATCGCCAGAAAAAAGCCTCGGCTCCTCGCCAAGAAAACACTCTGGTATATCGCCAGAAAAAAACCTCGGCTCCTCGCCAAGAAAACACTCGGTAAATAGTCCTCGACTACACAAAGCCTGCGTTCTAAAAGAACAATCTCGCCATTAACATAGTGAGCAGCTATAAAAACTAACAATACCACTATAGGCACAGTGAATAGCTATAAAAGCTAAAATTCACTCTAAACACAGTGAATAGCTATAAAAGCTAAAATTCACCAAACTGAATGATCCTGCTTCAAAAAGCAATGTTCACTAAGAACAGAATGATTAGTCTGCGCACAACTAACATTCAAGGAAACATTCCCAACATAACTATATGAGACAGCAAGTCTCGAAATAGGACCTCCCTAAAGTCATAATCCTAAACATAGGAGTCCATAAGCAAAACGACTCAAAATCTCGCATTTTGAGCACATGCCCTCAGGCAACCAACATACACCGAAATATATACAGAAATATGTACAGAAATATATACAGAAATACATACAGGAGTTCAAATCCCAAACTCTTGGTTATGATAACTCCATACTGAGCTTGGTGAAAGCTCTTAGCAAAAGCTAAACTAATCTTCGGCACATCGCACCAAAGTGACAAATCTGCCTAGAAACATGAGCCGGAAAAAAAACGCCCTCCGTCATTCTTCAGGGTGGCTACACAGAGATATAAAACTTAACCAGCATTGCGCTTCTCCAAGTTGCATGAAGAACCCTCGTGTACTGGTCTCGCCCTAGAACAACAACGAAAAGAATTTAATCCATCCCACATAACAGGAGACAAACACCTCACCACGATATACTGAAAGGTGGAGACAATAAAATACGGAAATGGTGACCCTGGTGTCCACCAACAAAAGGGAGTAGATTATAGCATCCACTTAACTGAAACGGTGTCTACCACACCACCATAAGTCAAAAAAAAATTTAATCAATAGGGTGTTCCGAAACACACTACTGCCAACAGCCTGTCACCACTAATAGGCTAATTGGAGCTGAGGTCGACTACAGTAGCTAGGCTCTCCTTTGGTTCAAATAGAAATAACCATTGGGTAACAAAACCCCTAAAGGTCCCAAAGGTCAAACGTTCACCCCCCATAGACTACCCTTCCAATCAGTCTGTTCCTCAGGAAGACTAACTCCCTGCCAAACGTCGTAACGGCATCTGTTAGCACCCGGTGCATCACAGCCTGTAAAAACAAATAACTCATGGGATACAACCTAAAAGGTTTACAAGGTTGACTTAACCAAGCTTCTAACGAAATTTTAAAAAAACGAAAATGAGCTTAAAAAGCTACATGAAGCAAAAATTTCTCAAATTTTTGGTGGCGACGCAACAAAACTTTTGAAGACGACAAGAGCTTTTCCAGCTTAATCAGAAACAAGAAGAAAACATCGTCGACAGCTAAAATATTCGATCATGGTGTTAATCGTCTTCCTAGACAATAGCCTCTAGAAGAAACTGCTACAGGTATCAGGCATAACCGTTTTCTGTCAGCCCAAACTTCTAGATTATCTGGTGAAAATCTAAAAATTCGGTTAGGAGTCTTCCTTCACTGCGCTTAGCCTCTCTTGACAAGGTTCTCATCTCGGTATCAGATTTTGATCATTTCTTTGTGAAACGACTGTCTTACTCTGCTCTCATCTCTTGTAAATGATCAGCCTTTAGTTCTCCTGCAGGACTTCAATTTCCTATCAGTCTGATAGTAGACCGAAAAAACTCAACATACGCCTATGAGTCCATGCAAAAAAATTTTTTAAAAAAATTAGTGACTCAAAGGTAACGTTTAAACGGCTCTGAAAAAAAATAGAAAATACCCTCAGTTTGTCAATTCAGAAGAAGATCTAAATCAAAATAATCCAAGCCTTAGACTTACTGGATAAACCATAATCAATTTACTCTTAATTGCACCCAACATATACCACTAAGGTAATAGAAATACACCCACTCGGGTAACAAACTTTGAAATTGCTCTTAAAAATTTTGACTCTACATCACACTACACGAGCTACATCTTGCGCTTGTCCTAACTCAAGATCACCTTGGATAGCCTCTAATCAAAATTTCGCTTCCAAGTGTCAAGAACTGGATATTATTTGGGGTCATAAGCAAATCAAATCCCGCGACCACCGACATACCAGTCTTATGATATATCCTGAGTGTGACTCTTTCGCAAGCTCGCAACAGCTGAGTCGATGCTAAACATCAACTACAATCAATCTAAGTTTGGATATGATCAGTACCCAAAACCTTAGCAAAAAACTATAAAAGTAAGCTATACTCTGCTCAACTTTTATAACAGTCAAAAAAAAACGAGGTCGTCACCTTTACAGAGCAACATCAAAAAAAATCAAGTAAAGCAATTAAGATAATGTAAATATAAATTATTCTTCTTCTGACAAACTTTCATTAGGGTTAGGTTCATTGAATGGTTTTAAGTCTTTAATATGCCATCGTCCTATTTTAGTCCCATCTAAATTAACTAAACCATAAACTAAGTCTGAAATCTTTTCTCTTATCACGCAATGCACATACTTAGGTACCAACTTAGATGTGAATTTATCTGCTGCACTGGAAAGAATTTTATTTTTTCGCCAAACGTGATCACCTATATTAAAGGCAAAATCCCTTTTCCTAAGATTGTAGGACTTACTGTTCCGTTCATAAGCCTTATGTATCCTACTACGCACGTCAGTGAAAATATCCTTATACCCTTTAAATTTTCGGCATACTCACCCCTGTTACCCGGAAGTATTTCGCTGTCAACATTGACATCCAAATCTAAATTTTTATAATACGATCCGGATAGAGGTATATGTCTGCCGTAAACTAAGAAAGACGGTGTGAACCCGGTTACTTCGTGTCTTGCGGTATTTATCGCTTGTTGGATTTTGGAAATATTGCCATCCCAAGTGTCATGTGAATCCACGTAACTTCTTAAAGCGGTCCCGACTGTTCGGTTATTACGTTCGACAAAATTACATTGTGGAGAGTACACGGGATTAAAACGGATATTAAAACTATAAGTTTCACTTAGGCTCTTAAAACTCTTAGAGGTAAACTGAGTACCGTTGTCGCATATTAAGAGCGATGGAACACCGTGGATTAGAAAGACATTATTTTCCAAAATTCTCTCTATATATTCAGCTTTAGAGCTTTTCAAAGGAAATAGCATGGTATACTTTGTAAACCAGCAAGAAACCACGAGAAGCCATTTATTTCCCTTTTTTTGAACGGGGGAATGGGCCTACTAGATCAGCTGCTATGACTTGAAAAGGGTAATTAACCATTTTCTCTTTTCCCATCAGTCCCATAGGTAGTGCATTTGGAGATTTCTGCGCTCCACATACTTCACAAGTCCTCACAAACTTTACGATGTCAAAACGCATTTTTGGCCAATAATACTGTTCCTGAACCCTGTGAAGAGTTTTATAAAAGCCAAAATGACCAGAAGTAGGAGGAGTGTGACACATGTCTATAACTTCCTCTCTCTGTGGTTTAGGAACTAGTATTTTCCACTCGGGTACATTAACTTTTAAAGGCAACTGGTTTGGGATAAACTTGTACACGAAATCATTTTCCACTTTCCACTGCGGAAAATTTTCAGGAAATTCTTTAATTTGCTGCCGTAAATTGTCGTACCATGGATCTATGCGATCTATGTCAACTATATCGATTCTTACGCCAATCTGTGCATTAAGACTGTTTTCGTCCACGGTATGATCTGGGATTCTTGACAAAGCGTCAGGAATAACATTGTGGACTCCTTTTCTATGAATTAAAGTAAATGTGTGTTGTCTCAGCCTAATCGCCCAACGCGCTAGTTTGCCACTAGGGTTTTTAATAGAATTAAGCCACAATAGACTGTAATGATCTGTTATGACCGTGAAAGGAACACCTTCTATGTAAGGTCGAAACTTTTCGATGTTAAAGAGTACTGCTAAACATTCTTTTTCAACAACCGAATAGTTACGTTCAGCCTTTGATAACGTTCTACTGGCATACGCTATCACTCTTTCCTCACCATTGATTTTCTGTGTTAGGACGCCCCCTAAACCGGTATTAGAAGCATCACTAGAAATATAAAACTGTTGGGAAAAATCTGGTTGGGATAAAATGGGAGCTGAAACCAATAGCTCTTTAATCTTTATAAAAGATTCTTCGGCTGCCTTTGTCCAATCTATCGATTGTCCTTTTTTTCGTCCTTTCAAAAGATCATTAATAGGCGACAACAGGGTAGAAAAAATTTCTCGATAAAACGTCTGTACCACGAACACATTCCTACGAAGCGCTTAACTTCCGTAGTATTAGTAGGTCTCGCATAATTAACCATGCTTGCTACTTTATCCGGATCGGTACGCAAGGAATTTGAGCCTACAATATAGCCTAAAAACTTTAGAGAAGTTTTGAAAAAATCACATTTGCTCAAATTTATCGTCAGTCCGGCCTCTTTCAATTTATCTTTTACTTCCTTAAGTAAGCGAATATGCGATTCGAAGTCTTCCGATGTTACTAAAATATCATCGAGATGGGTAAAAATATGTGGCTCATATTTCGGACCAAATATAGCGTCCACTAAACGTTGCTGAGTTTGAGCAGCGTTCTTTAGACCAAACGGCATAGTGACGAACTGAAATAGACCTCGGCCTACTACTGCAAAAGCGGTCTTTTCCTTAGAGGATTTGTCTAAAGGAATTTGCCAGAAAGCTTTTCTAAGGTCTATCGAGGATACATACTTAGCATTCCTGAGTGATGTCAAAATTCTGTCGATGTTCGGTAATGGATAGTTATCAAATTTGCTGACCTCGTTGAGCTTTCTTCCGTCAAAGCACAGACGATACTGTCCATCGGCCTTTTTCACCAATAAGATTGGAGAACACCAGGGACTGTTTGATTCTTCAATCACTCCTTATTTAATACTTTTGACATGTACGGAGACATGGCGATGGGCCTTGTCTTTACAGGACTGGCATCAGCCGTATCTATAGACATGTTGATTTTATTCGTTCGGCCTAACCTATCTTTACTACTTATTTCATTGAAAGAGCTTATTACTTTTTCTGCCTTTAAGCGTTCCGTCCGCGAGAGATCATCTACGGTACATAGACGCGAGAAAAGGTTTTCTAAAGAACTTTCTGAATAACAATCTTTAAAACTTATATGAGAATTGACTTCTAGGGACTGTGGATAACACGAATTATTTTTAAAATTTACTAGAATTCCGAATTTTTGTGCAAAATCACATCCTAAAACCAAAGTATGTGATAGAGAAGGTACTACTAAAGCAGAAATTACTAAACAATGACCATTGCAGACTAGCGGCAACTCAACCGTACCTAAAACTTTTAGACGGCTGCCATCTGCAGTGGTAACACTTCTATTTTTGACATGGCATATTTTTATACTTAAACGACTTAAAATTTTAATACCATTCTGACCTACAACGGAGGCATTTGCACCAGAGTCAAATAAAGCCGAGAAATGGGCACCTAATAGATTTATCTTGATATGCGGTCTGTTATCTGAATATTTATGCACGAATAAAGGAGACATGTGACCATTTGGAGAAGCAGGAGTTTTAACTTGATAAGGAGAATTTTTATTAGACTTAAAAAAAATCAGAAACTTTTGTAACTATTTAGTCCAATCTGATCTATTGGATTATTTCTTTACTTAAGATCCCCGTTGGAATCTTTCTTTTATCCGCGACCGGACGTTCTGAGAAAATACGACGGATTTTCAGTTCATAGTCTAATTCATATTCCAGTAGGTGATTGACTTTAAAATTGAAAGCTTCCATGATAAATGTATAAAATTTAAAAGAATTGTTTAAAAAATCATAAAAATATTTCTCCTGTGCTCCCAATAGTCTAAATAAAAAATACGTAAAGGCACTTAAAATATGTAAACTTCTTTATCAAACATTTAAAAAATCTTCGACAATTTCAAAAAAAATTTCTAAGTATTGCCTTCTATTAAAATTCTTTTACCAAATATGTTAAGAATTTCCTATAAAAAAATCTCTAAGTACCGTTTCGTATAAACAAAGTATTTTTAATATTCATGCAAAATATAGGTGAGAAAAAAGAACAGTTTTTTGTTCGGTTTACCGCAAAATAAATCTAACACTGCAAAAAATTAAAGTAAACCAGCACATCTGCTAATCTGAACTATAAAGCTAGCTGTTAAGAAAAAAGTAGGAATCGCTTATCTTAGAGTCAATTAACAAAATTCAAATATCTAAACCACCATCGGATAAATTGAAATAAAAAAAAATTTCTACAAATTTCCTGCTTTTGTCTTACTGCTATAGTGTAGTTTCGTTTAATAAATATTATGAAATAAAAATATCTGCAAAGTTAGAGCTTTTACTTTGTTCGAAAGCTAGTACACTGAACCATTTAAAAAATAAAATTCCAAAAGCCCCGCGTTGACAGCGCTATTTTGTACCGTTTGAAAAAATGTTGCCCCAAGCTTGGGCGTAATTTTGTAAGGTGTGAACTTACCCGCTTTTTGAGGCGTCATTTTTAATTGCGCCCCACTTTAATTTCTGATAATGAATCGAGTGAACCCTGATTTTAAAAGAACTAAAGAAATTAAACACACACTAGCTCAGTTTTCTTTGGTAGGAAGATATGGGTAAGAGATAATTTTTGTACGTCTTTTTGGATTTATTTTCTATTTTTAAAAAGCTTTAGCTGTACGATTTTTTTGGGCACCATTCATTTTAAAATAGAAAGGATCTAACTTCAGCTAAAAAAATGAAAAAATACTGAAGGGTTTTATGGTTATTAAATAAAAAGTTAGTTTGGTACAGCCGTCCTTATCCTGAAAAGAAAGATAGGTATTCAGTGAGACACTAGCTTTAATCAACAAAAAGAAAATTTATTCAAGTTTTTTAAAAATAAAAAGTTCTAACCTTTGCAGTTCTACAAAAAGATTCTAGCCTAACTAGTAGTTATTACATTTAAATTCTGAACTATGACAACCCCCGAAGACGAAAAATAGTGCTTTTCACTTCACTTTTTAGTCAGTTTTAAATTACTGTTAAGGCACTACTCAGGGACAGGTCTATTGAAGTATGCTTTGGTAACTTACTGTTCTTATTCCTGCTTTGATGGAATACGACCGATTTCACACTTTTCTAGCAAACACTTAGAGAGCCCACTACGGCTTTTCGTTAAGAAACTGGTGCTTTACTTAGCTCGTATGATGGTTGTTATGAGGTTTTTTTTGTAGCTCAGTCGAAGGAAGCCTACTCGGCGGCTCCGATGCAATTAGCCTCGCCTACTCGGCGGCTGGATGGAAATTAGCCTTACTCGGCGGCTGGATGGAAATTAGCCGGCGGCTAGATGGAAAATAGCCAAGACCGTCGTTTCTCGGACCCTTAAATAAACCATGCAAACTCTGCCGGTAATATGGCGCCGCCGGAACCAAAACTGCGGATACACACATTTCACCAATCGCGGCGTAGCGGTAGATTCGGTCAGGAACCCGCACTGCACAACCGAACGTCTTGGAATCTCTGTTTAATATACCGTTCGATACAAAAATGAAAATAAGTACAATTTGAAGTGAAAAATCAGTAACATTACATGGTCTTAAAATCTAGGAAAAAATGAATGTTACAATATATATATATATATATATATATATATATATATATATATATATATGTATGTATATATATAAATATATATATATATATTTATATATATATATAAATATATATATATATATATATATATATATATATATATATATATATATATATATGTATATATATATATATATATATATATATATATATATATATATATATATATATATATATATATATATATATGTATATATATATATATATATATATATATATATATATATATATATATATATATATATATATATATATATATATATATTTTGTAATATTTTCGCACATTTCGCACCTTATCTCGAAAAGTACTGATCAAAAAATTTTGAAATAATTCTGGAATATTCTCCACGGGGTGTAGATTGAACGAAAATTATCACGAGTGCATTACCTTTAATAATTTATCTGGTATATATAAAAAAAAAAAAATTCAAGGTCACCAGTTTTCAGTAAAAATTTGAAACAAACTTTGTTGAAAACTCATTTGGGGTGTGTTTTGTGAAGTCACTGATCATTTTATACCACCGTAACAAGATTTTTTATTTTAATAGCAATCGACGTAAGGAACACAAATTGTGCGTTAAACTTGCACTTGTCCGTTTATTATTTAAAAATAATACGTGAGTATTACTTCATATATATGGTTTTGAACTCGTGTTTCCACAAGCTTTCATTTGACACTCCACTAAATGACCTGGTATTTTTTTTTCACTTCCAATTTTACCCCCCAAAACTAACCCCTTAAGTCAAAATTTAACTTTTAAAACTACACGGCTCTGATTGGGCCATCAATTCCTATATTTGTGCCAAATTTAAACTTTATATGTCAAATAATTTCGGAAAAAATCGAGTGACAGACACCGAAGTGATCCTCTAAATGTCCAATACGGAACACTAATAACGCCTGTATATAATTAAATTATGAAATAATATATATAGTTTTTGGAATGCAGTCGAAAAAAATGATCTCTTTCCTACCAATCTGGATTTAAACTAAAGCGTCTAAACAAGTCCGTCTGAAATCGTTTTTGTGGATGTCCTAGGTATGCCGATTTTCCAGGAGGACCAATTATACTATCCTACACGAATTGTAGGATCTTCAAATATTAGTTAATAATGGTTATAATCTTAACGTAGCGCTTATACACCCTTTTCGAAAACAAAAGAAAATAGTAGCCCCAGCCGCCGTTTCTTTATTGTTGAAAGGTGTATGTAATCTTTATTAGTGTTGTGTGAGCGGTTTTATGATACTTGTTCTATTAGACGCCAAGTTGCAGTGGTAAGAGTGATAGTATGTTTTCACGAAAAATGCATTTCAAACAGAACTGCCATTTATTTTAAAGTTGGTAATCTAATGAATAAAAAAGTAAATTTAACTTGAATTTAATCTTTTTTATACAAACTTTTAACATTATATTATCAAATAGTAATACGTGATTTAAAATAAACTGTTAATTTTCTGAATGTTTAGAAGCTATCAATCTAATTTAAATCATTTTAACTTGAATTTAGAATAAGGTTATTTAGAATTATTTTTTCCTACAATATTAAAAAAGAACGTCAACACAGGAGTATAAATGAAATAATAGTAGATTCAGTCTAGCCAAAAACCAACGTATTCCCTTCGAGGGTTGATAGGCTAGTTCATAACTCACTAGAATATGTAAATATGACCTTAGACCGTTAGATTTCGAGATATTGACACTCTTATGAATTTCGTGAAATCTACACCTTAGATCAGTTTATTAAGTTCCACAACTACAAATTTCCTTATTCTAAGGTTCTAATTATTGTTACAGAATCCTGAATAATCCTACGGTTGATCACAGTTCAAAATAAAAGTAATTGTGCTAAGCCTTTGGGGAAAAAATCATCTTTGCAAAGTAAAAACATTTTAATTAGCCAGTGTCAATATATCGAAATCTGCCAATTTTTCACTAAGGTTATATTTACATATTCTGGTGAGTTACGAGCCTTCGAAGGGAGTACGTTTGGTTTTCGGGACACCCGGTACTATATATTTATATATGTATATATATATATATATATATATATATATATATATATATATATATATATATATATATATATATAAATATTTCGGTCGTTATAATTTCATCTCGCCGATTACTATCATACTTCATCTTTTTTTAGAGAACTGGTAAAAAAAATTGGATAAACATCTGGAGAATAATAAGGAATGTTTTCATTGATCAAGTTGTATTCTGTTCGTAAATAAATAAACATTTTTTTGACACAAAAGAGTACTGAATTGATTTTTACACCTTATTACAAAGAGTCCAATGCTTTTTTGTAAACAACAATTAAAATTAGTAATGTTTCGGTGAATTAAAGTATTCCTCATCTCTTCAAATTTAAATGCTGTATAATGAAGCTGTAAATATTCTTTAATCAATTATTGTTGGCTGATGTGTAAATAATCAGCTTTAATTATATAAATCGGCAAAATAAATTCTTTAATATTCTCTTCATTAGATGTTAGTATCCATATAAGGAAATTGCTGTTAAACACTCGGTCAATGATAACAAACTTTCGTACAAATTAAAAAAAAATTGCGTTAATAGTGATTGTAAATCCATTAGTTATTAATGGATTATATTGTGTAATTTTCTTCAAGCGGTTCATAGTTCCTAGCGGTACTAGCTTCTTCCGATAATAATCAAGAAATGCGTAATATTTTGTTGATTAACAATTGTAAAACCGCAAAAAAAAGATGTTTACAATATTAGGTTCCGGTTTAAATTTGGCAAAAATGATGAAAACCTTTTAGCAGAGTATTGTTATAATAATATTATATTAAGTATCTTACCTACTTGTAGCATTATTATAAGAATATCTATAATAAAAGAGATTTTTTTTCTTGATTTCAGGCTGTTAAACTAGAAAGTGTCCATCCAGCTAGGACGAGGTACCTGGTGGTCGTGTCCAGGATGGGGAATAGAGGGGAAGAATCGTGTTTATTAGGTATAGATTGTAATGAGCAAACAACGGTTGGGTTAGTGCTGAGGGTCCTTGCCAATACTACTATTACGTTGGATGGAGATGGGTAAGCATTTAGTTTTGTATTTTGAATCGACTTTAAAAAAAAGGTTCTCAATTAAATACGTATGCAGGTAATATTTTTCAAATATTATGTTAGTCTATATACGTTTTCAAACCGACATACAATATTTACAACTAACTACAACTAAGATTACAGTGAAGAAATATATATATATATATATATATATATATATATATATATATATATATATATTTTAAAGAGTTGATTGATTGGTCCGTTACTTTGTTACAATACATTTTAACAATAAAATTGCTTAATTACTTTGCTAACTAACACTAAATATATTTTTGTTATTGATTATTTATTATCGTCACTGCTTATTCCTTAAGTTACCTAACGTGACAAAATATAGCCTATAACTTGGTCAGAGAACATATACATGTTGACGACTTGATTCACTATTATCGTCACTGCTTATTTCTTATATTACCGATTCACTATTATCCTATAACCTGGCCAGAGAACATATGTATAAATCTACAAAAAGCACGTAAATCAGATAAGTGGTTCTCCAGTGATTAGCGCACTACCGGACAGATAGACAGCATTGCATTTTATATATATTATAGATGAATTATTAACTGATTTAAACCACTTTGTTTCTTTAATGAGAATTGGTGCAGTATGAAAGGCACAGTGTCAGTCCTTAAAAATAACTATGATGCATCAAAGTCACCGCAAGACTATAACGCGTATAAATGTTACAAAAAACCATGGTTCTTGGTGCAACATTAATTAATAAATGCATCCTCGAAAAGATCTTTCCAGAACTTTGAAATTGCTAATTTAAAAGAACAAGTAGTCCTAAGCAACCAGAAAATTATATTCAGATGTCAATATTACCGTTGTTCACAAAGTAATATAATCAATATTGAAAAATAAGCTGGTATCTTATTTTGAAAGATTTCAAATGGGCACAATAAGAATCAATTTGTCTGTAGGAGTGGACGATCCGCTATAAATTGATTCTGAGGGTTGTAAATTGCGTTATGGAGTGCTTTTGTCAGTTTTAGTAAAATTTCCGGTATTTACACATCAAAAAAAAAAGACAAATAATATTTTATTTTATATCTGTAATGTAAATTTTGAATTTATGAATTTTCATTTAAATACTCGTAAACTTAATTTAAAAAAAAAAATTAAACTTATTTCAACAACCCGATAAAAGTACAAAATAATATCTCCTGTTAATGTTAAAATCTGTGATATTTCAAAAGAAAATAAAATTAACAAAGAGTTGCTGAAAAAGTATTGGGTCTTTTTCTCTTTAGATAGCTATAGTGTCATATATCTCAGGCAATATAAGTCGCATCGGATCATATTTAGTGTCAGTTGAAAGCCGACATTTGGCAGCTGTAGAGGTGCAAAAACTGTTGGAAGTTGTTTATTCAGAGTTGATTTAAAGCACCTTGAAGATTAGTGAAATTTCTACAAAAGTTCGCTATATTTTACAGTACGTTCTCGAAATTTCGATGTGAAAGATGCTTCTCACACTGGTCGTCCAATGAGCTCCAGTTGATCGAATTTTGGTAAAAGTTGATACATACAAAAATATATTTATTTAGTGTTAGTTAACAAAGTAATTAAGTAATTTTATTTTTAATTGTTTTTTATATTTAAAAAGAACTTTATTAAACCAAATATGTGCTATTTTATTTAATGACCTTCATTTTTTTAGTAACTCCATAATCCTGTCACTCTAGAACTGTAGTTTCTGGACAAAAAACTGTGTCAAGTGGTTTTTTTCACAGGCCTTTTTTAACTTTTCTTAACACCATTTAGGGTGTTCTGCAGAGACCCGAACAAATGATAGTCTTATGGTGCAAAGTCCGGGCTATATGATGGATGCATTAAATCTTCCCAGCCATGCTCTCTCTCAATTTTTGCCAAGTCGCTTGCCTCAATCTTGTCAGTTGCTAATTGTAGAATACAGAATTAATCTTTTGACGAGGGCAGCAGTAGGTCATGATGCACGACTCCTTTCCAATTCCACCACACACACAGCATCACCTTTTTTGGCGTTAATCCGGGCTTTGCCATCGTTTGTGAAGCTTCATCTTGTTTTGACCACAATTTTTTTCGCACGTGATCCACTTTTCATTACCCGTCATGAATCCCTTCAAAAAATGGCTCGAAGTTTCTGTAGAGATTCGCAAATGTAAATTCAACAGAGTAAATTTTTTAGCGTCATTCCACACATTAAGCTTTTTGTAGCCAGCTTTCTCCAAATAGTTTAAAACTGTTTGGTAATGGATGTTTAGTTCCTTGACAATATCGTGGCTGCTTATATGCCGATCTTCCTCAACTTTTGCCAAAATTTTATCAACCTTGCGCTCATTGGTCGATCAGTGTGAGGAGCATCTTTCACATCGAAATTTCGAGAACGTATTATAAAATATAGCGAACTTTTGTAGAAATTTCACTAATCTTCAAGGGGCTTTAAATTAACTCCGAATAAACAAATTCCAACAGTTTTTGCAATAGGTTTATGGTAATACCTGGCAACTATGCACAAAACCGTAATAGGGTCGTTTATTACCCCATTGAAAAAGCAAAAAGGCAATATTTTATATCTTGGGATTTAGTATACTAATATTAGCTATATTAGGTATTAGCTATATTAGGTACATATTTTACCTAGAAACCTTAATTAAAATAAACCATTACCAATATCAAATGGTATTTTTTATCGAGAGTGTTTAGCAATTATTTTATTTATTTTAATCTATGTAATCTTGAGAAATTGGTTGTTAAATAATAACTGTTTTGTTTAATTTGCTGTAACGGTGATATTTACCGAATAATACGGTCAAGTTTATATTTTTTCATGCTTCGAAAAGTACATTTTTATCGAAATACTTCATAAAAATGCACTTGTTTGCAATAAGTTCCGCTGTATTAATGTAGATATTCGCCCTTATTTAAGTGTCTCATTTTTTTTTTCAATTTTCATCTTTAAACACTGAAACATTTCAATCTTGGTTATTTTTTAAATTCGAATTCTAAATTCTTCGACAATATCGTGACAGTGTCTTTCTTTTTCTTCTTCAGTGTACCGTCTTTGTGATTCATTAAAGCTATATATATCTTCGATCTAAAAAGTTAGGTTGTTAGGCCTTTCAGTCAGTCTTGTAAGTTCCAAAACCATGAGTGATGTTTTCCTACCCTGCTTCATCATTAAATTCTTCCTGTATTATCAGCTCTCCCAAGTTGTTCTCTCTCACTTCTTACCTTTATGTCAAATGACTCATTACATGATCCAGGTCACAGAAAATATAAAATAATAGAACAGAAATGAAACACTTACTGTTTAAATATTATCAATCCACTTTTAACAGTATGCGTATGACTAAACACTTAAATTCCTTTGCCGTGTGGAGCCACGTAAATACAAAGTGTAATACGTTTACGTAGTTTATCCAGTGATTTTTTTTATAATTGTATGTAATATTCACGTCTTATGTAAATATTACATACCATTACGGAAAGTTATAATAATTCATTGATTTATATCCTGAATAGATTTAAAATATATAAACTAGAAATAATTACAAGTACCTTAAAAAAGGCCGTGACATATATGACCATATCAATAAATTACATAATGAGAACATATTGCCGAAATTCAGTAACAGGCATGACGTCGCGTTTTTTAAACTAATAATAACGAAAACAGATGGCATGACCGGTATCAGGACATAACCAGTTGCGTTTCACAATTGCGGACCTGATAAAATAAATACTCAACATGGGTCTTATGTCACCCACAGCAGACTCTTATTAACTTTGTTACTCTGACTGCGACCCGAGCCGTTGACGGTGTCCTAAATTCTGATGAGTTCATCGCCTCGGTGCGTTATTAATTTCGCGTTTTTATTTTGCCTTATTGTTTATTTAATTATCCTTTATGTTTACCATTTATGGGTAGGTTTAATCGGTTATATTCTAGCTGATCGTAAAATGTTTGTTCATTTTTGGTAGCTGCGATTCAACAAAAAATCAATCGGTTCGAGGTAGTCTTTCTTGGTTTCCATCTAAAGGAGTCGAAAATGACACATTTTGCGACCGTTAAATATATTAAAAAGTAGGTATCGTTTGTGAAGAAATCGGTAAATCATTTTAACGAGACGAAAAATGTCAACGACTTGTCAAAACGCGGCTCGGTAGGCAAAATCACTCTGAATGCCGAAAAACGAATCATATCTTTGTTTTCACGGGATCCGTAATTGACGCTGCGTCAAGAAGCGGCAAAATTAAGAAAATCGGGTTTGAATGTATCCCATGAGACCATTTGACATCTTCGTGCTCATGATATCAAATTCCGAAGCACATTGAAGAAACTTTTGCTGAGTGAAAATCACGTCGCCAAGCGGCGCGCTTAGGCCCACGATAAGATATTAGAATGGCCCTCACATTCGCCGGACGCCAACCCTATTGAAAACGTTTGGCCCCGTGTAAAGACAAAGTTCAGAGGAAAGAGGATTTTGACACAATTGTTTAGATTCGAAAAATTTGCCGAGTATGCAGAAAATCTCGTCGACAGCATGCCTCGAATGTGCCAGGCATATTATTGATGCAGGAGGCGATTGGACAATTTACTAAGATAATTACGTCGTTGTTAGCACACCAAAGAAAACACTAATGTCAGAAAAATGTTATCGAAACACATTTTTTCAAGAATAGAGCGGTCACATTCTTACTTAACAAACTGTAACGTGACTTTTAAATTAACAGAGAAGACTTACGAGGGTGGATTCATAAATCTTATAAGTTGCGACGAAATGGCGGGAAGGTCATATTAATTGTTTTTTCGAATACCGTGATGTTGTGCAGAAAGAGTTCCTTCCAATCAGCTAAACAGTTACTAAGAAGTACTGTTTAAGCTTGATGCTTCGTTTATGTGAGTCAATACGTGAAAGAAGACCTGAATTGTGACCGAATAAATTCATGGATTTTTTTGCATCACGACGACGATCTATCAGTGTAATAATTATTGGAAATTTTTTAAGTAAATATAACACAATGACTATTCTATAAGCACCGTGTTCGCCAGATATGGCACCGTTTGACTTTTTCTTACTCCTCAAACTATAATTACCACACGGTTTTGAAGCTATAGAAGTAAGAACGTGTTCTCGAGAATTCATTTTTGGTAGATGCGATTCTAAGAATTCAACAAAAAATCATTAGAGGGAAGGAACCTTTGTTTATGACGCATTTTAGTAAAAGTATCAGTCGATTCCGAACTTTCGTCGAAATCACGTAAAATACAAAATGAGTCACTTGTTTGCGCGTCGGTTCGAGGCATTCTTTCTTTGTTCCCATCCAAAGGGGCCTAAAATGACACATTCCGCTGTCAGCTAAATATATTAAAAAATTGGTATCGTTTGTGGGACCCAAAATCGACGCTATGTCAAGGAGCAGCAAAATTAAGAAAGTCGGGTTTGAATGTATTCCATGAGATCATTCGACAACATCTTTGTGCACGTTAAAGAAACCTTTGCTGGGCGAAAATCATGTTGCGATGCGGCTCGCTTGGGCCTACGATAAGTTACTAGGGTGGCCCTCACAATCGCCGGACACCAACCCTATTGAAAACGTTTGGTCTCTTGAGAAAAGAAAGCTCAGAGGAAAGACTCTGAGGACTTCAACTCAGTTGCCCGCGAGATTCTAAAAATTTGAAAAGTCCTTGCCGCGCGAGTATGCAGAAAATCTCGTCAGCAGCATGCCTGGAAGATGCCAGGCGATTATTGATGCAGCATACCAAAGAATACACTGATGGCAAAACATGTTCTCGAAACACATTTTTTTAAAGAATACCAGCGATCACGTTCTTACTTGATAGACTGTAAAAGAGAATTCGCTGACCACCTTGAAAGGTATTTTGAAGATTAGAAAAAAACGTTAACATATGTGAGCTGCTTTGGGAGCGAATTTCTTTGGGGGATCAAATAGGTTTGGATGACGAAATTAATAGTTCGTGTTTTATTTGATCATTCAACGTCCACACTAGTTTTTTTTGTGTAAACTTAAAACGATAACACTTTTTATCTACTGTTAATGCGATTATTAGACACGGATCGCTACATCAAACGCATTTTAATTGTTTAAATGCATTATTAAGTATGGTGAAAATTATACGAAGACAGTTCTCAAAGTTCAAGCAAGTTTTGGTAAACAAAGTGTACCCAATCGAATGATGATTTTAAGATTAAATATCTTGAAGAAACTGGACGGTTTTGGAACAAGAAATTCCTCTACATGTGTAGTCGGTGCGGTCAATAAGGATTATCGTATAAGTAAATAAAAAAATCCGAAACATCAATTGCTTGCCTGGCTCAACGGCTGGATATTTCGAGAAACGGTTTGCAGCGAATTCTGACCAAGGTCCTGCCTCTCTATGCGTAGAAATTCAGTTAACACAGTAGTCAAGCCAATATATCATTCTTCTTCTTTAGGTACCATGACCGTTCAACGATCGTTGGTTATCATGTTGACTACCATGTTGATGATGATCGTTTTATTGACAGCCGCTCGGAAGAATTGAACCGTACCACCACGATGTTCTCCTTCTCCCTGGACCACGTCTGCCTGGAATCTTTCCTTCTATAATCAGATGCAAGGTTTCGTATTTTTATAGATGTCTCATAATGTGGCCAAATATTCTAATTTGCGTCGCTTGATGGTCGTGACCACCTCCAAGTCCTTGTCCATACGAGTGAGAATGCTGTTGTTACTAATTCTGTCCATCCAACTGATTTTCAGCAGTTGTCGATCCATCCACATATCGAATGCCTCCAAACGTTTAAACATTGCTTCAGTTAGCGTCCACGCTTCCATGGCGCACAAGAGAACCGGAAAAACATAGCAGCCTACCATTTTTATCCGTAGTTTCAATGATATGTCGTGACTAGTTAAGATTTTTTTCTTTTTCATAAATGCGGTTCGAGTCTTCTCTATTCGAATTTCCAGAATTCCACAGTCGGGTCCCAGTGCTTGCTACCGAGATACATCAATTTATCAATCATACTCAATTTATCAACTTCTTCTATCTTTATGCTACTTACTATCCATCTTCAATATTAGATTCTTTGCTTATAATTATATATTTTGTTTTATTTGCATTGAGTCTTAAACTAAACTGTGCACAAGTGTCAGTTGTACATCTTTTCCGTTATTAGTGATAATTAATGTATCATCGGCGTATCTGATCTTATTTATGTTAACGTCGTTGCTATTGATTCCTTCAGTGGTAGAGGAGAGGTTGAGCAACAAGGGAGATAGAAAACAACCCTTTCGCACTCCCCGCTTGTTTTTTATTTCGTCCGATAGTTGATGCTCCAACCGTACTTCAGCTGTCTCATGATTCTAAGCGTCGATAATTTTTCAGTTGGGTTCTGCTGAACGTACACGGGAGCAATGATTTTGCAAAGAAAATTATTTTCAGTAATGACTCGATCTGTAAACTCAATGTCATTGTTAATAAAGAATAGGGCCGGATTTGTGAACCAGACAAACACAAATGATAACGCATTGAAGTATTCCTATAGCACTTTATATAAACAATTATCAGTCAGCTATACCGTTATTTCTACTTAAGGCGATACACTCCTAAAAAAGTATTGATATAGAGGCGGATTTAATGATAATAAAGATTATGTAAATAACACTAGCAACTGCAACGAATAAATCGACTTGAGTAATATGTATTTTAATACGAACTTAATTAGATTTCTGATTTCTTTTGCAATGGTTTTTAAGTTGGAGTTTTAATAAGACGCCAAGCAGTCTGGAAGTTAAGAAATACAATTTTTTTCATTTATCAAGCATATGTCGTAGTAATGTATTAATAATATTACCGGATGCAGATGTTCTTTAATGTAGTATTCGTATTTTTTGTATTAAAGGTTTGTACAAGAGTACTAGAGGATATGTAATCTTTATTGGGTATTGTTTATTTACAATTAGCAAGGATGGAATGTTATGTGTTCCTTCTTTTTTAGTGTTCCGTACGGAACAATTATAAGATCACTTCGGTGTCGGTCCATCTGTCAGTCCGTCCGTCCGCCCGTCCGCCTGTCACATCCGATGTTCTCCAAAACTACTTGGCATAGAAGGTTGAAATTTGGTACTAATATAGGAATTGATGGCCTCATCAGAGCCGTGTAGTTTTGAAAGTTAAATTTTGACTTAAGGGGTTAGTTTTTGGGGGTAAAGTCGGAAGTGTAAAAAAAAAATTTTTACTAGGTCAAGAGGGGTGTCAAAAGAAAACTTGTAAAAACACGAGTTTAAAAATATGTATATAATGTAGTACTTGCACGTACTTTTCTTTGAATTATTTTTAAAAAATCGCGAAAAATCGCTTATCTCGAAAAGTACTGACCAAAAAATTCTGAAAAAATTCTAGTATATTCTCCACAGGGTGTAGATTGAACGAGAATTATCACAAGTGCTGCCTTTAATAGTTTATCAGGTATATATATAAAAAAAATGTCAAGGTCATCAGTTTTCAGTAAAGATCGGAAACAAACTTTATTGAAAACGCATTTGGGGTATGTTTTGTGAAGTGACTGATCATTTTATACCTCCGTAACAAAAAATTTTATTTTAAAAGCAGTCAGCGTACGGAACACTAATTGCGCAAGTTCAACTTGCCCTTGACCGGTTAGTTTGGTATAAGATCTTATACAGCCTGTTTGACAGAATTTTTTTTGGGGAAATCGTTAGAGGGAGAATTCGAAGGCGAGCAGGTAGTGGGAGCCTTCCTCCAAGCTGTTTCGTATTGCATTACCTACCGCTAAATATATGAAAAAGTCGAGAATATTTCTAAATTATTCTGTGAAACGCTATTCCATCACAAAAACTTCTATAACTTGCCAGATCACGATTCTTTACAAATAAACCGGTGGAGTGCAAGTTGGACGTGCGCAATTAGTGTTATGTACTGTGATTGCCTTAAAAATAAAAATTTTTGTTAAGGAGGTATAAGTATAAATGATCAGAGACTTCACAAAACACACTCCAAATGGGTTTTTAATAAAATAATTAAGAGCCAGGTTACAAAGATGTCCAGTCAGATACTGACTCAGCAGGCTAATCAGACCAATCAGAATAAGACAAAAAGTTTCATGTCACATGTATATATCTCAAAATCCAATACGTATTTTCACGTTTTTTCTTAATCGATAATTTATAAATAAATCAATCTCATTCTAGAATCTAGTGGTAAAAGTTTAAAACAAATATTTGTCACCTAACTATTTGTTTATTTATAAACAAATGATATAAGATTATTTTGTCTCGATACCTAATCCTTAAAGCAGTAGTTCTCAGTCCCAGTTCAATTAACAACTTTCGACGATATAAACCTTTACTATTTTGGCGGGCAACCAGTTTTTTTTTTTTTAATAGGAGATAAATTATAAACCGTAATGCACCCGTGATAATCTTCGTTCAACGTACTCTTTATGAAGACTATTCCAGAATTTTTAAAATTTTCTGATCAGTACTTTTCGAGATAGGGTGGGCGTACGCAAGTATTACATCATATATATTTTTGAACAAGCTTTCATTTGACACCCCACTCGATGACCTAGTAAGTTTTTTTTCACTTCCGATTTCACCTACCAAGATTAACCCCTTAAGTCAAAATTTAACTTTTAAAAACTACACGGCCCTGATTGGGCCATCAATTCTTATATTTGTGCCAAAATTCAACTTTCTATGTCAAATAGTTCCGGAGAAAATCGGGTGTGACAAACGGACGGACGGACAGACAGACACCAAAGTGATCTCATAAGTACTCCGTACGGAACAACATAAAAGGGCGGAGGATGTTATGGGTAATTAATTGGAATCCTCTTTAATCACTGCGTGGCGGGCAAGTAATTTTTTGTACTAAGAGTCTATTTTTCATTTATATATATATATATATATATATATATATATATATATATATATATATATATATATATATATATATATATAAATATATATAAATATATATAAATATATATATATATATATATATATATATATATATATATATATATATATATATATATATACGAGTATATATATATATATATATATATATATATATATATATATATATATATATAATCAGGAGGTATTTACTGGCTCATGATGTCGAATTTAAAAACACAATAAATAAATACCTACTGTTAGACCGCAATTGGGACAACATAATATTTTGCAAACAAAGATTTGTTTTGGGCAATCACTCATGTCTGATCTACCCACACCAATAGAGTCATCCAGCGGACCGTTAAACACCCAGTAAAGGCACACGTTTCGGACTGTTCCTCAAAGCAGGCACTTCTATGATCAAAGTCGAACGACAAAGCATCTTGAAAGCAAGGTCCCGCTACTCACTTATGTTTCAATCCTTCCGATAACGGTTTCCAAGAAAACGTTTCATCGTGCTACTCTTGTCAAACAGACTATAAATTAGGTATCCAATATATTCAAGTGATCAGCAATTAATGATATCACATAAAAAACTATTGGGAAAACACTGCTTCTAGTGCAAGAGCTTTCGTATGTCTCTGGATCACAAGTAGCCAAATATCTCTATGGTGAATGATTGTCAGAACAATACCACTAAACCACTAACCAACCATTCTGCTGGTTTAAAGGTTTTTTTTTATTATACTAACTTAAATGTTTAATTTTCTAAATTACACGTAATTTATGTTAAGCCAATTACTAAATCCGAAGTAATTGCCTGTACTTTTGCTCTTTTCGCCATTTAAATGTTGTCTGCCCGGACGAAGATTAAATGTTCCAAGGAGGAAGCAATTTAAAATTTATGTGTACAGGAAGACTCAGCGGATAACCGTTAGATTCTGTTATTTTTTTAATACATAATAATGTATTTGTTTATTCCTTGTACTACTAATGACTCTATTGTACAGGATGAGTCAACGATAGAGTAAAGTTCATTATCTCATTTGTTTCGGGAATGACTAAAAAATATCAAGTACAATATTTTTAGGGAATGTTAAGGTGCACAGTTTAAAATTACTTTTGAGTATACAGGGTACTTCAAAAAAGTGTGGCCGATATAACATATGTTTTTTTAAATGGAACATCCTATTTTATAATTTATTTTTAAATTCTGCCTAAAATTTTATAACTTTTTATTAATAATGTTATATACCTAAACTTAGTAGTTTTTCTAATATTTAAATTTTTTTTAAAAAATACTAGTTTTCAGTTTTGTAAAAAATTGCCGGTAGCGCCATTATTTCTGAAGGTGGAATACTCATTGGTACGAGCGTTCTATAGAGAGGAAAAAAAAAGATATATGTAAAGAAATTTGAGTTAGATGCTACAGGGTGTTCAAAATAAATTTATGCATTTCGACTATTTTAGATTGAAAAATCTCAAATTTTTTAAATGGCACACTCTGTATAATATTATTTTTTCTGATAGATTTTACAAAACCCTCCAACTTTTATTAAGTATGTCATATACCTATTTCTAATAATTCCCGATTTATTTTGAGTTTTTCAATTTTTACCCTTGTTTTTAATACACTTACGCTATAACATCATAGTTGTCAAGGCAAAACAAAAATATAGACATTGTCAAATTTTGACATGTCTATTAAGCAAGTAAAAATAGTTTAATTTGTTGTAGTAAGTGACGTATAAAGGTAATTAGGATTCTTCTAAAAATGAATTAATTGATATGGTTTATATACTGGGCGAGGGGGGAAAAAATTGTCTTTTGGGAGTAAGGCTTTACGGAGAGAAGTACCCTAATAGACGTATACCGTCTAGAAAATCTTTTCAGTGCTTAATGGAACGGTTTGATGATAGTGGTAGCGTTGAGTATACGAAACGGAAAGTAGTAAACCAGAATGCTGCCAATGAGGAAAAATAATTGGAGATTTTACTTCATGTTGAAGATAATACCCAGGTCAGCAGCCGTCAACTAGCTGATTTATCTGACACATTCCAATCTACGTCTAATCGCCCCACGAGAAAATACAAGTATCATCCTTTTTATGTGGAACTACATCAAGAACTTCAAGACCGTGATTTTGAACGACGAGTAAACTTTTGTACCATCATTAATGGAGCAATAGAGGCCGATTCAAATTTTTTTTCCAAAATAGTGTTTTCTGATGAAGCTACTTTTCACAGTAATGGAGCAGTTAACAGCCATAACATGCATTATTATTCAACAGTTAATCCATTTTGGATCCGGAAAGTTCAAAACCAAAACCATTGGTGGCTTAATGTATGGTGGAGAATATTCAATTTTCGAATTATTGGTCCATAGTTTTTCCGCGAACCTCTTAACGGGCCTAGATATCTAAATTGTTTGCAAAACGAATTACCCCAGCTTTTTGAAGAAGTTGGTACCTTTGAAAGGAAACAAATGTGGATTCAACAAGACGGAGCTCCTGCTCATTACCACCGAGAAGTTCGGGAATTTTTAAACGATCGTTACCCACAAAAATGGATCGGTAGGGATGGATTCATTCAGTGGCCCCCTCGATCATGTGACTTCACACCTTTAGACTTCTTTTTGTGGGGCTACATTAAAGTTCGTGTTTATGTGAATCCCCTTACAACACCAGTAGATATGGAAAATAGGATACGGGATGCGTTCAGGACAATAACGCCCTTTATGCTAAGGAAAGTGAAGGAGAATATAGTAAAAGGACTAAACATGTGTATTCAAGTAGACGGGCATATTTTTAAACACTTATTACGTCATAATAATTAATCATTAGATAAGTTAAACGATATTGTAATTATTATTAACTATTTGTTTCTGTTTTCACAATAGCGTAAGTGTATTAAAAACGAGGGTAAAAATTTAAAATTCAAAATAAATCGAAAACTATTAGAAATAGGTATATGACATACTTAATAAAAGTTGGAGGGTTTTATAAATTCTATCAGAAAAAAATAATATACAGGGTGTGCAATTTAAAAAACTTGAGATTTTTTCAATTTAAAATAGTCGAAATGCATAAATTTATTTGAACACCCTGTAACATCTAACTCAAATTTCTTTACATATATCTTTTTTTTTCATCTCTATAGAACGCTCTTACCAATTATGAGTATTCCATCTTCAGAAACAATGGCGCCACTGGCAATTTTTTACAAAACTGAAAACTAGTATTTTTTCTAAAAAATTGAAATATTAGAAAAACTACTAGGTTTAGGTATATAATATTATTAATAAAAAAGTTATAAAATTTTGCGCAGAATTTAAAGATAAATTAGAAAATAGGTTGTCAAATTTAAAAAAAAAACATGTTATATCGGCCACACTTTTTTGAAGTAACCTATATATTCAAAAATAATTTTAAACTGTGCACCTTAACATTCCCTAAAACTATTTTATTTAACATTTTTTTCGTCATTCCCCGAAACAAATGAGATAATGAACTTTACTCTATCGTTGACTGTACAGGATATTTAAAATTGGGTACGTTTGCGGGATTTCTTATTAACCCTTAAAAGTAATGTGTGATTTCTCTAACATGCATCTACAATTACTTCGTGGTGGTAATCTCTCCACTGGCAGTTCCTGTTATCTCATGTACTCTAGAGCTAAGAAAAAAGCCTGATTTTGACAATTTTTTTTTTAAATATAGGGAATGCAATTCAATTTCTACTCAAACGCTTTTATTATACATACTTTAAAATACTTTTACAAATTTTCAAGCAATTTTTTTTTATAAAATGGCGGCACCAGTACTCAGTAAAGGAAGATGCATTTTCTAAATAATACTTTGCGGCCGGAAAGATTTCTCCTCCAATTTTTTACCTGGAACAAAGTGCAGAGTTTTTTGAATTCTACATAAGATTTTGTCGGGAAGTACATAATTTAAAAAATGTTGATTTTTTTTTATAAATGGTACATGTTTGAAGAAAGTGTTTCATTTTTCGGTAAAAAATCACGTAAAAAATCGTTTATAAAAAAAAAGTTTAAAAAAAATTGTAATCTCCGCACGTATTTCGCTAGGTAATGTAATTTTGAAGGTACAGTTAAAATTTCAAATAAACTGGTGATAATTTGAATAAGTTATGTTTCCGGCCAGTTTGAAAAATGTAGTTTTGAGAAAAAGTGTTTAAAAGTTATATGAATTTTCTAGATACCTCTAATCTGTGATGCCTACGCCATAAATTTGGTCTTCTAAATTTATTTTTGTTGATAGATTCTAGGTAAACTTAAATTCTGTAAATAAATAGATTTCTTCAATAGTCAGAAAGTCAGTCATTTAAGCAGCGCGAAGCAAAAGACTCTCGGAGAGTTGGGAGAGCGCTAGAGACAATTACGCATCATTTAAGCCAAAAAAAATGTTGATTTTTTTCAAATGGCATTACTCCTTAATTCATAACATGACCAAATTGAAACGATCCGAAATTAACTGGTGTAATTATAGGACTGTTGCAAAAATCATAATACTTGTTAGCTGTTTTTTTGGAGAAAGTAAAGTTTTGATTTTAAGAACATCTATTTGTTTTGAAATTTGAAGTAATTCATCATTTATAAATGAGAACTGGCGGAACGTTTAGTGCTCAAAGGAGGAACTACTATCACATCTTCGTTGTTTAGTAGCGTTCAAAATGAGTAAAACGAAGCGCACAGTACTGTCGCGCAGCACATAGTCATAAAGTTTCTAATATGCGTACATTTTTTGCTTAAAATTGTGACATGTGATGAGACATGGGTTCACAGTTATACCCTTTAATCAAAACTAGGGAACATGGAGTGACCGCGAAAAAATGAACCAAACCCTGTGAAGCTGAAAACTCTTATTCGTCGGAAAAATGTTGACCACTGTTTTTTGGAACTGGAAGGGAGTTCTACTAGTCAACTTTTTGTACGCACGAGACACCATACTCGCTGCCTTCTTGATCGGTTGAACGTGCGTATAGAAGGAAAAGTCGGTACTGCCCCATTTGAGACCTGTTACTTCTCCACGACAATGCAAGGCTTCACACTACGGTTGTTACGCAAACGAAACTTGTAGAAATGCACTGGACAGCTCTTGAAAATCCACTATATAATCAAGACTTGTTACATGTTTGTCCCACTAAAAGAAGTACTTGGGTTTGAGGGATTCGAGAACAATCAACAAATATTCGTGCTAAACTGGTTTCTTTCTACCAGGATGCGGTAAAAAGATTACCAGTCTGTTCGAAAAAATGCAGGCACAAAGGGGGGAACTATGTCGAACAATAGAAAAAAAAGTTTTTTCTTTAATTTTGTGAAATAACAAATAACTTGTTAATATTGGATCTACGTACGGATTATAGTTTTAATATACTAAATACTATATTTTTAATTAACTAAATACAATTCAATAAAATCACCCCAAAATTATGTAACATAAATTTTTAAAAATAAAAAACTACAAGAAATGCACACGATCTTATAATCTTATACCGGGAATTAGAGACTTTTGACAATTTTACAGTTTATTCTGGTGGTGCAGAACAAATAAAACACTCAAATACCGTTTATACAACGAACAGAAATTCCAAATTCATTAGTAGTTTATTTTTTTAGTTACACCTTGTGAATATGTACTCGCTTTTCTCCATGTTTGTTTACAATGTGGCAAATGACCTGTCGGTTTAATTTGCCAATTAAAATGATAGAGCATTGTTCAGAATTAGGCAATAATTTACCGATGAGAAGTATCAGTTTTATAACGGGTTTAATTAGTTGAAGCGGCGATAGTGTAGTAATTTAAGTGTCCAATTTCATAGCCTACAGTTTTATACTAGCGGAATTTTTTAAGTACAGTCTGTCAAGTAAGAACGTGTCCGCGTTAATTCATTTTTGATAGATGTGTTTCTAGCGATTCAACAAGAAATCGGTAGAGGCAACCTTTGTCTACGACGCATTTTAGTAAAATTATCATTCCATTCCGTACTTTTGTCGAAATCACGTAAAATCCAAAACGAGTCACTTGTTTGCACGTCGGTTTGAGACAGTCATTCTTTGTTCCCATCCAAAGGGGCTTAAAATGACCTATTCCGCAGCGGCTAAATATATTAAAAAGTCGGTACCGTTTGTGAAGAAGTGGGTAAATCAGTAGACAAAGCCACTCCAAAAATCGAAAAATGGACCGTGCCTTTGTTTTCACGGGACACGAAATGCACGTTGCGGCAAGGAGCAGCAAAATCGTGTTTGAATATGTCCCATGAGACCATTCGACAACATCTTCGTGCTCATGATGTCAAATTCCGAAGCACGTTGAAGAAACCTTTGCTGGGCGAAAATCATGTCGCGATGCGGCTCACTTGGGCCCACGATAAGATACTAGAGTGGCCCTTACAGTTGCCGGACGCCAACCCTATTGAAAACGTTTGGTCTCTTGTAAAGAGAAAGACTCCGAGGATTTTGACTCAGTTGTCTCGCTAGATTTAAAAAATTTGGAGATCATAGCAGAAAATCTCGTCGATAGCATGCCTCGAAAATGCCAGGCGATTATTGATGCAGGAGACGGTTGGACAACTTACTAAGGTAATAGCGCCATTTTTAGCACACCAAAGAATACATTGGCGACAAAAAAATGTTCTCGAAACACATTTTTTTCAAGAATACGAGCTGTTACCTTCTTACTTGACAGACTGTAACAGTAGGCTGAGAAGTTTTTGGTCTTACACATGGATGTCGCCGTTTTCAAAAAATCCGTATTATTTTTAGGAAGTACCAAACTTCAAACGATACGTGTTAAAATTTCATGACATTTTGACGATTAGTTTACAAGTTACAGTGGTTTAGTGACGCTACTGCGGTCTAAAGGTTTGGAAGTCGTGATTATTTTAAAATTTTAATACAAGTTACTTATAAGGAATCATTCATTACATAATGTAATTACAATAAGTTTTTATAGGCTTTTCTTAGAATTTCTATTTTTCTGAATTTCTGACTGCACACCCGTATTACCCGATCAAAAAAAAGTGTTTTTATTCTAATTTTTTTTTAATGGCGTCAAAAAAGTAACTGAATGTCGAACAGTAAAATGGCATCTGTACTCTATATGAGAAATGCTGTAGTAAGCAACAAATCTTAAAAAGCGTGTTTTTTTTTTATGGGTCTAGCACACGTGCTGCAGGGATGTCCCTAAAGCGCTACAGGAGCGACACGTGTGCGGAGAAAGCGATTCACGTTGTTCTTGAATCGCTGCAAATTGTACTCGGTGGGAAACACAGTCCTGGGCAATTTATTCCAAAGGGATGATGTTCTCCATATAAATGACTGCTTGAAAAGCTTTGTGCGAGGAGTAACAAGCTGAACCTCATACGGATGTGAAGTATTAGCGCGACGTGTACTTCTAACATGCACCGCTCTGGGAGGAATTAAGCGGGCCACATCCTTAGAACACTTTCCATGAAAATACTTGTAGAATAGGCTCAAGTCGCCAACCGTTCTTCGATGTTCCAGCGAATCAACGCGGCCTGTCAGTTCCGGGTCTTCAATCAGCCGCTGTTCGCTGAATAGAATCCAACAAATGCAGTGTATGTTTGGGAGCGGAGCCCCAAACATGAGAGCAGTATTCCATAGTTGGTCGAATTAACATTTGTGGAGTATAAAGCTTTCTGGTTCGAAATAATATTCCCAACTTTTGAGAAGCTCTCCTTACTATGCCTGCAACATGTTCATTGCAGGACATATTTGCTCCCAAATTAACGCCCAACAAATTGAGTGACGAAGTTAGAGGAATGGAGTGCCCCGACATAACTATGTCTGGTTCAGCAACGTTAACGTTTTTAGAAAAAACTGCCGCTTGGATTTTTGTAGCGTTAAATTCCACTTGGTTACTGTCACCCCAAGAAAAAATTTCTTCCAGGTTTCTGTTAAGTTGAATGACTTCCTGCTGTCTGCGGATATTCGTCTGAGTAGCCGATGTCCGAGCGTTCAAAGTGAATGAAAAGATAAGCGAACTGTCTGCAAAGCTGTAGATTAGATTCTCGGTCTTTTTGGAGCAGGTCGTTAATGTAAATGAGAAAGAGAGTAGGAGACAGTATAGAGCCTTGAGGTACACCGGCGTTGATAGTGAAGGTGTTAGAAAGAAATCCGTCGACTGCCACTCGTAAAGAACGCTCTCTGAGGAAACATGAGAGCCATAAACAGAACTTTTCAGACATATCATAAGAGCGTAGCTTAGCCAACAGCCCATCGTGCCAAACACAGTCGAATGCCTTGGATATGTCAAGAGCAGCGTTCGAGATTCTCCAAAGTGTTCAATTGCGTTGTTCCAAACGTGTGTTACATAAGTCAGAAGATCTCCTGTTGATCTATTTTTACGAAAGCCATATTGGTGATCGCTAATAATGTTGAATCCTTCAAGGTATTTTAGAAGATGCTGATTGATAGCCTTTTCCATGACCATTATTCCAAATCAAGACGTACAGGACACACATACTTCACAGAAAACAAGTAGCAGGAACAATGAAGACAAAAAAAGGTCTGATCGGCCTAAACCACAACAGAACGTTAAGATCAGTTCATCAGAGTGATATTTAAACGAGATCGACGTTTAACTGTGCTTTAAATTGACGCTGCTTTAAATGAAACTGTTTTTAAACCAGCTTGTTAAAACGGCGATTGCTGTTTGCAGGCCTAAGATGATGTGTAGCTGCCACCAGACAACACATTGCAATGGGCTATCATACATACCTAGGAACTGGATAAAAGACCAATAGAGTAAAGTAAAATCGAAATTCCAACTTTTTGGATTTAACAGAAAAATATTTGTGCTCCGCTTAGCTAGGGAGAAAGCTTCAGAAGTTCCAAGTTTTAAGCCTTATCTGTTTCAATTATCATATTAAGTGGCTTATTGTGAGAAGCGTTAAATAGCATCGCAAATTGAGAAGTACTAGTAACAATGTTTCGGTCTTTCACCAATTAAGCCGGTTAATTTTGAAAAACATCCAAGTCTTTTTTTCAGCACAAAAAATCTTCATTCGACGAAACGTTCACATACCTGCTTTATTGGCTATATATTTTCAAATTTTATGGTAACGTCTTGCTTTGAAAGGAGAAAGTACATTACTGTAATCGTAATAATAAAATTAAATTTCAGCTATTAATTTTTGACACTTAAATAAACAGACAAATAACAATATAATGTAATTATTATTTACTAATTACGATTATACAAAAATTCCAGTGGCGTTGAACTCTGAACAATTTGGGACACATCAAGTGAATGTGTGTCTTTATTGTATGTATTTATTGATACCTAATGAAAAAACTCATAAAAGTCTATATATACATCAAGTGAGGTCAAAATATCACATCCATCAATTTTTCTTAGATGTTATTATCACTGCATTGAATAATAGTTATTGTAATACAAAAATGAAATTAAAATAATTGTAATAATGCGAGATATGTTTGAGTAATACTACTTGATTAACATAAATTTGTACTACAGTACAGAATATATTAAAAAAAAGTACATCAATAGTACCATTAGTAGCCATAGATTACTACATGTCCCGAGATTTTCCAAGAAATGGCTGCACAAACAAAAACTTATATGATTTTCCGTTAGTGTCAACCTTCAGAAGACTCGTGTAAAATTTTCATGACATTTTATCTATTAATTAGCCGTAGATCAACCATAGACTATATCATCAGAAATAGAGCAATATACTCTAAGTAAACACTTGACGTAAAAGCTTTGACATCGCCTAATTTAGGATCAGATCATATGCTCGTGCTAGGTAGAATTACAATTGATATATCGATAAATAAAAAGGCGCCCCCTGAACTTGTAGGAAAATGGAACATCGAATCTATAGACGACGAAACAACAAAATGGCTCTATGGGAGACGCTTGGAAGAAAAATATAAAAAACATCCATTGTGCGAGAATGATAATATGGACGCATGCTGTAGGAAAATTGAAGAAAACATTACAGAGGCTGCAAAACAAAGTATCGGAACTAGGAAAGGTAACATTAACGGGACTCAAAAATCAAAATCGTGGTTTAGTAACAAAGTTAAAAATCTAGCATCTCAGAAACGCAAAGCATACCTTAACTATCGCGGTAATCAAACACCAGAAAATAGTCAAGAATACATAGCTACAAGAAACCGAACTAATACAAGCATAAAAGAGTTAAAACAAGAGTACTTGGCAAAATTTATAAGCGATATGGAAAGAGATCTTTACGGAAGTGAACGAAAAGTTTGGAAAATGATTAAAGCCAAAAAGAAACCAATTAACGAATAAACCACTGTTGAAAAAATAAATCCAGAATGCTGGATGTCTTACTTTGCAGAACTCTACTGCTTACAGGACATCAGCCCTAGGACTGACAATCTCGATAATTCGAATAGTCGACTAATGACAGAAGACATCGACGACTACAGAAAACAAATAGAAATAACAAAAGGACAAGTTAAAGTTAATATAACAATGTTAAAGAATAGAAAGGCTTCTGGCCCCGATGCCATACCAAACGAACTGGTCAAATATGGGAGAGAGACATTAATCAATAATATAAGACTTCTTTTTCGGAGGATTTTTGATGACAAGCAAGTGCCAACGAAGTAGAGAGGGAGCATCATAATTCCTATTTACAAAAAAGAAGATAAAAGTGATACTTCTAACTATCGCACTATTACTTTACTAAACACAGCTCTTAAGTTACTGACAAAAGTAATAATTAATATGATTGGTGATATCTATGTCAGTACCGAAGAGCAACAAGGTTTTTGACATAATAGATCAACAACGGATGCGATATTTATTGTCACACAGATAGCAGAAAAAACAATAGAATTCAACATTCCGCTTATATGTGCTTTATAGACCTCACAAAAGCTTTCGATTATGTCAGGCTGGCAGACGTACTCAAGATATTGCGAGAGGAAAATATACCGCAAAAAATCATAAATGTGATCCGAGTTATTATTAATACAGCAAATAAATCTAGAATAAAACTCAAAAACAAACTAACACCGGAAGTAGAAATCAAGTCAGTCATATGTCAAGGTGATAGCTTAAGCCCGTCTCTATTCAACTTAATAATGAACAAATTAATTCATAAAGTAAAAATCTGTGGACTCCGGCTACAAGATGGGAAGAAACGAAGTAAAAATAGTATGCTACACAGATGACGCCTTTATAATATCAAGCGATGAGAATAATCTACAATGAATGGTACATACCGTCAAAACAACAGCAGAAGAACACAACATGACAATATCTACTTCTAAAACAAAATTTTTAGTAATATCTAGAGAACCGAGAAGATGCAAGCTAGTTTTAAACGAGAAAATTATCCAGCAAGTACTAAAGTTTGATTATATAGGTGTAGAAATATAGCTATGGTAACATTAGAGAAGCGGTTCGAAGGCAGGCGAATAAAACAGCATTTATATCAGGTTGTTTACGAGATACGGTATGGAGAAACCAAAATATGAGACTGGAGGGAAAGGTCGTGTGCACAAATCATGTGTGAGACCAATTTTGACCTACGCGATAGAGACAAGATCAGACACCGCACAGACAAAGAAAATAATTCGAACAACAGAGATGAAAACCCTAAGATCAATAGTGGGTAAGTCACTGGACTATAGAGTGCCGAATAAAGGCAGAGATATGTGCCGAATCCAAGATGTCATTAGATGGGGCCCACAAAGAAGGCGCGAATGGAACTAAGATGTCAGTAGAATGGGAGCTGAACGCATTGCTCTACTAACAAGAGACAACATACCACCAGGGAATAAAAGAGCTGGAAGACCCCCGAAAAGATAGCGCGATAGTTGGCAGTCAACATTTCAAGACCAATAATAGCGAAAATACCGGAATAACAGGCCCTAGGCCTAAAATAAGAATAATAAGAAGAAGTTTCCTAGTTACAGCTGATTTTTGCAGAACTTCTTCTTAAAGTGCCGTGCAGATTCCTGCGTAGGCGTCTGTACCAAACTTCTCTCATCAGATGAGTCTGTTCAAAGCAGCATTTTGGAGAAACCTATAATCACTTATTCCTGTCCAGTGACGAATATTGCGCGGCCATGATGGTCTTTTTCGTACCATTTCCTTTTGGCTTGAATTTTACCCTGCATTATCAGGCGTTGAAAGCTCCCCACGAATAACATGACCCAAGTATGAAATATTTCTCCTTTTTATGTCTTCGAATAATTCTTGATATTCCAGGTTGGCTCTCTCGGTCATTTCCTCATTCCTCACTCTATCAACCCAAGATACTCTTAGCGTTCTTCTGAGTTTCAAGTGCCTCCAGTTTGTTAATAGATGACACTTTCTATGTCCATATTTGAACACCGTACAGCAAAACGGACCAAACATAGCACTTAACCATTCGGTACCTGAGTTGTAGGTTAAGGTTTTTATTTTTATATAACTTGATGAAAGTTACTCTTGCCTGCTCAACTCTGGCTTTAATTTCCATGTCCTGATCCCATTTGTCATTCACAAGGCATCCCAGCTATTTAAACTTGTTAACCCGTTCTATAGTCTCGCCATTTATATGAATTCGGACGTCCTGAATTGGATTTCTACTGATGATTATGAATTTTATTTTGTTTATGTTGATGCTTAATCCAATGTTTTCTCCTGCTTTGTGTATAGCCTTTAATAATGCTTGAAGAGCATCTGCACTATCTGCCAGAATGGCAGTGTCATCTGCATATCTGATGTTGTTTATCGAAACACCGTTTATTTTGATGCATTGATCACTCTCCGACACTAGCTCAATGAAGGTTATTTCCACATATAAATTAAACATCATTGGTGACAAAAGACAACCCTCTCAAACTCCCTTTCTTATTTCAAAATCTTCCGTTATATTACTATCTTGAAGTCTTACGTCTGCTGATTGATTCCAATATAAGTTGGCAGTGATTTTTGTATCTTTAGAATCTAGCCTTAGTTCATGAGGAGGTCATGTTTAACGTTGTAGAAGCACATGAATACATCCTGTCTCTGATTCAGACAATTCTGAACCAGCATTTGGGGACTGAAGATGGCTTCTCTCGTCCCAAAACCCCCTTTAAATCCGAACTGACTATCTCCACTAACTTCTTCGCATTTCTTGTATAGTCTCGTACGAATGATGCGCAAGAAGAGTTTGAGAAAATGGCTCATGTATTTTCCCAGTATCATAAATGGTAAATTATCATTACTGAGTTTACAGAATGTCTCTGAGAACATGTTATCTGGGCCAGGAGTATTATCATTTTTCATTAGTGAAATAACATGAACCACTTCACTCTTCAATGTTTCAGGGTCGGACGAATTGTCCGTTAAGAACGCTGTAGAACGATGGAACAAAAAGAATTTCGTTTGTTGGTTAAATATTGATTTTGAGAAGTGTTATGGCACATCTGCTCCGTCGTAAGCAACTATATGTCGATGGTTTAATAAACTTAAATCCGGTCATACAAGCATCGATGATGCACCACGTTCCGGACGGCCAAATGAGGCAGATTCCAAAAAAAATCCACAATATTTCTCTGAACGACCGCAAAATGAAAATGAGAGAGATAACTGATATCAACGGAATGCGTGAGGCATATTTTGCATGAATATTTGCACATGAAAAGCTATGTGCCTGATGGGTGCCTTGCACTCCTTGCACTCTCACGATTAATCAAAAACAACAACGTGTCGGAAGATTCCATTGCGATAAACGAAACATACATCCATCACTACATGCCTGAGTCCACCAGTCGGTCCACAAAGGGACGGGAACCGCATAAAAGCCGTCCGAAGCGTTCAAAAACACCATCATCAGCTGGAAAGGTTTTGGCAAGTATTTTTTAAGATGCGCATGGAATAATACTAATCGACAATCTTGAGAAAGGGCTAACAATCACCGAAGACTACTACGTCGGTTTATTGGATCGTTTGAATGATGAAAAAAAGAAAAAAAGGGCATATTTAGAGAAGAAAAAAATGTTGTTCCACCAAAATAATGCACCAGCTCACAAGTCCATAAAATCAATGGTAAAATTGGACCAATTGGACTATCACTTGCTTCCTCATCCGCCCTATTCACCCGATCTGGATCCCAGCAATTATTCCCTGTTTCCAAATTTGAAAAAGTGCTTCCAGGGAAAGAGCTTTGGCTCAGATGAAGAAGTCGAATGGGAAAATGATGCTTATTTTAGAGAACTCAACAAATCATACTATACGAAAGGTATCCAAATGTTGGAAAATCGCTGGAATAAGTGACTCGCACTTGATTTTTGTCAAAAGATTGTTTTTTCTTCAAAAGTTTGGGGACTTTTCACAATATTCCACCTCTTCTATTGTTATTTAGTTAAACTTTCTAACACTAATTTACATTTTTGTAGATACCAATATTGCACTCGGCAATTTGTGGAGTGTATAATAACAACTACAAATTGTTTGCAATAAATCATTTGTCATTATTCTTTCTTTGTGTGAAACCACATTTCATCAGCTTGTGTATTTTTTTTTGCTGAAAGCAGGAAACAACTTTCCTAACAAATTATTCATGTTAATTTGCTGCAATTTTGTAGATTGTCTTCCTACACTACAGTGTGCATTTTTTTCGCAAAAAATAGTTGTTTTGCTCATGTACACTACCGTCATAAAGTATTTGCCCACCTAGAAATTTCAATGTAACTGCCAAAATTTAATACTTAATTAAACCCTTTTTTTTATATTAGGTAAATTTAATTGTTCTTAACGAGTGTCCACTATAAAATTCTTTTGCTAAGCCTTTTTGGTGAAATCACAAATTAAAAACAAAGTTTTGCATGATAATCGTTTTAGAGAATTCCAGTTGAACTAGGAACTTATTTCAAGTTTCTAGGGATTATGGAAATTCCTAGTGACATTTTATGATAAAAACTATGCTATAAATACCATTGCCCTCTTGGAAATTAACCATTCGCAAACAGTACTTTGTCACTGATAAAGACTCAGTTGTTTTGTGAAAATGCCAAAAACGAAAGAAGTTCCCATTGAAAATCGGGCTCTGATAATTGCGAGACACCAAATGGTCACTTGAGTCGACAAATCGAGAGTGATATGCAGATGCCAAAGAGAACGGTGGACTACATCGTAAAAAAAATTTCTACGGGGCATGAAATTCCAACCAAAAACATTCAGGAAGGCCGTGAAAAAACGACTCCCGCTGAAGACAGAGCTATAACAATGTCCAGCAGACGTAATCACCGCCTAACCGCACCAGAAATCACCGCTTAAGTAAACCAGGAGCGGCCCATCCCTATCAGCGTGACAACCGTAAAGAACAGGTTAGTAGAAGGTGGACTACACGGGAGAGTTGCAGTGAGGAAACCACTTCTGTGAAGTGAATAAACGTAAACGATTAGAATAGGCTCGAGAACATGAAAATTGAACATCAGAACAATGGAATTCCATCCTTTGTAGCGACGAATTTAAATTCGAAGCTGGAGAGAGGATGTTGGAAGCCTGTCGGTTGCCTACGGTAAAACATGGTGGAGGTTCAGTAATGGTTTGGGGTTGTTTTGGCAACGGTAAAGTTGGAAAAATTTTTAGGATAATAGAAATCGTGCGAAAAGAACAGTATCAAGAAAGTTTGCTAACTCAGATGCTTCTGGAAGAGATATTTTTCGGGAGAAATTTATTTTTCAGCATGACAACGACCCTAAACATTCTGCTAAACAATTTAGAGAACTTTTGGACCAGTGGAAATCCGATGGCGTCCTGGAAGTGATGACTTGGCCCCGTCGAATTGCTGTGGGACCCGTCTTGAACCCCATCGAATTGCTGTGGGACCATTTGGACAGGTGTGTTCGAAAACGCAATCCAACATCAGAAAGTCACATGTAACAACCTTTATAAGCAGAATGGGTTAAAATAACCGAAGAAATTCTGAAGAAACTACTGGACAGAATGCCGAAACTCTGTAAAGCGGTAGTTAAAAACAAAGGACGTCACGTAGATGAGAAAAATTCTGGAAAATCATGAATATTTATCTGATTTTCTAGACTGTAAATAATGTGAAAATAAATAAAAATTCATTAAAATTAAAAAAAATATATTATCTGGCTTTTTGTTGTCTTGAGACTGAAATAACTAGGTGAGCAAATACTTTCTGACGGTAATCTAGATGGTACAATACGTACAAAGATCCCATCATTTAACGTGGACTAAGTCGTATCATAACTGTTGTTTATCTATAAATTCACAACTCACGGTGTCCTGGGGCCGTATCAAATAAAAATTTTGATGGATTTTGATTCTAGCAGGTATTATGAACATTTTAAGCTAATATAGAAAAAAATCCGCTCGCCACTTTTTAAGAAAAAGACATTTTTTGATATTTTTAATAATAATTAAAAAAAATGAATAAATTCTGCTAAGGCTACTTTAAATGATTTTCATCTTAAAACAAACTCGAAATTGTTTGTGCCAGCTTATATTAAAAATTATTATTTCTGATGTAAACTTCTATGAAAATTTTTTTTTGAATATTGTTTAACCCATACTAAGCGCGACATCTCATTCAGCTCAAAGTATAAAAACCACGACTATAATAGTTTGTGTTCATATAATACGTACGTCAATATCGGTTGAAAACGTATAATAGTCTATAGTTAAAAATATTCCTGCTACTCATCAACTCCCGCGCCGCCTGCTAGCTAAATAAATACTGATTTAATTTCTTACGGTATACTATATACAGTAATACATTTGTTTATTTGATCCTAAGATACACGCAATTTTCTGCTATGTGTCGGAGTTTTGCTCACAAACCAATAAAGGACTGGCATACTTCAGTAAACAGACAGTAGAGTCTGTACATAGTGACTTTAGTAACGTCTGGGAGCGTTACAAGGTGTTAAAAATTCATCCTGAGTATGCAACTAATCTTTTAAACGTTTGTATGAGTACCAAAGCTTGCACATGTAAGCGCAAGAAAAAACTTTTCAGCCGGTTTTTTTTTCGAAAGATACTATTTATTATATAAAAATTCTTATTAATATTACGAAAAATATTATTTTGATACTCACAATACATAATTTTTTTTTTCTTATTTTTCTAAAATTTTTAGAGTCTAGTTTATAGTACCTACGTATAATTAATAGATAATATTATCAATACTTATATACATTTTAAAATTATTCCTTTTTGTTAGCATAAAAAAAATTAAATATTACTTTTCGATATGAATGATGTACATTATTCCATTTATGTATTTTGTTACAAATGTACATGTACCTTTACGTGATTGATAGGAAATATATATTTTCTTCTCCACATTCGTGTTTTTTATTTCAAAATAAAATATCAATAAACTTGCGAGCGTAAAAAAGTAAACCAGTGATTATGAAGCATACTAGCGGGAGTTGGTGAGTGGAAGGGATATTTTTGACTATTGACGATATCGTACTTTTTCAACCGATAATGATGTACATATTAATACTAACGATTATAGTCTTGGTTTGCTTATTTTTTCTTTGAGCGGAAATGCCGCTTTCCTATTAGCCTTGTTAACTTGATATTTTACTTCTTCCTCGATTTTTCCGGTACTAGATATTTTGATGCCCAGGTAATCCACCACCAGCTTGCACCTAATCGGCTCTTCTGCTGTTACTATGGTCTTAGTTTTTTTCAGTTGAGATTGACATATTATATTGTTTTGCTTCTATGTAGAATTCGTCAGCCTTTGCGGATCGTTCTCGGTCTCAGCCATTATTATCGTGCCATCTGCATAACATATAATTTTAAGTTCTCTCTTACCCATTCTATATCCCTTCTTCATTTTGACCTTTATAATTTCATCCATGACAGTGTTAAATAGAAGAGGACTTAAAGAGTCCGGCCTGATTCCAGATTCCTAGGTGATTGGTTCTGTCATTCCTTCTGCTAATCTTGCGACTACATTATTGTCTTTATATATATTCTCGATAGTTTTAATTAGGTCTAACGGGATGTTCCTGTTATATAATAGATAAATTCTTGTTTTCAAAAGTTTTTTTAAGTCTATCTATTTTTAAGTCTATCTGGCACAAGTATGCTGGAATGTTGTATTATATGAATTTTTTTCCTTTGTATTCATTGTGAGACACACAATGAATACGACATCGGTGCATGAGCGCCTACTTCTGAATCCTTGTTGTTCTTCTTCCAGTTGTATTCTCGCGTTTATTTTTGTTGTAATAATCTGTACACTAGAGAATAACTTAATTGACGCGCCACCAGTCGCTGTTTTAAAGACAGGTACTTAATAGTAAGGTATTAATTAATCTCAGAAAAAGAACTAGAGCAGAGGAAGAGTTTCAAAAACATTTCTGCTAAAACCTTCCAGTTCTCTTTGCATTTTTTTTTGGGGTCTAGCACACGTGCTACAGGGATGTCCCTAAAGCGCTACAGGAGCGACACGTGTGCGGAAAAAGCGATTCACGTTGTTCTTGAATCGCTGTAAATTGTACTCGGTGAGAAACACAGTCCTGGGCAAATTATTCCAAAGGGATGATGTTCTCCATATAAAAGACTGCTTGAAAAACACATACAACAAGTAACACAATTTTTAGAAGAACCCTTAATAGTACTTATGACACGATATGCATGGAACAACCTCTCTAACCCCTTGCTTAACATCTTATATACTTGACTATAAATAATTGAAAATAATAGAAAAATACCACAATTTTTCAGATCCGAGACTCCAGGAACCCTGGAAATGACGTATTATACAATTTATACTCCAACACCCTCATCCGCTCATGACTATAAATAACAAAAGTTGTTCATTTTCCCAATGAGAATCCAAGAAAAAATCTCGTAATGATATTGAAAATAAACAAAATTTATCGACGTTCAGCACTCTTACCCCTTTCCCTTTAAGAGGCATCGCCCAAAAGCCATTTTTCATCCCTAATTAAAGTATTTGGGTTCACCAAATTGGAACCCGATATCTCTTTTAAATCGAGAGTTATATTGTCAACAGACAGACCTTCAAACTGACGGAGAGGAGTGCGATTTTTCACAAATACAGTACTTCCCTTTAGCGATGGAAGTAAAAAAGATGAAACACAAAAGGCAGGAAAAAGGAGGGAATCTAGGAGGTAATAGAAAGGAAGCAGAAAAAAAAAACGGAAAAAATTGCTTATTTGCCTAAATTAACCACTACTAATTCAGTAACTCTACACGGTGTTTTAATGTATAAAAAGAAAGTAAGATTTTTAAGATCCAAATTTAAGGAATCGATGAATAAAGCAATATTGTGAGAGAACGATCTACGTAGCTATGTAAACATGTTTGTTTGTATTGCTTCATTTGCAATATATAAACGCAATAAACGTAAAACTTTTTAAGCATATTAGAACAACTTTAAATGAATACAAAAACATTTTTTTTATGAAAAAATATTTATTTAAACAAAGATTACAGCACATCTCGTGGAGCACCTCCGGTACGTACATCCTGGTTGGCGAGCAACCTCAGGATTGCAAAAATTGAAAAAATCAAATTAATTTGTAATCTACATTCCCACAGTTTCTGTATGAATAGACGCAAAAATTTAAAAAATAAAAATTCGCATTTTTTTACAATTGAAAAACAAAGCAATTTTTTACAAAAAAATGACGTATAAAAATTGTTTAAAACAATCTTTTTTTTAAATAATTGAATATCGATATATCGAAGATAATTATATACTTGCAAAGTATAATCAATTTCAAGTCGATTCGTTTATTAGTTTTTGAATACTCGTGTACGCCAATTCCGTAAACATGGTTTTGAAAAAAACGCGTTTAAAGTTTTCAATGCATACATAATGTTCGTGCCGAAATAATGGTTAAACCCATGTATAGAATGACTCACACAAACATTCTATTAAGTGTTTACGTAACAGCTGCTCGAAGAGATGGCAGAGGAAGCCCTGAAACCATTACAGCTAAGGCAGGCTCGAGCGCCGGCTGCGCACTATTGCACTTACTTGAAAAAAGGCTCGGCAGGTAAACTTTGAGTGTGTATTTCGTAAAATGAAAAGCAAGTAGCCTTGTATTCCATAGATGTTAAGTAGTATTTTAAGCGAAAAAATGCTCAAAAAAATTTCTGTACCGGGATCCCCCTTAAGGAATAATTAAGTTGTTTTTACGTAAATTTAAATGATCAACGTCAGTTGTGGAAGTCATTTTACTATATAAATATAGAGGACAACGAAATTTTAATATTTATAATGCAATAAAAACATGTTGAAATTAATTTACGTCTACGCGTATTAAACATTCGCTATCTTATTACGTTTTCAAATATGAGTCGAATGCAACAGTATTAAACATTTTTTATTTTAGGTGCACCGGAACTATCAAAATAATGGTCATCATTACAATGGTTAAAATGTGACTAAACAATAGAATCGCACAACAATTTTCTTGTGTTTTATCCTATGCAGTATTTAAAAGTGAAAATAGACTTTAAGGCACAATATGTTTTTTCAACATAGAGTTAATATAATCTTTAAAGCGAACCAGGCATATTTGAAAAATAAGGGCCGTTTGGTCATAAAAAAATATATTCGTTAGAAAAAGTCTTTATTGGCGGTTTTAGTTTCCTACAAACCTACTTTACTTTTCCACATAATCGCCGTTCACTTCTAAGTACTTTACGTAACGCTGGACCAGCTTTTTTATTCCATCCCTCTGCTTAGAAGTTCTTTTTGCCTGGGAATAGAACCAGTTGACAACGGAGGTCTTGAGTTCCTCATCGTTTTTAAGCCATTGTCCACCAAGCCACTGTTTCAAGTACAAGGTGGCCCAAAATTACCGATGGGGTTTGAGTTCATTATAACTTTTTATTTAAGACATAATTATAATTTTTTTTTTTTTAAATACAGTATATTAATGGAGAATATTTTTAATTTAATTATGAAAAATTATATCTCGCAAGTGGTGGCCATTTTCTGCTTCGCATATTCGTGCTCTTTCCAAAACATTTTCCATAACCTTTCGCAAAACTTCAGGTGTTATGTTGTTGATTTCGTCGCGTATATTGTTTTTTAATTGCTGGATGGTTCTAGGCTTATTAATATAGACTTTTCCTTTCAAATAACCCCAAAGGAAAAAGTCTAGAGCGGTTTTAAATCCGGAGTCCCAATTAAAATCGCTTGTACGCGAAATAATTCGTTCACCTAAGATGTCGCGTAAAAGAACCATTGTGTCCCTCGCAGTATGCGCTGTGGTTTCCATCCTGTTGGAACCATACTTGCGGATGGTTTTCCACGGCTGGCCTTGAAAAATTTTCCAACATTGTCCGATATCGAACACCAGTGATGGAAACGGCGACACCGTGTTCATTTTCAAAAAAAATATAGGCCAATTATCCTTTCCGACGAAACATCGCACCAAACAGTACACTTAAGTGGGTGTAATTGTCGCTGTTGAACTACTCTTGGATTTTCCGTAGCCCATATCCTGCAGTTTTGCCTATTAACGAACCCATTTAATTGTAAATGGGCTTCGTCGCTCATAATTAAATTATGAATAAAATCATGATTTTCTTCTGCTTTTTGCCGGAAATAAATTGCATAATCAAGTCGTTGCTGGTAATCTGTCGGTTTCAATTCTTGGACAAGCTGAATTTTGTATGGAAATATTCTTATTGTATGCAAAATTCTCTGCAGCGACCCTCGTGAGAGGCCAGATTGTGTCGAACATCTCCTGGTTGATGTTTCTCCCATCTTCCCGAATACTCTCCTGTACCCGTTCAATATTGTCATCCGTGTGCACCGTTCGTCGTCTGCCGGCACCAGGAAGGTTCCTTACTGCCCCGTGTTGTCGAAAATTTGCAACCAGACGGTTTATTGTTGACTCTGAGGGTCCAACCCGCACATTAAAATAACGACGATATGCACGCTGAGTCAAAACAATGGACCGTTGATTTTGAGAAATAAAGTTCAACGATTTTGGGCACGTTGTTCAATTGTGTACTGTTCCATTTTAAATTCCCCAAGTCTTCTTTACAAAATACTGAAAAGAAATAAAAAACAAAATTATAATAAAAAAGTTATAAGGAATTCAAACCTCTTCGGTAATTTTGGGCCACCCTGTACAATCGTCGACCAAATCGCAGTTTTTGGTCCACTTGTTAAACGATTTCATCGGTCTGGATACTGGGCCTACAACTCCGCTCTTCATCATGCACATTTGTGCGGCCATTTTTGAAGTCTCGACACCATTGTCTAACCTTTCCTGCACTCGTTACTGTAGGCCCATAAACTAGGCACTACTCCCGATAAATTTGAGCAGCTGATGATCCTTTTACACACAAAAATCGAATAACAGCAGGCACTTCGCAAATGGCGGAAGCAACGATTTTCGCGAATAATGTTGTCTGCATTCACCGACAGGCAAACGACTACTGAATGAAAACACAATAACTTCAGAAACAATCAATAGATGGCGCTGCATGTGTACAACTTTGTTTAGACCTGCCAGTATTTAAATATAAGCAAACGGCCCTTACGATTACGAGTACGCCTCGTAGTTTTAAACGAACAAGTAAACCTAAACTTTTACTTTTATCCTTAAAATTTAATTGGTCTTTACCTACTATTAGGTTCGTTTGGGGCAAATATCATCTGGAATATTTTCGTGACCACAAAGTATTGTTGTTGATTTTGACCGATTTAATTTTAGCATAGGGTCTTAAGATGTTTTGAGAATTAGAGTTTATTTTAAATGAAAATTTATTTCGGCGGTGGATTTTCCCTGTAGAAGTTGTCATTTTTATGATTGTTAAAAAATTTTAAACATCCAGTAGATTGAATGAAAACAAATTTTGCAATCCTATCTCTTTCCTCTTTAGAACCCGGCCTAGTCCAAAAATTGTAATTTTAAAAATATCAACAAATGTGGTTGGGTTTATCAAGCAAATTAGCAAAATACCTGCATAATTATTTTTTAATGTGTATGCTTACTTTTACGTTATTTCTTCTTTTAACCACAGTTGTTTTATTTTATTTGCAGAGGCTTCAGTGTTAGTGTCTGTGATCGTCACCATATTTTTCAAGCCAGTGTCTGTGCAGGCGATGTGGTAAGTTTTTCATTGTTTATATTTCGTTTTAATTTTTTGCATTGCATATTATATAAACCACACTATTTACTGAGGTACACGGTGTACGAGAACATATCAGCGAGCGATTGGTTATCTGAAAAACAAATTGCAAAATTACATTTGTGTGCAAAAATTAGTCCCATTAAGTCTAGGGTGCGACCGTTTTTGGCTGGAAAAAGCGGGTCCAGCTTCGTCCTTCGGTATTGGCGGCGTCTGCCTTTTGCAGGTTCCCTGTTATTTTTAACAAGAACAAACTAAATTTATTGATTTTTATATGGTTAAAGGATAGTCCATTTTTGGATCGACGTTTTTTGGGCTCTAAAAGCTGGGTCCGGTCTCGGCGGCGCACAATGGGGCGAATGCGTTATTTTTCGGTCATTTGCTTATAACTTCCACATTTGTTATTAGAATGACTTCAAACTTAATACACATAATGTACGATTAATATATGTTCAATATAAGAAATAAAAATCATACTATATACTGTTATCGCGTGCGCGATAAAGCGTAAAGATGATTATTTCAAAATACTAGACAACAAATTGAAAAATTTTTTCGATAACACGAGTGCGAATAGTCATTTTCAATGTATTTTTGCCTGCTGAACACGAATCCGTTGTACAAATTTGGCTACCGCGTCGTAATTTTGAGAAAAATGACGGAAATTTGCAAAAAACGACGGTTTCAAGGATTTTCATGACATAACACAGGCACAAATATATTTTTCATCATAAATTTCGTTAATACTACGCGTAAGTATCAACATTTAGCTTTAAAAATGCCTTTTGCCGATGCATCGTTTATAAATCTGCTGAATAGTTTTGATTCTATGAATAATTATATCTTTACATGAATTATCTTTACGCTTTATCCTGCTCGTGATATTAAATTGTATGATTTTGATTTCATATTTCTGAAAATATATAAATCGTACATTATGTAGATTAAATTGAAGTCATTCTATTGACAAATATCAAAGTTATGAGCAAATGACTGAAAAAATGTCGCATTTGTCTCGCGATGTAAGCAAACACTCGCATTGAGATCGAAATTTCAAAGTAGTCAAGCCGCGTTGCCGAAAAGAGGCAACAAGAGTTTAATTGCCCTTTTTTTAAAGGTGTATACTTCATAAGAAATGAGGAGTATATCGTCATATTTCATTTCATTGGAATATTGCCCCACAGAATGGCTGAGTGGAGATCGTTAGATCAAGTCGGGGGACCTTTAATGTCCATTTTTTTTACCAAACTGGGACGAAGGGGGATAAAAATAGGATATCTCCGGAAACTAGAGACTGCCCTATCAGATGGTGAAAGCGCCATCTCATTCCACCTCATTCCAAAAACTTTATACATTGAATATTTGAAGTAAGAATAATTTTTTGTGTCGAATATGTCAAATGTTTATTAATATATTGTAGCATTCTAATGACGTTACACTAAGATTAATTTGTTGTTTGAAACCTAATAAACAAGTTCTAGTAAGTGTTTAACTCATATTCGTAGTTATGTTGTCCACAGAGAATTTAGAATGTAATTTCTCGAATTACAGAAATTTCAACATTGACGAAAATGTCACACTTCAATGGATAATTTTAATGAAGACAGAAGGAATAAATTAGGTATAAACATATTTATGAATGGTTTATGATGTATATTAAAGGAAAAAAAAAAAATCGTCAATATTCAAAAAATACATCTTTAATGTTTTTCATCCAATATCCGATTTTTTACGCCGTCGCCCCAATGTGCGGCGTCTGCCCTTTGGGGCACTCGACTTTTTAGTATCAAGAAATGTTATGACACTTGATTTAAGTGGTTAAACGACGGTCCATTTTTAGATGTAGCATTTTGGGTGTTATCTGGGCATTCCAGGAAACAGAGGCCGCAAAATCAACGTTCAAGGCTTTTATTCGACTATCCCGATAGAATGAACAACTAGGCAGACGGTAAGTCGACAGGTCAAAATTTCGGGTCGCCCTCTTGGTCTATAGGGGTTCTGCTCCGAATACACTACATTTGTGAAGAGAGTTGTTCGCCTGATTGAAGATCCAGAACTGACCAACGACCTTGATTTCTTATAACATAGATGAACGATTGGCGACTTGAGTCTATTCTACAAGTATTTTCATGGAAAGTGTTCGATGGATGGAGCCCGCTTAATTCCTCCCAGAGCAATGCACGCATACACGTAACGCTAATACTTCACATCCGTATGAAGTTCAGCTGGTCACTCCTCCTACAACACTTTTCAAGCAGTCTGTTATATGGAGAATCTCACCCCTTTGGAATAATTTGCCCTGGACTGGTTTTCCACAAATTTACAGCGATTCAAGATCAACATGAATCGCTTTTTCCGCACACGCGTCGGGCCTGTAGCGCTTTAGGAATTTCCCTACAGCACGTGTGATATGCTCATAAAAAAAAGACGTGGCGGATAGAATTTACCCTCTATAATAGATTATTTTGAAAAAATTTTAATAAAATACTGAATTTTTTTTGGCAGTTCCTTAGTCGAGTAGTGAAGGTCTGCTAAAATCTTCTTGCACTTGACACACTATCTTGTTCAAATTGATTTAATTATACTCGTAAGTTGCTGTAAACTAAATTAATTATACAACATCCAATTTTTTTTTAGAATTGCAACTCGCCTGTTAGGCGATCTTGATCGAGCAGATATATTTGTCCCCAATATGTTAAAACCAGCTTTTCATTTTTAACGGCTTGATGTAAGTCATGTGAAAACCTAGTTTTTTCTGGGTTAATTGATCTCCAACGTCTTTCAGCAAGTAAAACAAATTACCTATCTATTCGAAGACAGCATTCCGTATAGCACATTTTAAAATAAAAATTCACTCAAGTCAAATTGATTAGTTTTTCAATCGCATTATGATGAACTAGCCATCTGTAATTAGTCATCTGATCTGTCCTCTATCTTAATTTCAAATATACTTTGATTCTTTAACTGCTTAAAGACTAACCCGTTTTTTATGTGATGCCATCTATTATGTAAAACCTGAAAATTTTTAAGTTCCCTAGTCTATAAGTTTTTTTAAAAGTAACGATCTTTAGTAGTTACAAAAGATAATTGTTTAGTAATTTTAGTCATGATGTGCCCTAAAAATTAAATTCACAAGTTACGCACCATAGATCGTTAAAGTTTCGATTACTTTATTTGATTTTTTAGCGTAAAGCGTGCTTAAACAGGGGTTAACCCTTAACTGATTTAAATTATGCCCTTTGATTAAGAAAGTTATGCCATCTATTATCGTGGGCTTTAAGTGTGAGCTCTAAGTATAAATATTTCTTTGCCCCAGTCCGATACTAATGTAAACTTATCTTACATTTGTTCCATTAGACGTCTAGTTAAGAGTGATGGTGTGCTTTGTGAAACGGTCAGAAAATGAGTTTTAATCAAAAAGTGTCTTTTGTGGTCAACTTGGTTATCAAAATGCATTAAATGCTTCAAAAACCATACGGTGATGAATTCTTAAACCGGACTTAAGGCAATTTCAAAGTGGTCGTGAGACATTTGAGAACAACGGGAAGCTGTCCAAAAACTGGACGAAGAAAATTTGGAATTTCTATAAAGACAACCTGAAATCGTCTGTAAATCTTAAAATCACCTGTATACACTATTTTGACTGCACTTAAAGTTTCTTGAAAGGGTCGTTACTGGTAATGAAACATGGTTCGTTCGGACACTGTGGCAAAATTTTTAGCAAGAACCAACTATGTATGTTAGATCACTCATATTTACCTAGCTTAACATCTCGTGACTTTTTTGTGTTCCCTGACTTCATTTGTCGATGAAATGAAAGCAACACCATTCATAATGTTCAAGCTGTAGTGTTAACGGCCCTCAACTGTACCACAAATACCTTAACAAATGATTGCATGAAGTTGAGAGAGGGTATATTAGTGGAAATAAATGATTCAAACACATTATAATTGTTATTTGTTTTATTATAGGCATTAAAAAGTTCGATTTCTCTTTGAAAAAGAACATAAAAAGACGGAGAATTATTTAATTCTAATGAATCAAAAAAATTGTATATATATATATATTATATATATATATATATATATATATATATATATATATATATGTATATATACATAGATATTTTTTTTTTATTGGTCTAGCACACGTGCTGCAGGGAGGTCCCTAAAGCGCTCCAGGAGCGGCACGAGTGCGGAAAAAAAAAAAAAAGCGATTCACGTTGTTCTTGAATCGCTGCAAATTGTACTCGGTGGGAAACACAGCGCTGGGCAAATTATTCCAAAGGGATGACGTTCTCCATATAAAAGATTGCTTGAAAAGCGTCGTACGCGGAATAACAAGCTGAACCTCATACGGATGCGAAGCACCAGCGCGACGTGTATTTCTAACATGCACCGCTTTGGGAGGAATTAAGCGGGCTACATCCTTCGAACACTTTCCATGAAAATACTTGTAGAACAGAGTCAAGTCGCCAACCGTTCTTCGATGTTCCAGCGAATCAAGGCCGCCGGTCAATTCCGGGTCCCCAATCAGACGGACCGCTCTTCTCTGAACAGAATCCAACAAATGCAGTGTATGTTTGGGAGCGGAGCCCCAAACGTGGGAGCAGTATTCCATAGTTGGTCGAATTTGGGCTTTGTAAAGAATTAACAGTTGTTGTGGGGTGTAAAGCTTTCTGGTTCTAAATAATATTCCCAATTTTGAGAAGCTCTCCTTGCTATGCCTGCAACATGTTCATGCCAAGACATATTTTGCTCCCAAACTAACGCCCAACAAATTGAGCGACGATGCTAGGGGAATGGAGTGCCCCGACATAACTATGTCGGGTTCAGCAACGTTAACTTTTTTAGAAAAAACTGCCGCTTGGGTTTTTGTAGCGTTAAATTCCACTTGGTTACGGTCACCCCAAGATAGAATTTCTTCCAGGTCTTTGTTAAGTTGAACGACCTCCTGCTGTCTGCGGATATTCGCCTGAGCAGCCGATGTCCGAGCGTTCAAGGTGAATGAAGAGACAAGCGTACTGTCATCTGCAAAGCTATAGATTGGATTCCCGGTCTTTTCCAGCAGATCGTTAATGTAAATGAGAAAGAGAGTAGGAGACAGTATGGAGCCCTGGGGCACACCGGCGTTGATAGTGAGGGTGTTAGAAAGAAATCCGTCGACTGCCACTCGTAAAGAACGCTCTCGGAGGAAACATGACAGCCACAAACAGAACCTTTCAGACATACCATAAGAGCGCAACTTAGCGAACAGTCCATCGTGCCAAACACGGTCGAATGCCCTGGATATGTCAAGAGCAACCGCTCGAGATTCTCCAAAGTGTTCAATTGCGTTGTTCCAAACATGTGTTACATAAGTCAGAAGATCTCCTGTTGATCTATGTTTACGAAAACCATATTGGTGATCGCTAATAATATTGAATCGTTCAAGATATTTTAGAAGATGCTCATTGATAACCTTTTCCATGACTTTCGATATTATTGAAAGCAGTGCAACTGGTTCGGTAGTTATTTGGCAAGGTCTTCTTACCTTTTTTAGGTATCGGTTGAACCGTGGCACATTTCCAGCAGGACGGAAATATTCCCTTTCTGTAGGATAGGTTAAAAAGTCTACAGAAAACTGGTGTTAGTTCCTTGCACAGTTTTTGAGAACTATGGCAGGTATTCGTCAGCGCCAGAAGCCTTTTTGGTGTCTAGCTTCATTAAAATACGCTTTATGATGCGCTGTCTGAAGACAACATCGGGCATCCTTGACTGCAATATGGGAATAGTAGGTGGTGTTTTTCCTTGGAAATCGACAGTAGAATGTGAAGCAAAGAGTTCAGCCAACAAGTTCGCTCTCTCAATAGGTGTGGTTGCAATGGAATTATCTGGCCGTGTGAGTGGTGGTATGGTGGACTTGGTAAAATTTTGACTCACTGCCTTAGCGACTGCCCAAAAGGACCTGGAATTGTTGGGACAAGCGAGAAGTTTGTTTCTAATTCGTTGATTGTGTGCCTCCTTGATTTCGTCGATAATTCCCTTGCATTTGTTCCGGGCTTGAACAAAGATGTTTCGATTTACGGTGTTAGGATTTTCACGCCATTGTCGGTAGGCAATATGTTTAGAAGCAACAGCTTCTTTGCATTTTCGGTCGAACCAAGGCTTGCCGTTGGAGGAGCATTTCTTCGAAAAAGGGATGTAAGCTTCCATACCAGCCAAAATAACATCGGAGACCTCCCTGGCGCAGTCAGATGGGTTATCGGATCGAAAACAAACGTCCATCCAAGGGAAAGTTCGAAAGTATTCCATGAGATCTTCCCATTTGTAGATTTGTAGTGCCAAATCTTGCGCGGCCTAGGCTCCTCTCTGTCACTGATTGGCAGGATACTCGATGTCGAAAGCAGTTTTGTGGTCGGAAAGAAACCTAACGGCGGATTTACGGTGACCGTGGTAAATCTCCGGATGGTGGTTAAAAAAACAGATCAAGAAGACTGGCGAACTCCCGTCTCGATCAGGGATCCGTGTTGGTTCGTTCTAATAAGCTGAGTTAAGCCATAACTGATTGAGAATGATTCAGCTTCACGACCTTGTTCGTCGGTAGTATTTGAATATTTGAGCCAGTTGATATTGTGAACATTAAAGTCGCCCAGGATGGCAATTTTGGCACTTGGATAGTTACTTTGTAAATGATCTGATGGTGTCTGCAAGAGAAGCGAAAAGTGTTCGAAAATTGGTATCACTTGGTGGTCGATACAGGATACAGATGAACCTTGTGGTTTGTTGAGTCGTTATTTTTAACCACATAACATCAAAGTTTGGGGGCTCCAGAGCTTCTTCTCGTTGACAAGAGAGGTCGCTTCTGACAAAAAGACAGATTCCAAAGTTACGCCTAAATCGGGAATAGAAGTCGTACCAGAATAAAGATAGTTGACCGTGCTGGTCGATGGACTGACCTTGGTTTCACATAGAGCGAGTACATGAGGTTTATCTGATTGCAGGTGTTGATGCACTGAATTTATGTTCGAGTTTATACCTCGTATGTTGCAAAAAATCTATCCTAAAATTATGATGTCTGCAAGTCGATGCCTCCGAACCAGCCCCTACCCGGAGATCCGAACGGGGGGCCATTCTACCTCCGGAACTTCTTGCATCCAGGCGCCTCATCATGCCCTTTGGTCCCACAGTAGTTAATGTGGAATTTTCCTGTTCTGTCACATGTTTATCTTTGCCTTCTTTGGCTTTGATCCAGTGGGTGTTATTATTGGGTAGTTTGGGTTCTGACCAGATACTTTTCCAATGATCTGTGAGTTCTTGTTTGTTTGGTGGTTCGGTCACTATGTCTATTATATATATATATATATATATATATATTTATATATTATATATATTATATATATATATATATATATATATATATATAATATATATATGTATATTATATGTATATATATATATGTATATATATGTATGTATACATATATTATATATATATATATATATATATATATTATATATATATATATATATATATGTATATATATATATATGTATATATATGTATATATATATATATATATATATATATTTATATATATATATATATATATATATATATATATATATATATATATATTATAATTAGTGTATTATGTTTGTAAACCGTCGAATAATAACCTGTATGTGTGAATTTCTTGACAATATATACCCTATTATTGAGATAAACGTTAATAAAGTACTTGAAAATTTATGGGAAAGTCATCTTTCCATCACTCTGTACTCATTTGCAATACACTGGTTAGTATGTAATTGGACTGAAATATTTTGAATCTTTCACTCATCATTCAACTTCTTTAGACTCGAATCTGCTAAGAGGCATCACAACTAGGCCTGTTGGGAATCTGTTTATCTTTATCTTTCTTGGTAAATAAAAAAAATGAACCCACCTACAAACAGCAACCATAGACCGGCCCTTTTTTCACGTGGCTATAGCCCAAATTTAATAAGGAGATACGAACTACTCTCAACTGTATCGATCTTTTACAACTTGGAATTTTGAAATGTCAAAAATCACTCGGTATTCTAAATTATATATATATATATATATTATATATATATATATATATATATATATATATTATTTATTACAAGCAATGCAAGCCATTAATTTCGTTGCTTATTAATCATTACTTGAAATTAGTATCGACTATTGTATTACTTGAATATTAATTTTTTTTCGGTTTTTCCCAACACTGACTATTTCTAAGTTTCACGGGACAAACATTACCGAGTTTTTTATAGATCATAACAGGTTTCCTCTTCCAATGACAGAAAATATGAATGGTTCTTTATTGATACACTAAAAAAATCCAAGCTGTCAGTAACAAGTTGTTAAATTTCTTAAGTAGTAATGATCGATGCGAACCGATCGTAGTTCATATTAGAGTTCAAGGTTTTACTGGAGATTTTTTTGTATTTTTCTCACTCTCTAATAAAATTAAATATATCTGATTTAGTACATTTTTTCTTTGGTATAGAGCTGTTCCTCTCATTTTGATGCTGCATAAATAGCAGGAATTTTTAATTTTTTAATATTAGGCTCAAATTCTGACTATCATTGATGTTACTGTTGAAGCCTTTTACATCTCTTTCTCTACTCCGACGTTGTCGGGGGGAGCCTTTGACATATTGAGAGAGTAGTTGTAAACGGGAATACCAAGTTTTTTGCGAATGTATTTCGCAAAATTTTGATACATTAAAGGAATCTTGATATTATCAAGAGCAACTTCTAGAAAAATCAAACTACACCCCTGAATTACACAAAAAACCTATGACTGGCAGTTTTTATTGTTTTAATAGGTTTCAAGTCAAGAATCCGCATATTTAAATTAAAATGCGATTACATATCTAACATGTCCCGAATACTGGCTGACGGGATTGACTGTTAATGAATTGGTTCACTATATAGAGTTGTTAAACTTACTAAAGTTTAAACGTTTCCAAAACCAAGTGTCCAAGTAACCCACACTCCCAACCAAGACTCTTGACACTGGAAGGCAGGAGAGTTGAGAGAGGTACCGACGTTTAATTATTTGTGTATGACCATCTACGATACATGAGATTACGGGGCGGAAATTAATGCGCTGAATTACTGAAAAGGCCAGAGTCGCATTTCTTCAGATGAGATAATTTTTTCAATGCCAAAAAATCTTAGTTTACTATTAAAAATCCGAATGTTGGAGTGTTACGTGTTCTCTGTTTTTACTGTATGGGGATGAAGCGTGGGCAGCTATACTAAAAAGAATTAACGCTATTTGAAATGTGGCTGTACCGTCGCATACTGAAAATTCCCTGAATACAAATATAACAATTGAAAATGTCCGTACCTTGAAAAAGCGCAAACTAGAATAACCCGGGTCATATTATGAGGCACGAAAAATATCGACTGTTGCAGCTCATACTCAAGGGCAAACTTGAGGCGAAGAGAGGTCCAGGTAGACGACGTCAACCTGGAAGAATGTACGTGACCGGTTTGGTCAGCTCAACTGAACTCTTTTCGCATAGCCGCAAACAAAGTGAGAATCGCCATCATAATCGTCAATATCCGGAACGGATGAGGCACACTAAGAAGAAGAAACTTCCAAAATTTAACCACGTCCTTGGTACGTTAGCGTTCTCACTATCATTTGCGGTATGAAAATGACAGTAAATAACACATAAATTACAACTGAATATTTTCTAAATTTGTACTTTAATAACTTATATACAACCACATCTTATCGCCTATTAAAATGAATAAGGATAAGTGGCAATAGCGTTACGCATCCAAGGTAAGTTTTACTACACGACAAGGAGCGATCATTCTGTTTTCTTCAGGGTGCTGCATCGAAGTGGACTTTTTGTATAAGACAGGGTTGCAATTTTCTCCACTACTTTCTACTTGTCCTTACCACACTCATTAGAATTTTAAATGGATGCTTGATTTAGTGTAACTGTAACTGAAGAGTTAAAAAAAATCTTACAATACATACACATAGTACGTTGGGGGCGAAACGGTATTTCCAGAACATACTGATCATTTCATAGAAAAGAAAACTTGATTAAATAAGAATTTGGATGCTATAAGGTTCGAGGTACCAGAGTTAAATTATTATGGATTAGTAGAATACCTTTTATAAAGAAAAAAATCTAGTAGTCTTAGTTTTTTTGGTACATTTAATTTCGTTTCAAGATGTAATTTGATCTGTAGCAACGTAACAAAAATACATCAACATCAATCCGGTTTTAATATTATAACGTTCTTTGCCTTCCGTTCCCGGTTTTTTCATCCTCTTCGAACATTCCAATCTCCGGGTCTTAGATTTCTCTCTGACTGCCCTCTGAACACTCCAAATCATGATTATTCTTGGTCTCTCTTCTTCTCTCCTTTCGCTTGGTACCCATTTTAGAACCATCTTTAGTATTTTTTCCACTTGTCCGTACCATATAAGTTACCATTGTCGAATTTCCTCAAAATCGTAGTTTTTACCTTCATTAGATCCCTTATTTTTTTCCTTTCTAACTCTATCCATTCTTGACACTCCAGCCGATCTTTCGCCATAATCCATTTCGAGTGCCAGATCTCTTTTTCGTACACGACAGCGGTGTTTTTGACAGCTTAAATCGAGATGCAGCCATCTTATTTGTATTCAATTTATTTAACTAACTGGTTTCCTTCATGTGAATAATACGGTTTACTTTGAAAATTGCGGCTTTCCCAGTGATATTGGTGAGTTGGATTTCATTTTTCAACAAAAAGTTGTTTTGAAATTTCATTTATATTGGCGTTTCATATTAATAACTTGACAATTTTTATTTCTGACATGTTAGGATAAAATAAACAATAAAATTGTTTTCTACTTAAGGGAAATACTCTTATATTCGTTAAATAGTTGCAATTCAATTATGTGTTTAACTAAAAAAAATATAAAACACACATATATAAATGGCTATAATATAATTCCTCGATTAAAATTAGTAAGCGGGAATACCCCCATCGCCGACTGCCCCTAAATCTGTCATTGCTGCACATAAAACGTCACTTTGGCTTCATTATATTTTAACCAAATACATATTTGATTTAAATAATATGCGTTTATATAAAAGGTTATGGACGCGTAGGTTGTCGGGCGACGTCGGCCGGTCTGTCCGAAGTTTCTAAAAAAAGCACGACGACGATGGGCTGTGGTAGCGTCGAGACGCGCGGGGTCGGTCCGACCGACGCTTGTGCGGCCAGTGCGAGCGTCTCGCCATTTAAGGGGAGCCTACGATCGCCAATGTACAACCAGATTAGCACTAAGAATCTTTGGAATGTGTTATGCTAATTTTTAAATTGTCTTGTTTTTTTTCTAGAAATTTCCCAAAGATGTGACTGGAAAAAAAAAACGACAAAATACACGAGAATCAAAATGTTTTTCCTATTGTTAGTAAAGGGTTGTTGGTAATATTTTAAATACTCCCTTATTCTGCTTATTTCAGGAAGCAAAGAAAAAGTGAATTTGTTTTCTAACTAGTTTTAATAAACATAGAATGTGTCAATAATGTCTAGCAGAGTAAAATTGTATTTATTTAAGTGGAGGCTTCGCATATTTACATTAAAATGCTGTTTGCCTGACTACTCGTACATAGCATAGTAAACGAAATGGTCAAATGTATATACTACCAAGATTTCAAAAAAATCACTGGGTTTGTCATTGTCAGTAAAAGTCCAGTCTAATTAAGTGCATAACCTAGCTAATGGAGAAGAAAGTAAATAACATTATATTTATAAGAAATAGCTGAATATTTTCTAAAGAGTAAACCCCCAAAAATCAACCGTTTTGGCACCCTTGAATTCTGATACAAATTGGATCTAATTGATTATTAATGATGATGGACTTTCTCATGACAAAGTTTCAAGTTGAATAGATACATTTGTTTCTTTGAGGAAAAAGGGTTGGAAGTTACCATTATTTGCCTTGAGACCTATTTGGATGTAATGTTACATAAATGGAGTTATGTTATAATAAGCGATATAGACTATATCTTATATGTATAACAAAACAGCCCATTTACATTTTCACACATACACACATAGCAATGCCAAAAGCGAGCCGTATTTTCTAGGGGTAAAATCTAGCGAAACTTGGATGAAAGGGGTGTAAAATGGGAATGGCAAAAATATGTCTTGTGTCGTTTCATAGGGGCTTTTTCGAAAGTTGCTGGTATCTAGTGGGGTAAAAATCTAGCTGTAGAACTTTATTTGATCGCGCATATTTGCTTATATCACCCGCGTATTAAAGCTTCAATCCCTCTCATACCTCAAAAACCAAAAGTATACTCAACTCAAAACTTTTGTCCAAGGGTAAGTCCTCCTCATCGTTAACAATCTTTTAGCATACATTTGTATCAGAATTCGAGGGGTGCCAAAACGAGCGATTTTTGGCCTATTTTTTGGGATCACTTTTTGTACTTTATTAAGTTATATGTAACCACATATAATCTGCTATCAAAACTAACACCGTCACATACGCACAGCAGGTTTTTGTACCCGGACACGTGCCATCGATTCAGTGTTTTAGCAGTATTGTACGGAAGGCATAGTAAAGATAATTTTTATTTGCATAAAACAGGTTTGCAATTCTGATGCAGAAGCCTGTTTTTACTTGTCCTTACCAACACTTTAACCCTTGATTTGGGCGAGAAACGATGATATTAACGATATTACTTTGGGCTTCCTGGGTAGAATCTTTTTTTGATTTTAAATTTCCCAAATAGATGGACTCCTCTGTTGTATCTATTTGAATATTGACGTTGCGTATTATAGAAGAAATTTATATTTTCTAATTTTAAGTATATAAGGTTGTTCACTAGGGTGAATTTTAGAAACGAGATAAAACGATTAATCTGCAAAACTAATCGCAAATTTATTTCATCAAGAAGTGAGGAAGTTTTCCGATGGACCAGTTTTTTCCTAACTCAAAAGATACATAAAAGGAGACACCACAAAAGTACCACGGATGTAATAATAATTAAGATTAAAATCTTGTATATAATAAACAACCACACATAAAAACAAACCGCAAACACCAAATCACTAACGGTGACCAGACGAACTCTTATTTGGAAAGTAGATATGTTTGTCGATCAAGGTTTGATAGTCTGAACGAGACCCTAAATTAACAAGATGTAAATGTGTATACGAGTATGTATAGATTTATTAATTATAATTAACGGAAGGAAATGAAATCTAGACCATCGAAAACTTGCGTGACTTACAAATCTGAAAATTTCGAATATAATACATGCTGTTTTGTTTACTGTATCCCTTAACAACTCCTTAACGAAAATATGAAAACCTCACGGATGTGGTTCCACGTGAGCGACATATTCTATGAGGACGTGGCGTCGGAAGTCAGAAAAACAGAAATTTTGTAGTCTAGGGGCTGCTTACAGATTCAAATTAATGGGTTAAAAAACCTTTATTGTTGAAGGAGGTACATGATTTAAAATTCATCCGGAAACGACGGTTTTAATTAACATTTATTGTATTAGTTGAAAATACCAATAAAAACGGCTAATTCTTGATATTAAAATTATTGGTGCAGTTTGTTGCCCTCTATTTCTATTTTAACATTTTAAGATATAATCCCCGTATTGTCACTATATTCATTACCTTTTCTTATTTGACAGCATTCCTATTCAGATTAATTTCTCTCTAAATACAATTTAATGTCCGATTATTTTGGACTTGTGCCATACTTCTAAGATAAAGGAACCACGTAAAAAACGTGAAACACCCAAAAAAATAAATAAAATTATTAAGACAAACAGTATTAAAATTTTTTTTCGAGTCGATATTTTTTTAAAGTTCTATATGTTTTATTTCTTATAAAAATATGTTCAAATAATACAGAAATGTTTATAATTATAAATGTTCATAATACGCTTCATTCTCTAATTAACTAGTAAGCCTTATTGATGATAGTTTCCTACATCACACATCCGCCCACAAGATTCTACAATTTTTTAAGTTATATTGGATGCGTTGAATTAATTTTGAGGGATTTTTTTTTTTTTTTTTTTATTCGGTAAAAATATCGCTTTAAATAATAAATAAATTGTTAAAAAAATGGTTACAAATTGATTATTCAAAGTATTGTCGCCTCCATTGAACAGCCACTACTTTCTCTCATCTTTGTGGCAGCATTCTGAAAAACCACCTTGAAAGAACTGGACTCATCTTTTCCAGGTTATTACCCGAATCGAATCCATTTTTGGGTAACTTCGTAAGAATGGAAGGCGTAGCGTCATATCGATCGTGAAACAAAGTAATAATCAGAAGGGAGCAATGTCTAGGCGAGAACCGCGAGCTCGGCCGGTTTCCCAGGTAATAAGTTACGTTGGGTTGAAGCATTGCTCATAATGCACGACAACCCAGCTAATCCTCTCCAGGATATACAGAATAAGCTTGCGAGCCATGAATATTCGGCTTTGGGCGTAGGAAAGTTGATGAGTTTTCACTGGAGATTTAAGCAGTATTTTTTGGAGTTCGATTATCGTAGCGTAATCAGTTTTTCCATCCACTAGTTAGGATACGATGCTAAAATAAAAAAACCTTTCGATTATGTCCTTTGTAAAGCTGTTCACAGGTTGAAGAATCACCTTTCATCGTATATCCGGATTCCCTTCTGTACGGCATCCAAATTTCATTGCTTTTGAATCATTCCTAGTGCATTGAAAAGCACTTGGAAATTGGTTTTGGGGCGATCAACTCCTAATGATTGTGGCAAGTTCTTTTTCCACACTGGTCTTCATCTAGTAATGGACTCCAAATCTTCATCTTTAAGCTTTTTTCGAGTTGTGCGTGGACGTTCTTTATCTTCCGTGTCGAAATTACCATTTTTAAAGCGTCCAAATCAGTAGTCACATGTTTTTATCGCTGGAATACAATCACAACCAGCAATCGATGACGTTTCCGCAGGCACTTTTCTTCTGAATTAAACAAGAAAATTAACGAATATTCCCGGCTAATAGAGTGTTTTTTTTTTTTTGGCATACGTACTTTCGGACGAATTCAAATGACGCAAAAAAATATAATGTTTACTCCCCTTTCGGCAATAGAAACATATACTAAAAATTTAAGTCTAATGATTACAGCCAAGATATAGCAACAGTATGCCCCGAGACGATCTTATTAAAAGATACGCGGCCCTCTTCCTTAGAACTCCCTCACAAATTAATTCACACTTATTATAATTTATACAGCTTCCTTTCGTTGCGACTGGTTGTAACTTTTTAAACTAATCCCAATCATATAATATAAATATATATATATTATAATATATATATATATAATGTATCTGAAATATATAAAATAAATATATCTATATCTATTAATATATGTTATCTAGTCCCCCCCCCCCCAACCTAGTCAAAAAACGAGGAGACCATTATATCTGAGTGATGTTTAAATCATTGTTTATTATTTTTCAAAATTTAGTTAAAATTCTTACTGTCACAATAGACATTTTCTTCCCCTAAATTACTTTTAAGGTATAAGTATTAAAGGAACTAAATGTATGAAGGGGATTTTTAAATAGTTTTCACGTAAGCTTTATTTTAAATCGTAAATTAAAATAACCAATTAAGTTGCAAGTTGAACTTGGCGCAATATTGAAACCTTAAGAAGCAATATCCCAAAACCAAACCCCCCCCCAAAATTTTTAACATTTACCCCCCCCCAATATTATTATATTATATAACCCAATTTTTCTTTTATTCTTTTCTTCTAAATAAAAATTTTTTGTTACGGAGGTATAAAAATGATTCAGAGACTTCACAAAACACACCTCCACTGAGTTTTCAACAAAAGTTTTTGATTTCCGATCTTAACTGAAAAACTGATTACCTTGAAATGTTTGTTTTATTTATCTACCAGATAAATTATTAAGGTAATGCACTCGT
>CM032456.1:49927747-49967795 GCA_019049505.1 Pachyrhynchus sulphureomaculatus
GATCTGTTGTAATTTCCTGTTAACCTTATTATCTTTCACAGTAACAGTCAATACAAATTAATGATTAAGTGGTTTATTTCCCATATGGAAATTCTGTGAAACAACAAAAATAATAATGCAACAACAATTCACAATATCCGGCGTTATACTCACGTCACTAAACAACCGGTGCACACTGAATTACTTGAAAGTGCGGGGCGTTTAACTTTGTACCGGCCAAACTGACTTGACCCAACATGCATGACAACTGGGTGGACCAACTTACTTGATCGTGGTGTAGGGGCTTTAGTCCAGTGTTAAATTCACTACTTTCACTCGAAATTAATTATCCACCACATTGTCAAGTAAGAGTTGTTTTTTTTAATTACCCTGATTAAATTATCGAACATAATTTTCGCTCAATCTACACTTTATGGGGGGGGGAAAAAATAAAAAAAGGAGAATATTCCAGAAACTTTTTGACCAAGTACTCTTAGGAGGGTTAGAGTGGGGGGACAGCCGATTTTTGGGCATGTTTTAAAAATAATATAAAGAAAAACTTTGCGCGAGTATTACATCATATATATTTTTTAATCCGTGTTTTCCCAAGGTTCCATCTGACACCCCACTTCGTTGACCTTGCAAATTTTTTTGTCACTTCCGATTTCAACCTCAAAAACTAACACCCTTAAGTTAAAATTTATTATTTTTAAAACTACATGGCTTCTGATTAGGCCAATCAGTTCCTATATTTTGTGTCAAATTTCCCTTACGGAACACTAAAGATAATGGTTATTTGATACTAAATCCACCATTTATTTGTGTCAATATATTTAAGTACTTACACACCTCAACATATGTCAAATGTTAAGTATAAGATATAGTGAAAATTACATGATAAAATAAAATTAAAGACTTTTAATACAATTGGAAAATATTGAAAAGATTCGTCAATGATTTAAAAAACTATTGCATCATGTAACCAATTGAAATTAAGATAGTGAAATTGCAAGATGGCTCCCAAGCCATTAACTATTGCATAGGGCATCTACTGGAAACTAAAGAGGACGCTCACCAAAGCACTTTCTGAGACACACACTGACCCAGATAATATAACAAAGATGTTTTCTCAGCAGCTGGTCTATTTCGATTTTGCAGAGAACACCGCCATTTTCTGATATCTCGTGCGTTAAGAATATCGTTCGATTGAGTTGTTCTACATATAAAAGTGGATTTGCGCTTCTAAACTAAGCTCTAGCGCTTCCCTGTACCTCTCGTAATTTCGCTTTTGCTTCCTCCAGGATCTTTTGTTTTCTGTTAGCTATGGTGTTGTAATCCGCAAAGGGACTGTACGTACATACATTAGTAAATCAAAGTTAGGTTTGATTAGATATAATAATGGTTCAAAAATTAAACACTTGGGATACACAGTCTCACTTGCCTTTGCAGACTCTTGGACCACTCATTCTGACACGCTGTGTTCTTTCGTCCCGATAGCTTTTAATTCTTCCATAAATGGAATTTGTAAATATATAAAAAAAAACTCTTAAAGAAAAAAATCGTGCTAAAACGCAAGTCGGACTTGCGCAATTTGAGTTCCATACGGTAATTGCTTTTAAAATAAAATAAAACTTCTTACTTAGGCTAAGTTAATTAGGTCCCTGACATGTATATATCTTAAAGCCAATATGTATTTTACATATTTTTCTTAGTCACTAATGTATAATAGTTATAGCATCTTCGCTACTAATAGCAAATAAATAAACCCTGCTCAATCTAGAATCTGATATAAAAATATATAACAAATATTTACTACCTATTATTTATTTAATTTCGCCAAACAATAAAATTAAAATAATTTTGTCTCGGTTACCTAACTTTGTGTATCCCATTGTGTGTACTGAAAAGTTATTAAAAAAACCTCGACCATATTGTCATGCTACATAGTTTTTTTTTTATATATATATCAGATAAATTATCAGACATAATGTTACTCGTGATAAGTTTCGTGCTCATATATACACTCTATGTAGAATATTCGAGAGATTTTTTCAAAATTTTTTTAATTTCAGTACTTTTCAAGAGATTTTTGGTCATTTTTTAAAAAAAAAATAATTACAAAGAAAAGTTGTCCGCATGTATTACATCTATATATATTTTTGAACTCGTGTGTTTCCACAAGCTTTCATTGACATCCCACTCGATGACCTTAGAATTTTTCTCACTTCCCCCCAAGCTTCACCCGTTAAGAGGTTATGCCCACCTTGGCACTCGGAAAAAAAAGACACAAAATTATTTTTTTTTCTGACGCAACTATTGTATATATAATTTAATTTTTATTTTTAACGAATACATTTTAGTTTTAAGAATTTAAAAAAAATATTTAAAAAATTTTTAAATGGCGGAGATATGAATCATCTTGTAGAACCCTCTTTTGAAAATCCTTGCCACCGGTAGAATTTTTTTCTCATTCAAGAAATTTTTTTTTTGTAGAAGTGGCAGCCGTTCGAAAATAAACTCGGATTTTTCACAAAAATTTTGAGCTGTAAAAAATTAATAAAAAACGAACGGTTGTATTTAATCAAAAAAAAACGTATGTCAACGGTCAAGATAAATATTATAACAGAATATGTGACATAAATTTCATTAAATTCAGTTTAGTAGATCTCGAGATATTTTGTCCAGTTTGAAAAAAAATGGTTTTTTTTTTTTTTCGAGAAAAAACACAAAAGAAAAAAAAGTACTGCGTCCGCGTCTTTAAAAGTCTAATTTTCTCTTTTATATTACCTTCAATCTGCGATTCCATTTTGTAAAGCTTGAAATATTCTTGGAACTATAAATAATAAATCAATCAATTTTTGAAAACTTCAAGGTGGCGTAACCCCTTAAATCAAAATTAATTTTCAAAACTACACGGCTGTAATTGGGGCCATGAATTCCTATATTTGTGCCAAATATCAACTTTCTGTGTCAAATAGTTTTCGGAAAAATCGTGTGTGACCGACGGACACCGAAGTAATCCAATGTGTGCTCCGTACGGCACACTAAAAAGGGGTGGTAATAACTTAATAAAATTATATATTAATTAATAATATAAGTCTCCCAAGTCTATTATGTTATTAGTATCCTGATTTACCAAAACTATAATTCGCATCTATTCCTTCAACTCATTAATTTATTTGAATAAATATGTGGTGGAAAATAACGAGATTAAGTTTTTTTTTTGAATATTTTTAGTATATTCTTTCCAAAACAAAGTTATCATCCTTCAAATTAGTTATCTTAGATAGTTGCACAGCGCTAGGGGCGTTGCCTCCTGTTTTGGTAGCCGTGATGGAGGTTTCTGCTGGTATGCTATTCAAGTAGTCGGTTACACCATTGCGAATAATATTTAAGGTACCAAATGACGCTCATTTTTTCAATCATTTCTCATGTGGTGACCTCATTTGGACGACCTGGACATTCTTTTTCAAAAATGCTTGTATGACCACGTTTGAATTCAGCTGTCCGGTATTTTATGGACGAATAACTAAGGTGCAGGGTCCCCATAAACTTTGCTGAGTTTCGCTTTTATCTCATTATTCTTTTTCTTTTTCAAACTAAATATTTTATCACTGCTCAACGCTCAGTTTTTTCCATTGTAAAATCACAAAAGTTATTTTATTTAAAATGGTTGCCACTTACAAACTAAAGCTCGCAGCGACTTGAAAATTTGACAGGATTCTTGTGAAAGGTTATGTTTATAAAAAATATAATTTTTCCAATAGTCGTAGCGGCATCTCTAGCCCAGGCCAGGCACTTATCATACAACCCTTGTACGTCGTTTTGAGAATTCTTAGATTCAAGTAATCTGAAAATGATTTTATTTGTTTCACGTATTTTAGAAATTAGTATCAGGCTTCAGTGGTAAATATCTTTGAAACTTTTACTGAGCTTATTTTTTGTGATTGATATGTCACTATAAAGTAGCAATCCTTTAAATTATTGAATTGCCATGCTTGGATTAAGTATTTATTTTAGAACTGCACACTTGCCAGAAAAGTACTGGGTCAATTACTGTCCCGATTTTTTTGCCAAAAATTTGATGGATGGCCACCGCTGTATAACATGTGTGTTGTTATATAGCATACAACTACTTACAATACCTACTTAATTGCTTAAGATTATCTTATGTTTACGATTTGCTTTGAAATCCACTTAAAAGAATCATTTCTACACTGTTTGTAAAAGATGACGTAAAAGATTGCACCGACCTTATATAATCAATATTTTTCTTGTAATAAATAAATTAAAGCTTGTCGGATTAAAAATCACGAATATATCGACAATTATATTTAAATAAAAAAGTAACAATCTTTATTATCGATACGTAATCCACGAAATTCTCAAGGATATCCAGGTCTTTGTTAATTGCGAATACAATAAAAGTTGATAAATTCTACATTCATACAAGGAAATCATTTTAAAGACTAATCTGAAGAAAATCTGTTGGAATGAATTTATATTAGTCGATATTATATAAGAAAGGAATTAAAAGAAACAAGAGAAATAAAGGTGACGTAATTAATTGGAGGAGAGAACAGATATAAAAAAAAATATGTTAATATAATATACATATTTTATAGATCCGCATGTAAAATTTCAATCAAAATGCCATATCTCTTGTAACTTTTAACTATTGTATAGGCTATATTATATATATATATATATATATATATAATATATATATATATATATATATATATATATATATATATATATAATACACTCCTGGACAAAATTAACGCAACAATATATGAAATCATAGAAATCTCTATAATGAATTAATTTTAATAATTTTTTATGAACATTGGTTACACTAAAAGTTAGAAAAAACTTATTCGGATACTTTTAAAAGTGAATTAGCTACCAAATTTCTCTATAAAATTCGAATTAAAATTATTCTTAAGACCTAATAACAAAATCGTTGAAATTATGTAATAATGAAAAAAATAAAACTGGGACACTAGTAGCAAAATTAATGGTTTGTAACTGGGACACTAGTAGCGTGTGTTGCCTCCTCATACTTCGGATGACAGCGTTTATGCGCCTAGGTATGCTTCTAATTAAATTTTGGATAAAAATCTTGAGGAATTTGCTCCCATTCTATGATAACTGCATTTTCAAGTTCCCTCAGGTTTCTAGGTGCAGGTATATGACGTTTCACATTTTTCTTAAGGTGATCCCATACATGTTCTATCGGATTCAGATCCGGGCTTTTTGGTGGCCATTGCATAATCGGTATATCAACTTGATTAAGATAATCGAGTACTTCCCTAGCCACGTGAGGTCGAGCGTTGTCTTGCATAAACAGGAAATTGGGCCCCACAAAATGACCGAAAAGCATCACATGTTCTATTACAATATTTCTCAAAGTTAGTAGTCAGCATTCATGGATCTCGTACGGACAGGAACTAACTCTGTGCGAGCATCAAAGCAGATGCCACCCCAGAACATAACAGAGCCACCGCCGAATGGAGTCTTTGCAGAGATATTGCAAGGAGCAAATCTCTCTCCTGGTCTTCGCCATACTCGCTCACGACCATCTGGATGTTTTTAGACTAACCCTAGTTTCTCTGTGAAGAAAACTTGTTTCCATTCATCCATAGACCAGTTTTCGTGATTTCGAGCAAAAACGTAACTTGGCAACTCTGTTCTCTCTAGTAAGCAAGGGCGCAGTGGCTGGTCTCCTACTGTTTAATCCAGCTTCATTTAACCGTCTTCTAACTGTTTTAGAAGAAATTGTGACATTGCGAATAGCTTCGAGTTCGTTTCTTATTATAGAACTAGTGACAGTCCTGTTTCTTAAAGCATATTGTCTTATAAAACGTTCATCTAGGTCGCTAGTACATCGTTTTCGCCCTTGCCCTAGCCTTTCTAGAATAAGTTCTACTTCATTCAAGCGTCTTACCATACTACTTATTGTGGAACGATGTTTGCCTAACAAATTGGCAACATAACTCTGACAATATCCCTCGTCCAATAAAACTGAGGCTCGCACTACCTCGTGTTCAGTTAAATTCCTTGTTCGATTCATTTTTCTAATTCTTTGGGGTCAAAAATAAAACAGTCTACCACAAAAACGTATTACTTTGAAAAAGGGAACAATTTATAAGCTTACTTTTAAAGAAAATCTATCGCATTATTACAGAAAATTGTTTATTCTTCTAAAAAAATTCTTTTTAAAACTGTAAATCTAAACGAATTGTTTTGATTTCTGTCATGAACAACGAAACAAAACATGCATAGCCTACTATTCAAAGACTCGATTAAACTTTAAAACTGATAAATTAATTTTTCAGATTGTTGCGTTAATTTTGTCCAGGAGTTATATATATATATATATATATATATATATATTATTATATATATATATATATTATATATATATATATATATATATATATGTACGCATTTCCGTAAATTGTTGGTATGTTAGCGGTTCAGGTTAGTTTAAAGAGAGAATTTTTTTTTAAAGTGACCCTCATTAGACTCGATTTAAATTGTTCCTTGGACTAGCAGAAACAGTTATTCATGGCTCAATACAACTTTTTTAAGAACCTTTTCTTTACAGCTCAATATGCAAATTTTTGCGGAAAAAATAGTAAAACTTTCTAAATTGTCGTAAAAAGCACTTAATACTTTAATACTTTTTAGTAAAAAACGAACAAGTCTAACATAACAAAGTCATCATAATCTTTGGATCTTACTTGTAAGCAATCTTTTGCAAGATATATCAAATCACAAAATTCAAAATACAGTCTGTCCAATAAGGACGTGTCCGCGACAATTCATTTTTGGTAGATGCGATTCTAGTGATTCAACAAAAAATCGGTAAAGGGAACCTTTGTCTACAACGCATTTTAGTAAAAGTATCAGTCGATTCAGAACTTTTGTCGAAATGACGTAAAATCCAAAATGAGTCACGTTTGCGCGTCGGCTCGACGTAGTCTTTCTTTGTTCTCCTCCAAAGGGGTCTAAAATACCATATTCCGCGGTCGCTAAATCTATTAAAAAGTCGGTATCGTCTATAAGGAAGTGGGTAAATCATTTTAACGAGACAGAAAATATCGACGACTTGCCAAAACGTGGCTCGGAGTGACTGTGCCACTCCGAAAGTCGAAAAACGAATCGTATCTTTGTTTTTACGGGACCCGATATTGATACTGCATCAAGGAGCCGTTTAAAATTAAGAAAATCGGGTTTAAATGTGTCCCATGAGACCATTCGACAGCATCTTCGTGCGTATGATTTGCAATTTCCGAAGCACGTTAAAAAACCTTTGCTGGACGAAAATCACGTCGCGAAATGGCTCGCTTGGGCCCTCGATGAAACACATTCAAATCCGATTTTTCTTAATTTTACCGCTCCTTTGACGCAGCGTCAATTCCAGGTTTTGTGAAGACAAAGACACGATTCGTTTTTTTTATCGACTTGCGGAGTGACTTTGTCTACCAAGCCGCATTTTGGCAAGGCGTTGACATTTTTCGTCTCGTTAAAACGATTTTACCCACTTGTTCACAAACAACCCCGACTTTTTAATATATTTAGCGGCCGTGGAATGTGTCATTTTAGGCCCTTTGGATGGGAACAAAGAAAGACTGCCTCAAACCGACGCGCAAACAAGTGACTCATTTTGGATTTTACTTGATTTCGACGAGAATTCGGAATCGACTGATACTGTTACTAAATTGTGTCGTAGGCAAAGATTTCCTCTACTGATTTTTTGTTCAATCGCTAGAATCGCATATACCAAAAATGAATTATCGCAGACACGTTCTTACTTTACAGACTGTAAATCTAAATTTTACACTGTTGCGCAAAATATGTGCAGCAGATCCCACTGGAATAATATTCTTATTTTCATTGTGCAGCCTCCGAATTGAATTGTGGCATCCGAAATTAAGATTTGCGTTGTCTGCACAAAAACTGGCAAAAAATTTGGTATCAGTCTCGCTTTCTTCGAGACCTGTTTCTTAATTTCTATAGATGGCTAATGCAGTTTCATCTGCATTTTGGTAAAAATCAGCCATGCACGTTTTTAAATTTCTCTTTGGCTATAGAATCTTACCCGCAATGGAAACATTTTTGTTGTACCATGATTAGAACTATCTGTGGAAACAATATAAAACGTGCCATTTTGAAGGACTATTCGCAGTCACAAAACAATACGCGCGAAGTTTGAACTTTTTATAATCACCGATTGTCCCAAAATCGGAACATTTGGTGTCCCGATGTGCGATGTGTAAATCGGGACGTGTCCAGTCACCCTTGGAAATCGGGACATCCCCTGCAAATCGGGACTCCTGGCAACGCTAGTCAGAGCATTTCGCAGGCAAATCGAAGTCGTTCAACTTAACAAAGACTTGAAAAAAAATTCTATCTTGGGGTGACAGTAAACCATGTGGAATTTAACGCTATAAAAACCCAGGCGGCAGTTTTTTCTAATAAAGTTAACGTTGCTGAATCCGACATAGTTATGGCTGGGCACTACATTCCTCTAACATCGTCACTCAATTTGTTGGGCGTTAATTTGGGAGCAAATATGTCCTGGCATGAACATGTCGCAGGCATAGCAAGGAGAGCTTCTCAAAAGTTGGAAATATCATTTCTAACAGAAAACTTTACACTCCACAACAACTGTTAATTCTGTACAAAGCTCAAATTCGACCAACTGTGGAATACTGCTCCCATGTTTGGGGCTCCGCTCCCAAACATACATTGCATTTGTTGGATTCTATTCAGAGAAGAGCTGTTCGTCTGTTTGGAGACCCGGCGGCCTTGATTCGCTGGAACATCGAAGAAACGGTTGGAAAGTGTTCGACCGGTGCATGTTAGAAATACACGTCGAGCTAATACTTCACATCCGTATGAGGTTCAGCTTGTTACTCCTCGTACAACGCTTTTCAAGCACTCTTTTATATGGAGAACGTCGTCCCTTTGGAATAATTTGCCCAGGACTGTGTTTCCCACCGAATACAATTTACCGCGATTCAAGAACAACGTGAATCGCTTTTTTCCGTACACGTGTTGCTCCTGTAGTGCTTTAGGGATTTCCTGCAACACGTGTGCTAGACCCATAAAAAAATCACTAAGTTAATTTTTTGAAGGAAGAAATCGAAGAACGGTTGGCAACTTAAGTCTGTTCTACACGTATTTTCATGGACAGTGTTCGAAGGATGTAGCCTGCTTAATTCCTCCCAAAGCGGTGCATGTTAGAAATACACGTCGCGCTGGTGCTTCACATCCGTATGAGGTTCAGCTTGTTACTCCGCATACAACGCTTTTCAAGCAGTCTTTTATATGGAGAACATTAGGGACTTTCCTGCAGCCGGCGTTAGTAAATTTCACACCAAGACTACCTGCGCCCTTAATAACAACAGGTAAATTCCAAACTAACCTTATAAGGGTGCTTAAATCTTACAGGTAATTTCCACACCAAGCAAATATAATTATGCTTTATTCATCTAAATAAAATTGGACGGATTTCTTTTAAATTAGTTTTTATTGAAAATATTTGCAAAAATATATGTTTTTATTTCATGGTAGAATAATAATGATAAAGATGAAGTTTTTGCTAAATACATAAAATACAATTGGACAAATTTCCTTACATATACTAGATAATGCTACAAACCTATACATATCTATTTATATATATTTACAAAACAGGTTGAGAAAAATAGGAGACACATTTTAAAAAATGGAAACGATTAATATTTCCTAATTGTCTTTGTTCATAAAGATTTTTTAAATGTTTTAATTTTTGATTATTATGATTATTACTTATTTTAGACTCGTCGACACTTTGTATTTTTATATATACGTTAATCTGAAATTCTTTCAGCCTCTCGATAAAAGTATACAGAGACGGATGTGTAGAATAAAAAGAATTATTTAGATGGGAATGGAAGGACTCACAACAGTTAGACGTTCGAGTTAAAGATGGACTCGATTCTGCCCATATTTCAACTGGAAAATCGGCTCCTTCCTCTATATACGTTTCTAGTAGGTAATCACAAAATTTATTTAAACGTTCATCCTCAAGTTTTATAGAATATAAATCGTATGCAAAACAGTCACCTAATTCTTCGGGTGCTAAATAGGACAAGCCGAAACAATACTTTAAACCAACGACCAATTTCAGAATTTTTTTGTCGCAATATTCTTTAGCTAGACCTAGATTCTGTATCTTGCGAAACCAAGATTGGTGTAAATGAAATCTACATCCTAACACTTTAGCATTTGGCCAAATTTCAGATACTGCCTTATGAATAGATTTTTCGAAGTCAATAGTAATTTTCTCTGAATTGAAATACAGTGTATCTGTTGAATAAATCTTACGTTTTAATAATGTGAAGAGGTTTTTGTATGTTTCAGCTCTCTTATCACGCAATAAGTAAAATAATAATGGAATGTAATGACCGTTTGCAAAACCATGCACTGTAAAATAACTGTGTAAAATATTTAGTGCAGTATGAAAAGGTGCCGTCCATATATATATATTGGATATTTTACACAACATATTGACATTTGTAGTGCAAGAAAAAACAATAATGCCACTTTCGAGTTCATTGATATATAGAAAAATTCTTACCCTTGCTAGTTTTGATTTCAAATGTCTCTAAAACACTATGCACCTCCTCAGCACTTCTTGGATTACGTCCTGGCAAAAATTTTCGTCTATGGTTATAAATGTTTTTTCTAATATATTCGACATCTTTTTCTGTTATTTAGCAGCGTGTTTTGTAGTTCTTGTCGGATAATTTTAGATGGCCTTTCACTCATATGCTCTCCGGCTTTCTTTTGCAGGAATTACTAATTATTTGCCAATTCAGCTTCTTGGTGTCGGCTTCGTGTGTATGGAGTCCTTCACTTCTGGTAACTAAATTCTCGGGCCCAACGGTGAAGACTTTCGATTTGCAATCTTTTTTTAAACATCTCAAAATGTTTCTCCACATTTTAGCACCTTTTGTCGAAAGTAAGTGTAGTAATTCACACATAACATGTCCTTTCCTCGATTACTTTTTATTAACTTTGCTTCCATATTAGCAACACTTTAAAAAAATATACGCACAACCAAGTAATAATCACAAATTAATAATATGTACTAAACTGATATGTAGAAGGGTTTTTAATAATGATTTAATTGAACAGGCCGGTGCTTACCACCACCCATTTATCAACCCTCATCCTCTACCTGGAAGTACTCGGTGTGGAATTTACTTCTGCAATTACAATCCCTAAAATATGTCTAGGTCATATACGAATTAGTGATGTGGAAATTACCTGCGCCTCCTGCAGCACGTGTGCTAGACCCATAAAAAAATAAATAAAATAAATGAAATATGCAGAAAGTGCATTGAGATAGATGAGATTGTATGGAGAAATAAAGCCGGTAAATTTTTTTTACCATGCATTTTTCTATGTTAAGCTCATTGTCGGACAACCCTCGTATATCCTGATTATTTTGGAATTTTGGGAAATTTTTTTCGTTTAATTTTGGTATCACCTTTCCGATATTTCGATGGCACAGCAGGTCACTTGCCATTCTCGGCAGCAGGCCGTAGACCAGTTGTCTGCATTTATACGGCAATCACAGCCTTCTTCGACCAAATTAGGTTTTCGTTTTAGTTGGCGTATTCAGTATAATAAATAATTTATAAATTGAATGGACTTCTTTCAGCAATCGCCGATGGTGGGCCTTGTCGGATTAACATAGTTGGCGATTGTTGGTATCGATTTAAGGCCGTAGTAGTGTTTGTACCTCCTGTTTTAGACCTTTTATGGTAATACGGTTTGATAAAAAAAAATAAGTAAAGTGTATTGACCGAATTAGTAAAATTCATGCTGATTATTATAATGTATCTGTGTTCAGCGTGTTTCTCTAAGTTGAATGGTCTTCTTTCAGCAAACATTTATGGTGGGCCTCGCCGAAATAACATAATTGACGTTGTTGGTGTCGATTTAAAAACTCGGTATACCGCCTTTTATGGTAATTTAATTAAAAAAAAATTGAAGGCGTTGTCGAATGAGCAAAATTTTTAACATGCTGGTGAGTATTATAATCTTTATACAAAGCATCTTTATACATTAACAGACGGGCCGGTTATCATTGTTCAAATCATTTATTTAAATCCACATATTCTGCCTACATCGCTTGGGATACTGTTGTCCCTGCCTCTTGAACATTTTCAGTGGTATCGTAAAGCTTTCCTTTTATCGACATAGGGAAAAGAATAAGCCACAGGGTGTGAATACAACGAGTATTCCAACAAGAAAAACCGGTCAAGTGCAAGTTAATTGCTTTTAAAATAAAAAAATTTTGTTACGGTGGTATAAAATGATCAATGATTTCACAAAACACACCCCAAATGAGTTTTCAACAAAGTTTGATTCCAATCTTTACTGAAAAACTGGTGACCTTGATTTTTTTTTTTTATGTACCAGATAAATTATTAAAGGTAATGCACTCGGGATAATTTTCTTTCAATCTAACCCCGTGGTGAATATTCCAGAATTTTTTCAAAATTTTTGATCAGTACTTTTCGAGATAAGGTAGGGGGACAGCGATCTTTCGCGATTTTTTTAAAAATAATACGAAGAAAAAGTGTGCCCAAGTATTACATTATATATACACTCCTGGACAAAATTAACGCAACAATATATTAAATCATACATATCTCTATAATGAATTAATTTTAATAATTTTTTATGAACATTGGTTCCATTAAAAGTTAGAAAAAAACTTATTCGGATACTTTAAAAGTGAATTAGCTACCAGATTTCTCTATAAGATTCGAATTAAAAATTATTCTTAAGACCTAATAACAAAATCGTTGAAATTATGTAATAATGAAAAAAAATAAACTGGGACACTAGTAGCAAAATTAATGGTGTAACTGGGACACTAGTAGCGTTTTATGCGCCTAGGCATGCTTCTAATTAAATTTTGGATAAAATCTTGAGGAATTTGCTCTCATTCTGTGATAACTGCATTTTCAAGTTCCCTCAGGTTTCTAGGTGCAGGTATATGACGTTTCACATTTTTCTTAAGGTGATTCCATACATGTTCTATCGGATTTAGATCCGGGCTTTTTGGTGGCCATTGCATAATCGGTATATCAACTTGATTAAGATAATCGAGTACCTCCCGTTGTCTTGCATAAACAGGAAATTGGGCCCCACAAAATGACCGAAAGGCATCACATGTTCTATTACAATATTCTCAAGATAGTAGTCAGCATTCATGGATCTCGTACGGACAGGAACTAACTCTGTGCGAGCATCAAAGCAGATGCCACCCCAGAACATAAACAGAGCCACCGCCGAATGGAATCCTTGCAGATATATTGCAAGGAGCAAACCTCTCTCCTGGTCTTCGCCATACTCGCTCACGACCATCTGGATGTTTTAGACTAACCCTAGTTTCATCTGTGAAGAAAACTTGTTTCCAATCATCCACAGGCCAGTTTTTCGTGATTTCGAGCAAAACGTAACCTGTCAACTCTGTTCTCTCTAGTAAGCAAGGGCGCAGTGGCTGGTCTCCTACTGTTTAATCCAGCTTCATTTAACCGTCTTCTAACTGTTTTAGAAGAAATTGTGACATTGCGAACAGCTTCGGGTTCGTTTCTTATTATAGAACTAGTGACAGTCCTGTTTCTTAAAGGCATATTATCTTATAAAACGTTCATCTAGGTCGCTAGTGCATCGTTTTCGCCCTTGCCCTAGCCTTCTAGAATAAGTTCCTACTTCATTCAAGCGTTTACCATACGACTTATTGTGAAACGATGTTTGCCTAACAAATTGGCAACATAACTCTGACAATATCCCTCGTCCAATAAAACTGAGGCTCGCACTACCTCGTGTTCAGTTAAATTCCTTGTTCGAATTATTTTTCTAATTCTTCTGGGTCAAAAATAAAACAGTCTTCCACAAAAACGTATTACTTTGAAAAAGGGAACAATTTATAAGCTTACTTTTAAAGAAAATCTATCGCATTATTACAGAAAATTGTTTATCTTCTAAAAAATTCTTTTTAAAACTGTAAATCTAATGATTTCTGTCATGAACAACGAAACAAAATATGCATAGCCAACTACTCAAATACTCGATAAAACTTTAAAATTGACGTAAGAAAAAAGATAAATTAATTTTCAGATTATTGCGTTAATTTTGTCAGGAGTTTATATATATATATATATATATATATATATATATATATATATATATATTTATAAATATATTTATATATATATATATATTTATATATTAAGTTGTGAATGTGGAATCTTTGGCACAATGATACTACTCGGTATATATCACCACTACACCAAACACTTTATTTTGGCACTCGACGCGCGTTTCGCTAACCATGTTAGCTTCATCAGGAGCGACTGATGAAGCTAACATGGTTAGCGAAACGCGCGTCGAGTGCAAAAAATAAAGTGTTTGGTGTAGTGGTGATATATACTGAGTAATATATATATATATATATATATATATATATATATATATATATATATATATATATATAATATATATTATATATATATATATATATAAATATATATATATATATATATATATATATATATTCTATTTATATATATATATATATAAATAATATATTATATATTATATATATAAATATATTTATATATATATATATATATATATATATATATTATATATTATATATTTATATATATATATATATATACACGAGGTATGTTTTTTAAGTAAGTACCGTTTTGCGATTCCGCCGCCGCAGCGATTACGGTCGGCGTTCCGCGCATGCGCGCTGGTAACCTACATCTCATGTCTACGCACTGACGCCATTACAGTCTGATTCTTCATTGTATACGTTGTTTACTGAGTGTTTAAGATGCCTCCGACAATCGTGAGTCCGCCGATTGTGAAGTACGGGCTGTTATACGATTTCTTAGTGCTAAAGGCGTAAAACCGATCGATATTCATCGTGAGATCTGTGAAGTTTACGGACAAAACATTATGAGTGATGGAATGGTAAGGAAATTGGTGAGAGCATTTAAAGATGGCCGCACAAATGTGCATGATGAAGAACGGAGTGGGCGTCCTTCGGTCGTTAATGAAGATTTGGTGCAGAAAGTGGACGAAAAGGTGAGAGAAAACAGACGCTTTACAATTTCATCATTGTGCGACTGCTTTCCTCAATATTCTCGTAGTGTTTTGTATCGCATTGTGACCGAGAACTTGAATTACCGGAAATTGTGTTCACGTTGGGTTCCAAAAATGTTGACGGATTTGCACAAAACCCAACGTTTAGGCAGTGCATTGACTTTCCTTGAGCGGTACCACAATGAAGGTGAACATTTTTTAGACCAAATTGTTACTGGTGACGAAACATGGGTGGCCTACGTCACACCAGAATCGAAACAACAATCCATGGAATGGCGACATTCATCATCACCCAAAAAAGTGAAGTTTAAGCAAACAATTTCTGCCCGCAAAATCATGTGCACAGTTTTTTGGGACAGAAAAGGAGTATTGCTAGTGGAGTTTCTGCCTCGTAATGAGACAATCAATGCAGCGTCTTATTGTGAGACATTGAACAATCTGCGTCGTGCAATCCAGAACAAAAGACGTGGCAAGTTGAGTAAGGGTATCGTTTTGCTGCATGACAATGCCCGTCCACATGTGGCTAATCGGACCAAAGATCTCATCAAATCTTTTAAATGGGAAACTCTAGATCATCCTCCATACAGCCCTGATCTGGCGCCCAGCGACTACCATTTGTTCCTGCACTTGAAGAAGCACCTGGGTGGTCAGCGTCTTCAAGACGATAACGAAGTCAAAACATTTGTGATACAGTGGTTAACAAGTCAGGCGGCAGAATTTTATGAGGAGGGTATTCAAAAAAACTGGTGCCACGTTATGACAAGTGCCTCAATATTCACGGAAATTATGTAGAAAAGTAGATTAGGTACAGGCTTTCATGTAAAAATAAAATTATAGCGATATCTTTGCACGTCTTTTTTAATTCCAAAACGGTACTTACTTAAAAAGACATGCCTCGTATATATAAATATATATATATAAATATATATATATATAAATATATATATATATATATATATATATATATATATATATAATAAATAAATATATATATATATATATATATATATATATATATATTATATATATATATATATATATATATATATATATATATATATATATATGTCGCCCTCACAATTGCCAGGCGCCAACCCTATTGAAGACATTTGGACCCTTGCAAAGAGAAAGCTCAGAGAAAACACTCTGAGGACTTCGACTCAGTTGTCTCGCGAGATTTGAAAAATTTAGGGATCATCGCAGAATATCTCGTGGATAGCATGCCTCGAAGATGCAAGGCGATTATTGATGCAGGAGGTGATTGGACAATTTACTAAGGTAATTGCGCCGTTATTAGCACACCAAGGAATACATTGATGGCAAAAAATGTTCTCGACAAACATTTTTTTAAGAATACGACTGTAAAACAGCTGACGCACACTAATGAAGGTTTTGCTCAATATCAAACAGCTTGTCCAAATCAGTGAACCCCACTGAATTCTCTATACAGTTTGCCAAATGTAAATAAAAAACCATTAGAATTCCACTCGTGTAACTTTTCCAGATGTCGCAGCGTTTATAGTCGCTTGGCTGCTGTTCTGTTGAGGCGGAATAAAAAAAACAACGACGACAATCAAGTTGACAGAAATGTCGTTTTTCAAACCACTTTTGAATGGACCGGACGACATGGGTCGACACTTATTGATATGCGCATTTTAGATTGCGAAAGATTTTCCCGTTTTATATGCCGACAAGATTGAATTTATGGAAGGTTTTTGGGAAACGGAGCATCAGAGGCGTAAAACAGATACGTACATAAACACTGTGTACAGTCGGTCGAGTAAGACGGGCCCGCCTATAACGTGTCGTCGGTAAAAGAAATTCCTTTTTTAGTGTTCCATACGGAACACTTATAAGATCACTTCGGTGTCTGTCTGCCCGTCTGTCTGTCTGTCCGTCTGTCACACTCGATTTTCTCCGAAACTATTTGACGTAGAAAGTTGAAATATGGTACTGATATAGAAATTGATGACCTCATCAGAGCCCTGTAGTTTTGAAAGTTAAATTTTGACTTAAAGGGTTTGTCTTGGGGGGTGAAATCGGAAATGAAAAAAAAAAAAAAATACTGGGTCATCGAGTGTGGTGTCAAGTGAAAGCTTGTAAAAACACGAGTTCAAAAATATATATAATGTCTTACATGCGCACACATTTCTTTGTGTTATTTTAAAAAAATCGTGAAAAATCGCTGTTCTCCATCTCTATCTCGAAAAGTACTGTTCCAAAAATTTTGAAAAAATTCTGGAATATTCTCCACGGCGTGTAGATTGGATGAAAATTATCACGAATGCATTACCTTTAATAATTTATCTGGTATATAAAAAAAAATATTTCAAGGTCATCAGTTTTCAGTAAAGATCGGAAACAAACTTTATTGAAAACTCATTTGGGATGTGTTTTGTGAAGTTACTGATCATTTTATACCTCCGTAACAAAAGTTTTTATTTCAGAAGCAATCTACGTACGGAACACTAATTGCGCAAGTTCAACTTACACTTGACCGGTTATTTGTAAGGTTATTGTTGACACCCCTGCGAACAATGCTTTGTGGAAAGAGATTCATTTCTAACCTTATTTATGGTTAAATAGTGCATTATTGAGTGACTATTTGGCAGCATTGTATATAGCCGTCCAAAAGGGCCGGTAAATGAAACTTCAACAAAATTTTAAATATATTCGAATTGAGAAAGACAAGTACTTAATGTTTCTTTACTTGAGCCAAGAAATCACCTGTTTCTATTTATTAAGCTATTATTTTATAATACCCTGTATATTAAGATTCTCAAAGTAAAAACTCCGTTGAAAAATCTTCATTTAATGTATCTCGCGTATTATCGTTAAAACTTGATGCAAATTCTCGTCTTTATACTCGACATGGTTGCCTTTTATGGCCCATAGCCTTCGAGTTCTAATTTAATTCATTTTTACACAATGTAGTTGAACTCGAATATTTCATTTATGTGTTATGTATGTGTAACGGAGACAGCCGTTTTCCTTACTATTTTAATTATTCATACTATTCTACTGCTTTATTTCTACGGGACTTTTCATTTCAAATAACCATCTCGAAAAACCTGAAAATAGTTTGCTTCTATAGAAAAAATATCAGCTTTTACTGTATTTACATTGACGATTATTTTAACTCTCTGAGCCCCAAAACTCCCTTCATAACTTTTTTAAATGACACACTCTATGTATGTGTATTTAATGTATAAAGCTTGTCAACAACTACGACTTCTCTATGTCAGCTTTCTTTTTCAGCATAGAATAACAAAATTTCGAAACAGATGCTTACTTTTATCACCTGTGACAAAAATAAAATTCATTTCTTGAAATTACAAAAAAAAAAACTTTTCTGGTTAACAATTACATCTAATTCGAATTATTCGAAAACGTTTTTTTAAACCAAGTCTTTTGAGAACTATTAATTATTGTATTCAAATTAAGGTATCATTCTACTTTAATTATAATTTCAAATTAACAATTGAATGGTACCCAAATATTCAATTGACTTCACGACACAGGACTAGTGGTTCAAAGGATTAATTCCTCATGCCTAAAAAAATATTTAAATGAAAGCACAGTTCTCGAGAAACTCATCGGTTAAAAAAAAGTTAAAAAAAGATATTTTGGTGATTGTCATCAATCAATCACTGTCAGGTAACCCAGTAAATGATAGCGTTAACCTCACCACGGGCAATATTAGACACATTCTATCGTAATAACGGCGAAAACTTAGTCATTCAGCCGCACCAAATATAAAATAAGAATTAGAAATTCGTAAAATTAGCATAAATTATAAAATCTTCATTTTGAGGCATTCGACGAGCATTGTTGTGTATACAAGGCACAGAATTAATATCACTTTTTCATTAGGCAATAGGATTCTTAAAAACTCATCTCCCGAATTTTGTTTGGGACACTCATTGTACACTTCGGTTTTTCTTAAGCAAATGATGGAGGAGATACGAGAATATGCATAAACGAATGCAAATCCTAATTTTCATAGGCTCAGAAATGATCGCCATTTTTAACCACGGCGTTAATGCCATACTACAGATCAATATACGAGGCTGGTTTGAAAAATCCGTGCAAAAATAAAAACTACTTATGTGTTTGGGGGTAAACCTTTTTTATTTTTCGACATAGTCTCCTTTTAGGCTTATACACTTCGTCCAACGATGTTCTAGTTTGTTGATCCCTTCCGAATAATAGGATTTGTCCAAGTCTGCAAAATATCCATTAGTGTCTGCAATCACCTCCTCGTTTGAATAAAATCTTTGTCCCGCCAGCCATTTCTTCAAATTCTTAATCTTTGATATAAGAACAAAAAATTGGAAGAAAAAAGAATTTTTAATATTTATTTAAGTCCGGGTCAAAAGTCTACTTAATAGTGCTAGAAAGAAACTCAGATAAGCTGTTAATTTGATTATTTATTCTAATTTAATTGTACTTATGTATTTATAGATGTACATTGTCAGTGCAAAAGTCTGAGTAACCGTTATTTATGCCTATCTGTTTTATTGTATCCAGTTCCTTACATAATTTTTGTTCTGATAGTGGTATAGAAAAGGCTCTATGGATCATAGATCTATAAGCAGCTAGCTTGTGTGACTTAGGGTGTGTAGAGTGGTAAGGAATAGTTGTGTCTGAGAAAGTGGGTTTTCTGAAAATGTCAAACACTAATTTATTCTGTTCTCGTTCTATTGTTACGTCTAAGAAATTGATTTTCTTATCTGTTTCGACTTCCAAGGTGAACTTTATACTTGGATGTAGGGTATTTAGGAATACAAGGGTGTCGTTCAGTTTTTGTTTACTCCCAATGAAGCATATGAGTATATCGTCGACATACCTATACCAAAAGAATATGTGCTGGGCTAGTTTGGATTTCACTCAAATGCCCTTAAATTTTGAGTATAAATTTAATAAAATTGATGTCTTAATACAACTTTAAGATTTTATCTAGTAGGAGATGATTATGAATTTATAAGCCAAAAAACATTAATGACGAGAGTAGTTTCCTAAAGTAAATTTTGTATGCCAAAAAATAATTATAATAAATATCAATTCATATGCCGAAAGATACTACTCGTACTACTAGGTCGGGTTTACAACGTTCTACGTCTTCCGATTTCAAGTCGCTCCGTCCCTCCAGTTTCTCTCGGGGTCTTCCTCTTCTCCTTTTTCCGGGGTGTCTCCAATCTATAACCAGTTTCGGTATGCGGCCGTCGTTCATTATTTTCACGTGTCCATACCATCGTAATTGATTGATTTTTATGTATTCTGTGATGGTATGCTTCACTCCCATTATCTCTCTTATCCGTTCATTTCTCACTCTGTCCAACCTTGATCTTCCTGCTGATCTTCGCCAGAAATCCATCTCAGTTGCCTCGAATGTTCTTTATGTCTTTCCCGTGATTGGCCATATTTCACTGCTATATGTGATAATGCCTTTAACTATTCCGTTGTAGATTCGACGTTTATTTTCCTTGGATATTTGTCTATCCCAAAATATGCTGTTAAGACACCTTATTGCTCTTCTACCCTGATTGTTCCTGTCTTTTATTGCTTCCTCCAATCTTCCATCATTAGTTATGTACATTCCCAAGTATTTATATCTTTCACTTTCTTTATTTGCTCCCTGCAATCCTCCAGACGCATCTCCTGTTGCTCTCCTCCTATGCACATATACTCCATTTTTTAGAGTTCCGTACGGAACACTTATAAGATGACTTCGGTGTCTGTCCGTCTGTTTGACCGTCTATCTGTCACACCTGATTTTCTCCGAAACTACTCGTATTTGTCATAAAAAGTTGAAATTTGGTAATACTATAGGAATTGATGGCCTCATCAGAGCCATGTAGTTTTAAAAGTTAAATTTTGGCTTAAGGGGTTAGTTTTGGGGGTGAAATCTGAAGTGAAAAAAAAAAAAAATTTTACTAGGTCATCGAGTGTGGTGTCAAATGAAAGCTTGTGAAAACACGAGTAATATATATATATATATATATATATATATATATATATATATATATAATGTAATACTTTGCCCGCACTTTTCTCTGTATTATTTCTAAAAAATCGCTGTCCACCCGCCTTATCTCGAAAGGTAGTTATCAAAAAATTTTAAAAAAAATCTGGAATATTCTCCACGGGGTGTAGATTGAACGAAAATTATCACCTTTAATAATTTATCTGGTATATAAAAAAAAAAAATATTTCAAGGTCATCAGTTTTCAGTAAAGATTAGAAACAAACTTTGTTGAAAACTCATTTGGAGTGTGTTTTGTAAAGTCACTGATCAGTTTATACCTCCGTAACAAAATTTTTTATTTTAAAAGCAATCAACGTACGGAACACTAATTGCTGCAAATTCAACTTACACTTGACCGGTTATTTCACATTCATCTTGGGATTGGAGTTTCCGAAAGATTAGTATAGTAAATTTAAAGGAGTATTAAATGCCAGAGTTTAATTATGTAAAAATCTAGAAATTATATGATAAAGATAATTATATTAAATATAGAAAAAAAATAACTTTACTTATGCTCTCTTGGCGGCAGTCTCTTCCTTCAAAGAAGACCTCACAAAAACGGTACAACTTTATAGACACCGAGTTTCGATTAAACGAGGTATACATGAACAAAGACAAAAAATAATAGTGTATATATATATATATATATATATATATATATATATATATATATATATATATATAATACTGAGTTGTATTTTTCTGATTTATATATATAAATCAGAAGAGGGATTATCGGGTGTCAGTTCGTATGAGGATATGAAACTCATTTATTTCTTACAACTCAGTATTTCGTCAATTTATTGTTGACATTATTAGGAGTTAAGAAAATAAGGATTAATCCATTATAAACTGAACAAAACATATATACTGTACTGCAACTCACGAACCAACTAAAGCGTACGCGCGTAAAAGCTTACGGTCGATAAAATTAAGCTTGAAATTTATATATATATATATATATATATATATATATATATATATATATATATATATACATATATATATATATACATATATATATATATATATATATATATATATATATATATATATATATATATATATATATATATATATATATATATATATACGAGGCTGGTTTGAAAAGTCCGTGCAAAAATAAAAACTACTTATGTGTTTGGGGTAAACCTTTTTTATTTTTCGACATAGTCTCCGTTTAGGCTTATACACTTCGTCCAACGATGTTCTAGTTTGTTGATCCCTTCCGAATAATAGAATTTGTCCAAGTCTGCAAAATATCCATTAGTGTCTGCAATCACCTCCTCGTTTAAATAAAATCTTTGTCCCGCCAGCCATTTCTTCAAATTGGGGAACAAATAGTAGTCCGAGGGAGCCAAGTCTGGAGAATAGGGGGGATGTGAAACGAGTTGGAATCCTATTTCCATTAATTTTGCTACCACAACTGCTGAGGTGTGTGCTGGTGCGTTGTCGTGATGGAAAAGGACTTTCTTGTGGGCCAATCGCGGGCGTTTTTCTTGCAGCTCGGTTTTCAAACGGTCCAATAACGATGAATAATATTCACCTGTAATAGTTTTACCCTTTTCCAGATAGTCGATGAGGATTATCCCTTGCGAATCCCAAAAGACAGTCGCCATAACCTTTCCGGCCGAAGGAACGGTCTTCGCCTTTTTTGGTGCAGATTCCCCCTTGGCAACCCATTGTTTAGATTGTTGTTTGGTCTCAGGAGTATAGTAATGTATCCATGTTTCATCCACAGTGACGAAACGGATTCTTCTGGAACAGCTGCAACCCATCCTTGCAACACTTCACACGATTCCGTTTTTGGTCAAGCGTGAGCAATCGCGGCACCCATCTTGCGGATAGCTTTCTCATGTCCAAATGTTTATGCAAAATATTATGTACCCGTTCAGTCGAAATGCCCACAGCACTAGCAATCTCACGCACCTTAACTCTTCTGTCATCCATCACCATATCATGGATTTGATCAATGATTTCTGGAGTCGTAACCTCCACAGGCCGTCCAGAACGTTCAGCGTCACTTGTGCCCATATGGCCAGTCCGAAAATTTTGAAACCACTTATAAACTGTTCTAATCGAAGGTGCAGAGTCACCATAATGTTTATCAAGCTTCTCTTTAGTCTCCTGAGGCGTTTTGCCTTTCATAAAGTAATGTTTAATCACCACACGAAATTCTTTTTCGTCCATTTCTTGAAAATCACTCGACTTCCTTGATTCACACGAATGCCAAACGCAAAGAAATAGACCAATATGGCTGAAACTTGGTGTGCGTTCATTCAAGAGATGCTACTAACTAAATATGACCTCGATACGCGCCAGTGGTGCCATCTCTCGGACTTTGCACGGACTTTTCAAACCAGCCTCGTATATATGATCGAGAACTAATGTACCTTTAGTGTTACCTACGAAGGGCTTCACAGTAGGAAAAATTTTATTACCAAGCTTGACCGCAAAAACAGGAATACACTTAAATGGCAAAAAAAAAGGAAATCATAAATTGACTTCAACAGGAGACTATGCCTTCCTAATACATAATTAAACGCAGAATTCTCATGGTTCGTTACCTTTAAAAAAGGCATTAATATACTCTCCACTCTATTACTTATCTGGATTTCTACGAATTCATTCTGGAGTTGCTGAAAATCCGTGGTCGCACGCGTAACTAAAGCAAATAGTTTTGTGGACCAACAAATAGCCACACATCAAATTCTCCCAAGTGAGCTGACTTGAATCAAGAAAGAAAAAGAAAACTCGTAGTCTCTACTCGAATATAGCATATAACCATAAAACTTTCATTTGAACTGGAACTTGACAGCTGATCCATAAATTTAAACTTAGTTGTCCCATATTTCTCCATAAAAAAGCCATACAATATTTATATTTATTTAAAATTATTTACTCCACCTTTTTCCAACTGTTAATGAAATGAAAATCAGATATTATTTTCTCAAAAATATTTTCTGAGAAAAGACTTCAAAATGTAATTTGCAAAACATTGGTTATGTTCTTTGTAAACAAAACAAATTAATTCGATTTTTATTTTAAAATAAGTTAATTTAGCAATGAACATGATAAAAGATTAAAACAAGAATAATTAAAAATATATATATTAATTTTTTCCACCACCAAAAAGATTTAAATTTTAAATATTTTAGCATTTTTCAAAAAATCGAATTTTCCCCATAAAAAGGTCCAGGATTAAGATGTAAGATTTGGAGTTTTTTGAAAAAAAGAGTGGGAAAAAAGTTTGTTAAAGTTGTCTAGACCTGTGCTTACTTACAAGAGCCAACTATCAGTTTCAGTGACAGTAGTAAAACTGAATTTAAGCTACTCTACAACATTCCTATTGCTACTTTATGAAAGGACTGTATGTAAATATTGTTACTATAATTGTGGTTTATCTAAAGTAATCGTGCGTTTTTTTGAATTTTTTCCGTTTTTTCCGTTCTATGTGCTTGCTCGAAGAATAACCCATTAATAGTGGTAAGACATTTGGCAAATTTGGGTCAAAAATCAGTAGGAGTTTCATCAAAACAAACGTTACCAAAACGAGAGTTTGCGACACCGAAAATGCTGCATTAATTCAAGAACTCGTACATAGAGCTCGGCTAATGGGTTTTGGTTTTCCAATTAATTTTATTTCATTCTGTGGTAAAAATAAATATTGACCGACGTTACGTCATATCGAATAACGTCATTGTATTTTAGTCAACAATAAAAATATTTTTATGGTTTATTTAAAAGGAATCTGGAGAGTAGTTATTTTAATAATGATAATAATAATAATTAGAGATATGTGATTTATGATTTTTAAAAGTGCTTTTTTAGCTAACCATGGTATACCTGAGGTGGAACCACGGTCGATCGACATCGACAAATTCTCCCGACGTCCTACTTCGTCCAGCTCAAGCCGATTTAATGATTTATTGATTATAAATAAACCCCCCTAACTCGCTTTTTTGAAGATTTAGGCTAGAATCACTTATCGCATTTTCGAAATATGATCCAAATTGTATATTTTTTAAATAATATAATATTATTCCATTTTTGTATAGAACTAATTCTAGAATAGCCAGTATATATTTATATGGTGTTATTGGGTAAAATTAGAAAGAAAAAACGATTTTTCTAAATTTGCCGAAGTTGCCTGCTCGTTTGAAAGTAACGCTAATTGACAGTGGCATGACATGCTAATTGACAATGACATTTATTTATGTTAAGAATTTGGACAACAGCAAGTTGAAATTAAGTATCGGTATAAATTTGTTTTTTTCGGAGACTGACAAAATATATAATAAAAATGGTCATAACAAAAAGTAAAGATAACAGGAATATACGAAATTTTGTGAAAAGCAAAAAATAATCCCTAGTTTAAATTATTTTGCAAAAGTCAATCAAACTCACCAATGATTCTTTGATAAAATCATGGACTTTTTCAATGTTTACTCAGTCCATTTTTTGGATGGCCTGACTTTTCGTCACCTCGAGCTACTTTCAATAGCTTAAGGTATTTCTTACGAGAAGACAGAGATATAGGGAAAAATAATGGGAGATAAGGGGAAATAATGGCAGATATTTTATTACGTTAGGTAACATAAGCAGTGACGATAGTAGTGAATCAAGTCCACGCGAGCCGAGCCGCGGGCACGGCTAGTATATATATATATATATATATATATATATATATATATATATATATATATATATATATATATATATATATATATATATATATATATATATATATATAATACTCCTGGACAAAATTAACGCAACAATCTGAAAATTAATTTATGTTTTTCTTATGTCAGTTTTAAAGTTTATCGAGTATTTGAATAGTAGGCTATGCATATTTTGTTTCGTTGTTCATGACAGAAATCAAAACAATTCGTTTTAGCGCATTTTTTAGAAGATAAACAATTTTCTGTAATAATGCGATAGATTTTCTTTAAAAGTAAGCTTATAAATTGTTCCCTTTTTCAAAGTAATACGTTTTTGTGGTAGACTGTTTTATTTTTGACCCCGAAGAATTAGAAAAATGAATCGAACAAGGAATTTAACTAAACACGAGGTAGTGCGAGCCTCAGTTTTATTGGACGAGGGATATTGTCAAAGTTATGTTGCCAATTTGTTAGGCAAACATCGTTCCACAATAAGTCGTATGGTAAGACGCTTGAATAAGTAGGAACTTATTCTAGAAGGCTAGGGCAAGGGCGAAAACGATGCACTAGCGACCTAGATGAACGTTTTATAAGACAATATGCTTTAAGAAACAGAACTGTCACTAGTAGCATTGTGTTAGAGAGAGACGCAAAATCATTTGGTTTTTCAAGGTGTTAAGAATGCGGCAACGTAGCTTCTCGCTTTTTGCCCGCCGCACGCAATTACGTGTTATTTATAATAATCTTGATACTTTTACAAGATATACGATAAAAATTATGTATAATTAATTAAAACGATACTTTGGATTATTTATTAAAAAAATATCAATTATGAAGTATTGATAACTGAATAACTGCGCGTTGGAGGCACACGTTTATCCTAGTATTTTTTAAAAGAAAGTCCGATCAGTGCAATGCATATGTGTGATTCAAAACTTGAAAGGTAGCCCGCGTCCGCGCGCGCGTTCTTCTTCAAGCTACGTTGCCACAGCTAATATTTTAACAAACGAAAGCAAAGTAATCTTTTTCTGTATATATTTTTTGTGACTTTACTTTTTAATGTATATACGACAACAAAAATTGTTTAAACTAGGGATTATTTTTTGCTTTTCACAAAATTTCGTATATTCCTGTTATCTTTACTTTTTGTTATGACCATTTTTATTATATATTTTGTCAGTCTCCGAAAAAAAAACAAATTTATACCGATACTTAATTTCAACTTGCTGTTGTCCACACATCCTTTGGTCCGAAGAAAATGTATGGATTCCTATCTTCTACCTGTTAATTATGAGAAACTCTTAAAATTAATTATGTCAATACGGCGTTGTAAGCCATCTTTATATTGAAGCAGTGAATGCATGATACTAAAATCTATTGTTTCTCAAAATTTCAAGCAAAACTGCTTTTAACAGTTACTCGTAAGAAATACTTTAAAATATTCGTACGCTTGAGTACAGGATAAGCATTTTGCACCGTATGTTTTTTGAAGCATTTATGCGTTTTGACCACAAAGCATATTACAAACTAGCGTAACACAAAAGTTAATCGGAGCTGTTTCAAAATCATGTTCATCAATACCCACTACCAAATTTTACAAAACAAAATATTAAATTCGCCACTTTCGACCTTAAAATAAAATAGAACAGCTGATGCTACTGTTTCCTTTTATTACCGAAAAGTTCTGTTTCTTTTTGGACAGAGTGTGTACAACTCAATCAAAAGGAATTTAGGGACACTAATGTAGTCTCAAAATTAGCAACACCCTCGGTTATCATTTTTTTCTTGCTTAAGTATGTCAGTGTTACCAAATAATAGAAAAATTGGCCGGTAGCTAATGCCAGAACAAAAACACAGACACATACTTACGGATGTCTGATTCTGTTCTTCTCGTATTCGACTGTCAGATCAGTAAAGTTGCTGGAAGATTCAATGTCGCGCCGAATGAATCAACTTGAATTTAACAACGGCTTGCTTTATGCAAGATTGTACCATTTTTATGGCGAACGTGCTCCTTTTTACGGGAAATTTTTTTTAATACGATTGGTTTTTAATGGTTTTTTTTTTACATCAAAATGTTTACTTCGAGGCCAATAAACTCGATTAAAATAAATGTGTAGTTTCACTTGCCAAATCAAAATAGCGCCCATGTTATCGACAATAAAATTACTATTTAATTATTGATAAATTAACAACTTTTACTTTTCATTGATGAATTCCATCTAATTACGTACCGACTAAATTCTTAATAATGTGCAAGAAAGTTGGTGAAAACAAACTAACAAATGCCAATATATCACTGTAAAATATTTTTATCAACAAATAAAGTATATTATTTGGTATTATAGAAATGTTAGTCTAGTTAACAAATCTCTAAAACATTTCTTTTTAACTTTTAAATGTGAATACGACACCTAAGTGGAATTTATGGAGACAAAAAAGACACTTAATCAAGTGTTTTCTCTCTCAAGGCACTGACATTGGGTCGATTAGACCCATTAGAAGTTATTTATGAAGAAAGTTTTATTAATTATCTTTTGATAGTTCGGGGTGCATGAAACTATTTTAAGAAATTATAAAAATGAATTAAATAATACATTTCTTTTTCTCCTATATACAGTATGTCAAGTAGGAACGTGACCACTCGTATTCTTGAAAAAATGGGTTTCGAGAACATTTTTTGCCATCAATGTAGTCTTTGCTGTGCTAACAATGGCACAATTTCTTTAGTAAGTTATCTAATCGCTTCCTATACCAATAATCGCGTGGCATCTTTGAGGTATGCTGTCGACGAGATTTTCTGCATACTTTGCAAATTTTTCGAATTTCGCGAGACAACTGAGTCAAAGTCTTCAGAGTCTTTCCTTTGGGTTTTCTCTTTATTAGTGACCAAACGTTTTCAATAGAATTGGCGTCTGGCGATTGTGAGGGCTACTTTAGTATCTCGTGGGCCCAAGTGAGCCGCTTCGCGACGCCCAACAAAGGTTTCTCCAACGTGCTTCGTAATTTGACATCGTGAGCACGAAGATGTTGTTGAATGATCTCATGGGACACATTCAAACCCAACGACATGATTCTTTGTTCGACTTTTGGAGATATTTTTGCCTATCGAGCCATGTTTTGGGAAGTCGTCATCATTTTTCGTCTCGTTAAAATGATTTATCCACTTTTTCACAAACGACACCGACTTTTAATATATTCAGTTGCCGCGGAATGTATCATTTTAGGCCCCTTTGGATGAGAGCAAAGAAAAACTGCCTCAAACCGACGCGCAGACAAGTCATTTTGTTTTACGTGATTTCGACGAAAGTTCGGAATCGATTAATACTTTTACGAAAATGCGTCGTAAACAAAGATTCCCTCTATCCTACTTTGAATCGCTAGAATCGCATCTACCAGAAATGAGTTATCGCGGACACGTTGTTACTTAACATACTGTATCTTCTATGGTTTGGTCATGTACCTCCGTGTCTTTCGTAAAGGAGGTGTACTACATCTTTTGGTCGTAATTGATTGAATGTTTTTTCTAAGTCACTGAAACATAAGTACGACTGGCTAGTATATTCTATCGATTGTTTCATAAATTGCCTGATGAAGACTGCATCCACGCAAGACTTGCATGACCTAAACTCCTGTTGTTCCTTTGCCAGTGTATCGGCTCGTTGACTCTGTTTGTTGTTAGTTTTAGAGTTTTAGTTAAAATGCTTATTCCTCTGTAGTTTCCTGGTAACTTTTTTATCTCTATTTTTGAACAGCAAAATGGTAATGCTAGTTCTACATTCCTCTGGATTCTTAGTTTCGATAAAGGTATTGTTGAGCTAGCTTTGCTCCTTCATATTTAAGCAGTACAATACGGTACTGTTTTGACTTAAAATTCTTCCTTTCTTTTAAATTTTTAACCCACAACTATCTCTGTAATTTCGTTGTTGTTTCTTTCTCTTTTTTCTTGAACAGTTCTGTTATCCACGAAGTTAGTTCCAAACTTCAGATCAATATATTAATTCCTCGCTTTTTTCTTTATTTTAATAAATACTTTATTTGCCCGTTATGTATATCTTAATTTTGAGAATGGGTTGAGTGGATATTAATGCTGTGAGAGAACAAAAACAAGATATAAGCTAACCCGTTGTTTGGAAAGAAATGGAGATCTAGGTAATTTTTGTACGCCTTTTGAAAATATTCTCTACAGTTGTTTAAAGCCTAGTTGTACTGTTTTGGGCACCATTCATTTTAGAATAAAAGAATCTAAGTTCAGCTCAAAAAATAAAAAAATACTGAAGACTATTTAGATGTTGTTAGATAATTGAATAGGATACAACTTTTACGTCCTGTAAGATAGAACGGGAGGTCAATGAAAACACTACGCTAACACCGGGAAAAGTATATTAACAAAATAAAAAATTCTTACATTTCTTACACCCTTAAAATTGCATAGACTAAATAAAAAACTTCTTTTGCTGTGAGAGTGCACACATTTACAGAGAGTTTTTAAATTAGAATTATGAAGGTTGTATCAATCCTAGCATCACTTATTCTAAGTGTGAAAAATGGCTTTAAAAGGCACGATATAGAAAGTTTGTGTCTGATTCACTTCCTGTAAAACCGACTTCGGGAACACACGTTTACGTAGTCGTTGGAAACACACGTTGTAGAAAGGATGTGAGATATTTAAACTGGTGTACTAATGATTTACTGCTTGACTTCTCCTCATGAGTTCTCTATCTACCGCTTGGCCTCTCCTGGTGAGATTCTCATCAAAATATTACCTCGCACATTACTCCCCCATTCTCATTTAAATAACTCATCACTCTGTGACCCGAAATGCCGTGGGATGAGTAGAAGATTTTTGGAACGGAAAAAGACCTCAGGCTTGAGGTCTGAAAACGGCACCCATTCGGTGATAAAAAAAAGACGCTTCACTACATGATGGAAGAACAAGCGATCACTGCATGATGGATGAAAAAACCGAAAATGGCTGATTATATACCTTTGCCCCTTCTTATTCTCCTTCCTTCGAAGAGGAGTCTTCAAAATGGTTTACTTCAGGAGCGCAAAATGAGACGGGGTTACACTTACACTTGGTAGACAAGGACCGATGATGCTCGTTTTAATCATAAATCAGACACATTCAATACAAATGAAATAAGTTAAATCGATAACATGCGCCTACTACTGGTTGAGTTACACTGCTTAACCAAATATAAAAAACTGTAATAAGATATAAATTCACTGCTTAACTTAAATTAACAATTATTACATGAATTAATGAAAGAAAAACGGTGTTGTAACATAATCTTAAAATCTAGGAAAAAATAAATGTTACAGTATTAAGCGACTAATCTCAGATAAGTATTATTTTGTTGTTGAATGTGTTTTACTAAACGTCGCACATAGGGGTATTTGAACGATATACGCGGCCAAAATTATTTTTCGGTTCTATTGTATGCTAAATTATATTACCAAGTTAAATTAATCAGTTACTTTGCATAAAATTACTTAATTTGTAATAAAAAATAAAAAAACGAAAGTTAATTTTACAAAAAAATATATTTTAAATGAAAACATTTATTTACAAAATAAATGTAAAAATATTAACTTATAACATCCCTCTTTTGCGTCGAGGGTTAAAAATACACTATAAACAATCATATTTTGTCATCCACAAACGTATTTTCATCTTCACTTCCAGAAGAACATAGTGGGTTCGGCTCTGCAGGCAGGAGCATTTCTAGCGTCTCTGGTAGGAATGAATGTGACTTTATCCTCTTTATTCGCCTCATACTGCTCAACAAAGGATCGGAACTTAAAAGTAAACGATTAAAAATGTTCCTGTTGCAGCTTTCTCGTGAAAACTTTCGGACAAAATCTTGTCGGTAAGACCGAAAGTGTTTGTTCCTTGCCCCTGCGGCTTCTTCAGACAGCTGCCCAATTGGTAACAAAGCATTTTTTATTATCTCTGCGCCATGAACAAGTATCTTGTGCATCGTAGGTGTCATGGGATGCCACGGGTAGAGGTCCACATATAGACGAGCAGTTTTCTGATGCATACTTGTCATATTTTTCTGGGTCGATTTTATGTCCGCTTGAGATTGTCTCCAAAATGACTTTTAACCTATATAACAGGTCATAGTTAAGGCCCGTTATTTCTGCTGCCAATTTCGGGTCATCAAAAAATCTTCGACTGGTGTTTCCATCATGGGTGTTTCCAAAATTTGCCTTTGGCATATCGACCAATAACCCGGTTTCATTGCGAAACCGGGTCTGGATTTCAAGTTTCCTCTCTTTCTCGAGTTCCTTTTCAGCCTCTGTTTTTCTTTCTCTATATTATTTTACTGGCAGTTTATAAGCCACTCTCAAATAATCTTATCCTGGCATGTAATCTGAGAGACCGAATTGTGCTGCCTCGGATTAACTTCTTTTGTTATATTCAGTCGGTTAAAATCCTTTGAGGTTGCACCACAAATATAGCACCGGCTTGTTGCTGTGGTTCCAGTGGTGGCATTAGACACACTTTTCCATCCACCATTGTCATGATAAATTGGTGTTTTGACTATAAACTTTTTCTCATCCAAATCAACCTCAGTAGGAATGAGAGAATCAACTGATTTATTCACGTAGTTAATTTCTTGTTCTGTGACATCAGTACTCTCTTTGATAAAATGAAATATTATTGGCCGACAAAAACGCGGAGAAGACGGAGTCGGATTCTCCCACACGGTTTTTTTCATTATTTTTTCCACACACTAATTTTAGAGGCACGAAGCAACTTTGAAATATATTGCTATCCGAATCCGCATCACTGTCAAGTTTTTATATTTCGTTGCCTGAGTTGGTGTAGTGATGATTTCTTTGAGTACATTTGAAGCATCTCGCTTTCCCATTTTTCTCAACTCAACTTGCGCGGCATGCACTATCACCTCCTCTTCAAAGGTAGAGCGAAGCTCCTCCGTCTTTCTTCTTTTACTTCTCTCGCTCAATTGTTCAAAAGGTTTGCTTGGTCGACAAGATCGATTTTGCAGACTGTCAACCACTGGAATTTCAAAGGTTCTTTCTAGCCATGAACTATTGTACTGAATAAACATGTTTTCCTTATTATGGGCTTTGATCCATCTACGTTTAACTTCAGATTTAAAATGAGAAAAATTCGTTTTTAAGGTTTGTATTTGCTCTTGTGTATATCCTTCAGTTGGCAAAAGTTGTTTCTTTCAAGCAATTTAGTTTGTCTTCCAAATAAGGTAAATTTTCCTTCATCATGCGGTCAAACAAGTATTTCCGGGTCACAACCTTCATTCCCGATGTACTAAGTGAACCTACAACAAAGAATCATTAAATTAAAATTGATAAAATCAAAATCTATTTTTTCTCACAATTTTGACCATAATTTTCATAGTCCCAAAATGTATCTTATCCGGACTTATCCGGGGCCAGTTTTTTGATTTATTATTTACTGAAATTACCAACATTAGAATATTATCAAAATTATAGCCGGATCTAACAGGGAAGTATGAAAACGACAGTAAAACATATTTTTTTTACAAAATATTACTCGTGGAAAAGACCTTTCTTTACCGTCCCTTACTTTGACAAATAAGTAAATGATAAAAAGTTTTATGAAATAAGATAGCTACATAACCCGAACTGACCTGTACTTTGAGAATCCATCACTTTTTCCCCTACTTTAGAACTTATAGACATAAAATTCCACTTTCACAATTATGATTTTTAAGAGCGCCAAGAACTGATACCGTACACGAGGTAACAGGATCGAATTCCGACTGACATAAAACAGGTAAGACTGCACGGGTGGGGTTGGAAGCGGTTGTCTTTTGTTCTCGGAAGGGTCCTCTGTCTCTGGTAGTCGGTTACCTGGCAATATTTTGTGTTTTGATTTTTTTTTACTTTTGGCCGCGTAGATCGTTCAAATACCTGTATGTGCGTCGGGTGTCGTCCGACATCAGCTTTTCATCCTCAAAATAGGCTAGAGAAACAAGGATGCGGATAGTGCCGACAATACCCGACAGTTACCCGAACAGAACTGTGAATGGTAATAATTTTTTATTTTTGTCTACGTTTTCCAGTTTTTGTAGTTGTGTGTAGTAGTGTTTTTTTTTGTTTTGTTAAACTTATTGCGTAATAAAAAAATAACGAATATGTCACAACTTCGTCGTTGATTAAAAATCTACAAAATTATTCCAATTTTTATTCTTGTTTTTTTTTTTAAACACCTTTAGAGAAATCAGTTTTCCTTTTTTGTTTTTATTTAAAAATCTCAATATCAGTAAATTACCTTAAAATGTCTTTCAGCCTATCTACACTCTCGGTTATGTCCAAATAAAGTCAATCAAGATCCTTACAAAAAGTCAACCACAACTTAACCAAAAACAAACAACCGGTCGACCTCAATTCGTTCCTAAGTAATAATTTTCTTGAATTATCTCTATTAGAAACTTGATTAAAATCTACAGTAGCCACCAAAAATAGTTTTTTTACCACAACTTTATAATTTTCTTGTCTGTTCTATCGTTAGCCGATAATCGTTTTAACATATATTTCAAAATGACTTTCTCTAATAGATAATTATTATTAAGAATGGAGATAGATTAAATTCTAGATCGAGATAAATTAAATCCTGTCCCTTCGTAATTAACTTTTTAATCAAGGCCTAATCTTTACTTACAATCTAATTTATCTCTTGTTTCCGTGGAAAAACAAAACTAATTGAATTATATAAAGTTTTATATTTGTGGTAAGGAATTCTAACATTTTTTTCTGTTATCTTTTAATCTTCGTTGATTCGTTATTTGCAACCGACAGGCCATAAAATAAGAAAGTTCGACGACGAATGCGTTTGAAATTTATCACTCATGAATGACCCTGTAACACTATGGTGTAGCTTTGGGCTCATTTTTATTAGATTTTCAATCATGAATATGTCAAGGACAAGGAAACTTTTATTCTACAACATGTACCTAAGTGACCTCCTAATATTCAGAATGTTGCACATTTTATAAAACTCGCTAATATTGCCAAATATCGTCACTACACCAAAAACGTTATATTTATACTCGAGGCGTATTTCGCTTACCAAATTAGCATCATCATAAACGTTAATTGACTAAACCTAAAATTAAAACCCAACCGCAGACCGTGGTTTAGTTTCGGTAGATTAATCAGCACGGAGAACTGTGAGGAGTAGGTTCTCTATCCTTATTTAGACTTTTTGTACATATGCATCTAATAATGTTCCTGCAGATACATGTTTAATTAATTCTAAATTATCTAATGGTTCTAGATAATTATGTTCAAGGTTATGTTCATCCATGCTTGATTTTTCTGATCTGCCTTGTCACCTAGCTGCTAGAAGGTAAATTCCAACAACATTCAGAGAACATTTAACTTATTTGATCAGAAAAACCAAGCATTACCGAACATGCCCTTGAACATACAGTCTGTCAAGTAAGAACGTGTCCACAATAATTCATTTTTGGTAGATGCGATTTTAGCAATTCAACAAAAAATCGGTAGAGGGAACCTTTGTCTACGACGCATTTTAGTAATGAGTCAATTGTTTCCTTGGCGGTTCAAGGCAGTTTTTCTTTGTTCCCATCCAAAGGGGCCTAAAATGATACATTCCGCGACCGCTAAATAAAGTCGGTATCGTTTGTGAAGACGTGGCTAAATTGTTTTAACGAGACAAAAAATGTCGACGACATGCTAAAACGTGGCTCAATAGGCAAAGTCACTCCGAAAGTGGAAAAACGAATGGTGTCTTGGTTTTCACGGGACCCGAAATTGACGCTGCGTCGAGGAGCGGCAAAATTAAGAAAATCGGTTTTGAATGTGTCACTTGAGACCATTCGACAACATCTTCATGCCCATGATGTCAAATTCGGAAACACAGCGACCCACGATAAGATACTAGAGTGGCCCTCACAATCGCCGCACTCTAACCCTATTAAAAATGTTTAGTCCCTTATAAAGGGAAAGCTCAGAGGAGAGACTCTGAGGACTTTGACTCGCGAGATTCGAAAAATTTGGAGATCATTGCCGCGCGATTATGCGGAAAATCTCGTCGACAGCATGCCTGCAGTAGGTAATTGGACAACTTACTAAAGTAATTGGGCCGTTGTTAGCGCACCAAAGAATACATTGATAGAAAGAATGTTTTCGAAACACATTTTTTTAAGAATGCGAGCGGTCACGTTCTTCAGGGTTTAATCATGAACTTTTAGTGGGAAAGCTTCGAGCCCTGGGATTCGACACGAGCGTGACTAGGTGGATCAAGAGTTTTTTGACTGAACGTAGCCAGTGTATACATATATTAAATCATATTTCAAGAAACATATCGGTATGTTCAGGTGTCCCGCAGGGTTTACACTATGGGCCTCTCTTTTTTAATTTGTTCATTAATGATATTGGTGAGATGTTCAACATTCTGAATATCTTTTATTTGCGGATGACCCCAAATTGTACAGTGTAAACGATGTTACGCGTCTGCAGGAAGATCTGAATCGACTCTATCACTGGTCAGAAAGAAATCCCTTAAGTCTAAATGTTAAAAAAGTGTTCCTGCATTTCCTTTGGTAGGAAGCGGAATATTGAACGTCATTGGTATAGTTTGAACCGCGCCCTGCTCGAGTCGGTGTCGGAGATTTGTGACTTGGGTGTGCTTTTGGATAGTCAACTTTTTTCGTGGCCGTATTAATAATATTCTGAGACTGAGTCTCAGAAATCTTGGTTTTGTTACCAGATATAGTAAGCAACTGTCGGCTAGCACGTTTAGAGTGTTGTATTTTTCAATGGTCCGCTCTGGTTTGGAGTATGCTTCGGTAGTATGGTCACCATCTTACCAGTGCCATATTGCTGAGATTGAGTCAGTGCAGTGTAGATTTCTACGAACTTTAGCTTTTAAAGCTGGAATAAATATTTATAAGGATGCAAGTTTTTATATTGACTATGGGGTGATTATGAACGCTTTTGGTGTGGCTACTTTGGAGAAGCGTAGAGATCTTGCAGATGTTTTATTCTTATATAAACTCCTGAATGGCTTTATTTCCTGTCCACCACTTTTGGAGAGCGTCCAACTTAATACTGTTCATAGGACTCGTGGCAGTGTACTGCTCAGTATTCCATTACACAATGCTAATTATGGCTATTACAGTCCTTTTACGAGAATATGCCGATATTTATTATATACAGCCTTGATCCCTTCAGTTGTAGTGTTAGCGAATTTAAAACGCTTGTAAGCGCGATCGGAATCTGAGATGTTAAATTGTTTGTAATGTTTTTTTTTCTCCTTTTTCACGTTAGAAATTGTATATGTGCATTATGTTTTAACATTATTTTGTTTTTATATTACTATTGTAATTGGCTTGTCCGTTACAATAAATAAAATTAAAAAAAACCGTATATATACATATATATATATTATATATATATATATATATATATATATATATATATATATATATTAACCAGCTATATATATAAGGAACGGCTGTACCAAACTACAGGAGCGACACGCGTGCGGGAAAAAAAAAATTATCGATTCACGTTGTTCTTGAATCGTAAATTGTACTGGGTGGGAAAAAAAGCGACAGTCCTGGGGCAAGTAAGTCATTCCAAAGCGATGATGTTGTCCATATAAAAGACTGCTTGAAAAGCGTTGTACGAGGAGTAACAAACTTAACCTCATATAGATGTGAAGTATCAGCGCGACGTGTACTTCTAACATGCACCGCTCTGGGAGGAATTAAACGGGCTACATCCTTCGAACATTCTCCATGAAAATACTTGTAGAATAGACTCAAGTCGCCAACCGTTCTTCGATGTTCCAGCGAATCAAGGCCGCCGGTCAGTTCTGGGTCTTCAATCAGACGAACAGCCCTTCTCTGAACAGAATCCAACAAATGCAGTGTATGTTTGGTCGAATTTGAGCTTTGTAAAGAATTAACAATTGTTGTGGAGTGTAAAGCTTTCTGGTGTGAAATAATATTCCCAACTCTCCTTGCTATGCCTGCAACATGTTCATGTCAGGACATATTCGCTCCCAAATTAACGCCCAACAAATTGAGTGACGATGCTAGGGGAATGGAGTGCCCCGACACAACTATGTCGGGTTCAGCAACGTTAACTTTTTTTAGAAAAAAACTGCTGCCTGGGTTTTTGTAGCGTTTAAATTCCACTTGGTTACTGTCACCCCAAGATAGAATTTCTTCCAGGTCTTTGTTAAGTTGAATGACCTCCTGCTGTCTGCGGACATTCGCCTGAGCAGCCGATGTCCAAGCGTTCAAAGTGAATGAAGAGATAAGCATACTGTCATCTGCAAAGCTGTAGATTGGATTCCCGGTCTTTTCCAGCAGATCGGTAATGTAAATGAAAAAAAGAGTAGGAGACGGTATAGAGCCTTGTGGCACACGGTGTCAGAAGGAAATCCGTCGACTGCGACTCGTAAAGAACGCTCTCTGAGGAAACATGAGAGCCACAAACAGAACTTTTCAGACATACCATAAGAGCATAGCTTAGCCAACAGTCCATCGTGCCAAACACGATTGAATGCCTTGGATATGTCAAGAGCAACTGCTCGAGATTCTCCGAAGTGGTCAATTGCGTTGTTCCAAACATGTGTTACATAAGTCAGAAGATCTCCTGTTGATCTATGTTTACGAAAGCCATATTGATGATCGCTAATAATGTTGAATCCTTCAAGGTATTTTAGAAGATGCTGATTGACAGCCTTTTCCATGACTTTCATTTTAAATAATATCGAAACTCTAGAAAATTGACCGGCTCTCCCTCTTTGACCCTTTTTTGCTAAAGTGATATTGATCAAAAAATATAGCTTCCTTTCCTACTGTACTGTGTACCAGATTTGGAATTGATATTTTATTTCGTCCAAGTGTTATCTCGCCAACGAACCGAAAGTGGGGAGGGAATTAGGTTTTTTGTAATATATGAATCCTAAAACTTGAAGAAATGCAAAAATCTCTGAGATCGATTTTTTCATAAGAACAATACGTCCTTCTCTGGTAAGGGGAGTAAAAAAAATTGAACTGCATTTCTTTTGTGTATGATCGACTATGATAGCAGTAGGTTCTATAAATTGGTTGTATGTTCACAATAACCAACCATAAAAGTTTTTGCCAAATAATGGTAATTAATCATTATTTTACTAGTATAGTAAAGATATGACTGTTCATTGATTTTTTTAATTCCTAATCGTGCGTAATTAATAAAGGCTTTAAAATTACATTTCTTTTGGAAAGTTCTTTAAAAAAGAACTGGCTATTAATGACTTTGTGCATAGAAAGCTAACAATCAATCACTCCTAAGCTTAAGATGAGCTTTATCTCCGTTTAATTTCAAACTCTGCAGTTAAAGTCACGATATTTCCGCTTTAGTAAATACCTGTTTCGTGGTTTTATTATTACCAGCTGATTTTAAAATAAATGTTGTGAATCCTTTATTGAAAAATGATTTGCTACTTCTCATGGTAATATAGTATGTAATACTGTGTCCTATTTATGGCCCTTCTTCTTGAACTGCCATATCCGAGACGGACGTAGGCGACTCTCTCGCCTTTGATGTGGTTGGTACCTTTTTAAGTGTTTCCAAAGTTAAAGGGGACCTACAGTTTAATGCCGGTTCTAAACGGCCAAAGTGAGAGGGTTTAACTAGGCATGATACCACGGGTGGTTTTGCGATTGCCTTCCCGAGAGAGGCGACCGTCACGTAATAAATTTTATTTGATTATTATTTTATTATTATTATTTTCCGCGCCGAGATACAAACTCGGTTCGCGTTGTGCGCCTTTACTTCAGAATATAAAGTAGACAAAATTACCGAGAAAAAAAACTTACATTTAATATATTATATATTATGTAATATATAAAGGTTTTATTATCCTAAAATAAATGTCTCCTTTTACAATAAGGTGTCAAAAAACCGGTCATAAATATATCCACCAAAAGTATTTTATCAGATTTTTATTGCGTCAAAATGACCACCTTTATTAGTGTTCCGTACGGAACACTTATAAGATGACTTCGGTGTCTGTCTGTCTGTCTCTCACACCCGATTTTCTCCGAAAACTATTTGTCATAGAAAGTTGAAATTTGGTAATAATTTAGGAATTGATGGCCTCATCAGAGCCGTATTTTTGAAAGTTAAATTTTAACTT
>CM032456.1:49967895-50064384 GCA_019049505.1 Pachyrhynchus sulphureomaculatus
ATATATATATATATATATATATATAGTCGACACTCTATATAGTGAAAGACCAAAATGTTGATCGAAATTTCACTATAGAGAGTTTTTCACTGTATAAAGATAAAATCCGTATATATTGCTATGTATGTAAGATATTCTAGGTCTTGAAAAAATTGCACTATAAAGAGTTTTTCACTATATAGAGTTTCACTATAAACAGTGTCGACTGTATATATAATGTCATACTTGCGCACACTTTTCTTTGTATTATTTTTAAAAAATCGCGAAAACTCGCTGTTCCCCCACCTTATCTCGAAAAGTACTGATCAAAAAATTTTGAAAAAATTCTAGAATATTCTCCATTGGGTGTAGATTGAACGAAAATTGTCATGAGTGCATTACCTTTAATAATTTATCTGGTATATAAAAAAAAACAAAATTTCAAGGTCATCAGTTTTCAGTAATAATTGGAAACAAACTTTGTTGAAAACTCATTTGGGGTGTGTTTTGTAAAATCACTGATCATTTTATACCTCCGTAACAAAATTTTTTATTTTAAAAGCAATCAACGTACGGAACACTAATTGTGCAAGTTGAACTTGCACTTGACCGGTTATTTTTAATTACTATCTCACAAATATTCGATATCCTATTTATTAAATTATTCAGATCCGCTGCTTTTAACTTTTCCTATTTATTTTTTAGGCATTTCCATTGTTGAGTAGAGCTTGCCGAACGACGATCTTTAATTGTCGTACTAGTTTGATGAGAGAAACATTAGAGGATTGCCGTTGTCTTATATCTACGGGGGTTGTATGATAAATACCTGGCCATGATAAGAAAAAGACATTTTTATGTGTAAAATTTATTTTATTTTTCAACATAGTACTTTTAGCTCGACACATCTAGTCCAGCCTTTTTCTATCTTTTGTATCCCATCTAAAAAATACGATTTCTCCCGTCCTTCAAAATAGGCGTTTGTTTTAACAATCACTTCAATCGTTTCAACCAAATTTTTTTTTGCCGAGCCATTTTTTCATATTCGGAAATAGGATATAATCGCTGGGGGCTAAATCCGGCAAATATGGTGAGTTCAGAAGCAATTTGTATCCCAACTCATGGAATTTTGCCATGTCGATGACACAAGTATGCACACAAGCATTATCTTGATTAAAGAGAATTGTTTTCTTCGCCAAATGCGGACGTTTTTCTTTCATAACATGGTTGAAACGATCCAGTAAGTTGAGATAATACTCTCCATTAATCGTTTTGCCCTTTTCAAAGTAATCGACGTGGATTATGCCGCTTGCATCCCAAAACACTGTGGCCATGACTTTGTTGGCTGATAAACTCACCTTGGCCTTCTTTGGCGCCAGTTCGCCACGAATAACCAAACGTTTGGACTGTTTTTTGCTCTCTGGTGTGCTGTGATGAAATCATGTTTCGTCAACAGTTATGAATTGACGCCAAAAATCATTCCGATTACGCTTTAACATCGCATTCTTTCGAAGTTGACACACGTGCGTGTTTATTGTCAATTGCGCTGCACCTATCTTGCGAAAAGCTTTTTCATATCCAAATGAATTGTTAAAATGTTCTGTACGCTTTCAATTGAGATGCCCACAGTCTCACCAATGTCACGCACTATCACTCTTCGATCATTTATCACTATGTCGTGGATTTTTTCAATCATTTCTGAAGTGGTGACCTCATTTGGACGACCTGGACGTTCTTTATCAAAAATGTTTGTACGGCCGCGTTTGAATTCAGCTGCCCAATATTGCATGGTCGATAACGAAGGTGCAGAGTCCTCATAAACTTCACCGAGTTCCGTTTTTATCTGATCATTCGTTTTCTTTTTTAAAAACAAATATTTTATTACTGCTCGTTATTCAGTTTTTTCCATTGTTGTAAAACACAAAAGTTGTTCTATTTAAATGGCTGCAACTCACAAACTAGCGATTTGAAAATTTGACAGGATTCTTGTGAAATGTTATATTTACGAAAAATTTAATTTTTTAAGTAGTAGTAGCGCAGCTTTGGCCGAGGCCAGGTACTTCTCATACAACCCTCGTTTTAGTTTTTTTAATTTTGAAGATTTTTTAAGATATTTATCTTGGCGTCTATTTTTATCAAACTATCTGACTTACTGCCACCAAAACATCCTTAAACGATAACGCTGCCCCCTCTGTGTTTAATAGTTGGTACAGTGCTAATTTCTGAACCCCTTTCCTTAGTTGAGCGGTTCACCAATATTCTTGTTATCCATCCGTTCTTTGATTTATTGGTCTGCCGACCGGTTTCTGTGTACGAGTATTTTACACCATTATAATCTGTTTTGCGTGTGCTTGAATCTTAGGTTCGGATTCTTGGCAGCTACCTGCTAAGGCCTGTCAGCAATCGCCTTTTAATAGTGGTTGGCGAGACTGATTCAACACGAGTTCCATTTGCGTCGATTTCGTTTACACATCATTGTAACGAACTATTCTTCACATTTTGTTGTAACTGTTTTCTATCTTCATTAGTTTCTGTTGCTTCTTTTCTATCTAGGATGAAGGGTATACCTTTCTTTAAAATACCTAGTTTTTTTGCCATTTTTTGCCTACTATAGCTTTCCTCATGTAGAGTATACATCAAGCACAACACAGGGGACAAACTGCAACCTTAGTTAAGGCTTTTACTTGTTTATATAAGCTCGGAGACGTTGTAATGTTGTTTATTAATAGCAGTATTTTGGTCACACAACTCTTGAATGATATGGATCATCATCATTAACTTCCAAAGTTTATTTCTTGAACAGTATCATAAGGTTTCATTATTTAAACTTACGACCGTTCGTGACCGGTTCGTGAAAAATTTTTTATCTCATCAGAGACGGACGTCCTTACTATGTCTACAAAAACAAAAAGAAACAATACTAAACGGTCACGTCTACCAAAACAAAATCGACCGAGACATATTAACATTACCGGTGGTCTAATAATTACTAGATCGTTTCATTCTGTATACCCATATCAACCGCCATGTCCAAATATGGCGTCCAAATGTGTGTGGGTCGACTTTTTCATGGCCGATTCCTTCTTTGCGTTTTTTCCGTCTTATGTATGTTTGGTATTTTGTGAATTCTGAATCAGTCTTAATGAGAAACGCGAACGATTAAGTAGCGTGCACGCGCGTTTTTTGTTTCCATCGCAAATGTCTCTTTTCTGCTATGGCTCTAATCGATCAGCATAATAGGAATTGAGATTTATTAGTGATTTTGTTTCCATCGGAGAGTGTTTTTAATCCTTTTAGAGTTTTTGGTGGTGGTCTGATCGTTACGAGGGCTTTGTAACGAATTTTTGACTGCCCCTTAAAGGTTGTTACCTGATTTTTGTCTGTTGAGAGGTTTGTGTTGAACAGTTTACTTTCTAGGTAAATCGAAATAGATATTAGGAAGGTAACGAAGTGGACATAGATTTTTTAATACGCCAAAAAGTCTGCATTTATTCTTAACTTAAAGACTGCTCTGTGTAGCTGAACCTAACTTGCTACAGATAAATTCTAGATAAATTATATAGGGCGTCCCAAAAATAGCTAAAAAGTTGATTTCTAAGGTAAAAAACAGGAAAAAAAGGCGATTTCAGCCAAATTTTTGGTTGTAGTAAACGGAAAGTTTAAATTTACCTGTGTAATAAGAACAGTTTACAGAATCTACGACATTAAACTTAAAAAAAAAGTTAAATAAAAATAGATTTGAAAACGACTGCTGTTGTTTCCAAAACTTTTATACTATATCCCTTTATAGTATTAAAAAGCACACTTGACAATGACTTTAACATCCCTTATTTTACTGGCTCAATATTCAGTGTTCAGTAATCAAAACTACCAGTTATTTTTTCGAAATAAAACTACTTTCTTTTAACCCCGTAACAGTTAGCGAAAACCCACTCATCACACCGACCGCATTTTTCGCAACGCAAACCTACCAACCTTACCGTAAAATCTTTTTTTCCCAGCATCATTCAACACCCGTCCTTTCCTAATACGAAGGAGCCCCGCTCGCACGCCCCCCCTTTATCTACGTATATGGTCAACCAGTGCCGCGCCGCAACAAATTATACAGAGTGTTGGCGTATTAACGAGGCCGCCGGCATATATCCATGTTCGGTTGATTGACGGCTAAAAGTTCGAGTCGAATCGCCTCCGATCGCCGCCTTTTGTTATTTTCTTCATTTGTTCTATATTCAAACTTTTTTAAACACCTCACATAGTGTACAATAAAATACTGTAAAATTGTGGTTAAATTGTCACATCACACAAAAATTACTGAACTACAAAAATAACTGTTGGGACTTTCGTTAAATTGCCAAAGGTTCTTGATCGTGACTAAGTGTGACCGAACGCTTCAGAAGAACTAATAATATAGTGTCTTTTTTCACGAAACAGTGCGTCCTTTTCGGACTAACCGTAATAATGGTGGTGCATAGAGGAAGGAGACATTTCGACAGAACAGCATCGATGATATTATGGACTGAAGACAGGTTGGTAAAATAAAAATAATAATACTATCAAAAATAATAACAATGTAAAACAAGAAAAAATTATAACTTTACTTTTGAGAGATCTTAGGAAAGAGAAAGGATTATATTGTTGGTATCTGTAAAAGTTGAAGAATAATATAATTCATAAAATTTTAAATGATGTACAGTTCTAATTTGACGTCGATTTTTTACTTTTTTAGCAACTTCTGTGTGTGAATTAATTTTGAGGGATTTTTCGGTAAAAATATCGCCTTATTGTAAAAAAATAGTTACAAATTGATTATTCAAAGTATTGTCCATGGTTAGCCACTACTTTCTCCTATCTTTGCCGCGGCTTATGAATATCACGTTGAAAAAACGACTCATCTTTTGAGCCTATAAACGAATTGACCCATTTTTTGGTCTCCTCATAAGAATGGAAGTGCTGTTCAGACAGGGTGCGCGTCATCGATCGGAGCAAGTAATAATCAGGAGAAGTAGTGTCTGGTGAGTACGGCTGGTGAGGTAGGATATCCCATCCAAACGCTCCTAGCGTTTCCTTGATGGGTTTTGCAACATGTGGCCGAGCGTTGCCATGTCGAAAAGTCATTTTGTCTTATCTTTTGGCATATAGCGGTCTTGTTTCCTTCAACGCTCGGCTCAGTTGCAGCAGCTGTTGTCGGTAACGTTCCCCAGTAATAATTCCGTTGGGTTGGAGCAGTTCATAATACACTTCACCCAGATACTTGGCTTGGAGCCATGAATATTCGGCTTTGGCGAGGATGTTGATGGTTTACAGGGCTTCACCCATGATTTTTTGCTCCTTGGATTATCGTAGCGTATCCATTTTTCATCACCAGATACGACGCGATGCATAAAACCTTTCCGATTATGCCGTTGAAGCAGTTGTTCATTGGTGAAAAATCGCCTGTCACGTCTCTCGGTTTCAATTCGTACGGCACCCAATTTCCATGCTTTTGAATCATCGCGTGTAAGCGTTTGAAGATGGTTGGGCGATCAACTCCTAGTGATTCTACAAGTTCTTTTTCCATTTGGCACGAGTCTTCATTGAATAATGCCTCCATTTTTTCATCTTTAAATTTTTTCGGCTGGCCTGGACGTTCTTTGTCTTCCATGTCGAAATTACCACTTTTAAACCATCAAAACCAGTACTCACATGTTTTTATCGATGGAATATAATCATCATAGGTTTCCAACAGCAATCGATGACTTTCAGCAGCTCTTTTCTTCGAATTAAACAAGAAAAGTAACGTTTCCCGCAAATGATGTTTTGTTGGCACGTAATTCGACATATTCAGTGCTCAAAAAAAAAAAAATGTTTGCTCTTCGTCAAAATAACATATACTAAAAATTAAAGTCTAATGATGGTGGTTCACCATGAAGATAGCAACAGAGTGCCCTGATGCGATATAGTACGCCCTCTCCTAGAAATCCAACAAAATTAATTTACACCTCTTATATTTCATATAAAATAATGTTAATTACAACTTTTGGTCCTTACGTAAGCTTTTTCTTAGGTCCGTCATGACATAGTGACATTTGAGATCATCACGGTGATTTTCATCCGTTTATTTTTGAAATTTTCTGTCTTCTCTGTGCTTGTTCTTAATCTTCTGTTAATTGAACGGCTGTAGCTTTCATTTGGCTGACACTAAGGATCATTTGGCAGTTTTGCATATTTTGGCACGACATCCACATTGTGAACAAATTTACTATGGTGTAAGTGTAATGAGCCGATGTGCAATCAGGTCAATACATCGTTGATCCATTATGTTTTCGTAAACAAGAGCAGAAGACTTTTCTATGCACTGTTCTTTGTACAGCTAATTGTATCCGTTGTTTCGAAAAAGCCACTTCGTATTCGACATTAGCACATTGCCTGCCACAAGATATTAAGTTCGAAATTTTTCTATTGCAAGTGAAGGTTTCCAGTACGCGGAGAATCTCTCTTTTAAACGCGATATACAATTGCTTACCGCGTAACGCCAAAAAATCTGCTTTCATAAGTTACGTCGTAAGCAGGGGTATTCGATATGTTTGTAAATTAACAATTTCTTTTGATCTTTGGACTACACTTGGGGTGGTTTTCAGTTATTCTCAATATCACGAATCATAATTCGATTTTCAAGTAGTTTGTCAATAATTTTTTTTGTCTCTGCTTGTTATATTTTTAGGCGCAATTGTGAAACAAATTTGACAATCGACGATAACTGTCAAAACTCTAAATAAAGAAGAATCAAGGCTGTGATGATTTCCAGAAATTTTACGTTCACAATAAATTCCAAGAAATGTATTCTGTACTTTAATCAGACCATTTCTTCTCGTTCAGGTATACCTGTATTGGTTTCAGAACACATAAATGCCGTTAAAACCTCTTTCTTTGTCTCCTCAAACAACCACCAAATTAGAATTTTTAAATATATAGATTTGACGTTGGTTACAATTATTCCTTGTGCAGATTTCATTCTCAAATATCAAATTGTGATCATTATTTGTAGAAAACCACTTAATATGTACCTTTCTTTTCACTTACAGGTGTCAATGTTTAATATATTTGTTGCGAAGAATGTTTGTTTATAAAATCTGCACACCTGCAAGTATTTTAAACATTATAGGCAAACAGTTTGTGTGTTAAAAGCTGAAACATTGCAAATATTTTAATGTGTTAAAATAACCGTTTCCAAATAACCTTTAATCTTATCAGAATAAATATAAAATAACACCGATTTGATTTTATCACTGGCATGGCTTTCGAAGGACCATAGTTGAGTCACAATGTGGTTGATTGTATATTTCGTTGGTTTGTAGGATCAGTTTTCTGAAATGCGATCTAGACTTAGACTATTGTATTGCCTTTTCTTGCTTTAGACTAGCTTCGTTCCCTGAATCAGGGTCGGTTGGGGTAATTGGAAACGATTTAGTAACTTCCTAACACAGGAAACCATAAAAAAGATTATTTTTAAAAACTTATAGAAAAAAGGTTTATAACTTCTATTTGTACATCAAAGTACATTTCTTAAAAATTATTTGTTAATAGTATTGTACTCTAAATGTAAACCGTTACGTTCCCGACACTCTTCTAAGCTTTCAAATTTTTAATTACAGCTCGGCCACACGTCAGCTCCGTGGTCGTTGCCATTTCGCACCAGATTTTTTTTAGTTGTTCTGGGGATCAGGAGCGTTACTGCAAACTTAAAATCATTATCTTCAAATCAGGACTATATAGAGGCCAACCTATGTCACCTTTTTCGAAAATCGTTTTCTTCAGGAAAATTTCTGGAATGACTAGCAAACATGTTTTTGAAGTGCGTGATATCACTCTATCATGTAGAAACCAGGTTCTCAGATTATAACAATTTTTTTTTGTACTTGTCGGTCAGCAATAACGAAAGTTCGTTTATTGGAGTGGCCGTTAGGGTGGAAACGTGCCTTCCCGAGAATGAGAAATATTGACAAACCTTCAAACATTTCATTAACGATGTTGAGGCTTTTAAAGGGTGCAGGTTATAACGCCCTTCTGAACACATTTACTGCCCTTGATTGTTTGTGTATTAATCTAGAAATGATAAGACATAAATACTTGAATAATTTATGTCTTTGCTTGTACATCCCGAGATTTATTTAGACTTGAACCAGATTTTTAGCAAGTTGGACACATACATACATATTTGGACGTGTGAAACCCTCTGTATTATTATACGAAACAAATTAATGCTTACCTCAAGAATAAAACTTTTCCATTATCCTAAATGTTAGAAATTATAAGATAAATCAGCATAATGATTTGGACTATCCTAATCTTAAATTATTGCTTAATTTTTATATTCTACTCATTCTAATGAACATTTCTTTTGGTTTACAGTGTTTTGACACTTACTTTTCTAACTAGTTAGCAAAAGTTACTTTATGTGACGACACATATACCAAAAATGATTCTTTACTTATTATAAAATACCACATAGAAGGTAGTCCTATCATCTAGAGACACACTAGTAATATTTAAACTAATGTTTCTAATTACCCTAACCCACCTTTATGGAGTTACATACACCTACGCTGCAAAAATTATGTACGTTAACAAAAACATATTATTAAGGTAGTTCACTCGTGACAATCGGAGCCAAAAGTATACTCCGATAGTAAATACAAAAAGGTTAAAATACTCAGTAGCAGAGTATTTTATTGTTGTCGGAGACTGTATTCGATACATGGAAACTTTCATATGCAGACACACACTAATACAATCACACTTTTAATGAAAATACATGTGGCAACGCTACCAATACGTATACCGAATGCTCTATAGAAGTAACGTTTTTATAGGTTATATTTATTATATTTTGTATATATTTACTCTTTATATTACTGTTTTAAAATAAGAAACAATATAATTAAATAAAAAATGCTGTTAATTATAATCAGTTGCGACATAAAGGCAAATTTGCAACGGAAAAGCTCATTAATAGACGCAAAAAAGTATTTCCGGAATGAATGACGCAAAAAAATTAAAAACTGAAGAGCTAACCTAACCTGTGTAGTGGTCGACGGATCCAGTTTGATGAGTCAGGAAAAAATTTTTAAAGGCATCTTTTGGAAGATCTAAAAAGTTCTTATGATAAATTGGGATTCTACAGGAATAGTGCAATTATTATCTAGTCAAAAAGACAATGGGAAACCACGTGTAACCCAAGACACTCGAGTATTAAATAAAGTGATTAATTACTTTACAAATAGTTTATAATACTTTGTTTATTTATCATTAGTATCATTAATTATTTATTTAGTTTTACGGAGAAAATTTATAAAACTGTTTTTTTAATATATATTTAATATTGTTATCAATTGATATGTAACATTGTTGATAAATAAACATAATATTAATTTAAAGATATTATTATCGAAAAATTATTGAACCTATAAACATATTTTTGTTTAAATCTTTTAAATACTAAAGAAAAAATAATAAATATCAGGATACAAATTCAAATTTTTAATTAATACATTTAATATTTTTATTTGATAATTAAAGATAAAGCTGATAAATATATTGTGTTTATTCAATAAATTATTTAACCTACAAATGAATTTCTGTTTAAAAGTTAACCATTTTAAAAGCTGTTTGAATGTTGGCGCGTAAAGTATGACGATATTCAGCGTTATCAAGTTGTGATATCTGTCCTTCACTACGCGGTTAATCCTTTAAAAAAATATCAACTTTAAATATTTATATCTTTTTAACAAATCGATAAAAAAAATTATTTTTATATCAAAATTTTTCTATTTTTTTTTTACTAAATATTAGTTTTTTAAACAATTGGTAAGACTGGTTCTTAAGATATACACGCATCTATGCCTTTTTTATTCTTCATTGGCCTATTGCATGATAATTATGTGCACTCTAATTATGAATACCTCGCTTCACAATTGGTTTTTTTTTATTATTTTTAATTAAATAAAAAACATTTAGAGTAACATCATATTTCAATTTCATCAAATTCTTAAGAAAAGTGTATTTACGAGTGAATTACCTTAAGAGAATAATATATAAAAAATGGCGATTATATATTTTTATTGTAATTTAAATTATAATTTTTTTTTTTTTAAATATGTTTTAAATGTTAACATTATTTTTTATCAGGTTATATGGAACTCTGATTAAAACTATGGCGCCTCTTTGTCTGTAGAATAATTTTACAAGAAATAATCCAATTTGCAAAAATAAAAATTAATCTTGTAAAATAATGTAGTAGTTACAAATTGTCGAAGGTTTTTTTTTTAAACATAAAAAATTTACAGTATGTCAATTTTTCGACCAAAAAATTTATGTTTAATTATTTATAAAAATTGTCTATTAGAAAAATTAAAAAGCCTCTCGACATTATGTAGAAAAAGTAATTATTAAGATTTAAAAAAAAAAAAGTTAAAAGATATCAAAAATTGACTGAGTAATATTGCAAACAGTGTCTGAAAACAGGTTTTGGTTCCAATCCGACGCTATAACTTTGTAATGGAAATTTCTTAATTTTTTTTTTTAATAATTCTTAGAGGTATAGACAGTAAAAATCCGTAAAAATCGAATTTTTGAAAATTCGTGGTGTATGTAACCCTTAATTAAGTTGCATTTTTCTAATAGCTTCTTGAGTAGTTGAGTAGTGTATGCCAGAGCCAAACACCAGATGTTTAAAAGTAACGTGTAAACATCCACTTAACAGTGCATCTGTATTTTAAATCAATACTAAGAAAAGAGGTTTTTAGGGTTTAAGTTGAGATAACTTAACCTTGGTCATGAAATACCGGTTGAAGAAACCGCACGAAAAGTAGTGACAAGACGTATGTGTGAAGATTTGAAAAAAGGATATCGTCGGCTTGTGGTAACATTTTGTAAAATATAATATAAACCTGTTAACAAGAAAATGTATATATCTATGAAACAATTATTGACAAAATCGCCAAATTAGAGTATTGTCAAAACTGATAAAAAATCATAATAATGAAAATTTGTATCAGTAGCTTAGTTCCGGGCATGTTCGAAATTGAAAAAGCATATGTAGCAAAAGCTGGTTTGTAACCTAGTTACAGTTAAATTATTGGGTGATTGTAAAAGTTCGTGCCCGATTAGAAATCAAATTAAATACAACACATTTTCATGAAAAATAGTATTAATTAATCAATAACGTACTCTCTATCATTTTCTATAATTGTCTCCAATCGTTTTACAAGTTTTTGAATTCCTTCTTTCTAGAAACTGCGTGATGTCTCTTCAAAGAAAGTCGTAAAGTAGTTTTTGACTTCCATAGAATTAAATTTTTTCGCATTGAAATTATTTATCAGAGAACGAAACAGATGAAAATCTGAAGAGGTAAGGTCAAGGGAATACGGCAGGTGCTGGAGGATTTTCCATTTTAACTCCCCAAGTTTTTGCAGTGTCTAGCGACACACACTAGACGTTGTCATGGTGATAGATTTCCAAATTTGGACGTTTTGCTTGGATTTTTAACATTAAGTTGGGTGAGTTGCTCACGGTACTTCTCCACAGTTATTGTTTGGCCACGTAGAAGAAGCCCTTAAAAAATTATTCCTCTGTAATCCCACCAAACACACTTTCATTGGATGCAATTCAGCCTTTGCCAGCTCTTTCACTTTCATGCTTCCAGCTTCTTTTTCTTATTAAGTTATACAGAACCCATTTTTCATCTCCAGTGATGCCTTGATTCAAGAAAGGGTCCTTGTTGTTGATGGGCGAGGAGAGAAATGGCTGTGGAAACATGGGTCAGTTTGTTCCGTTCTGTAAAAACGTGCGGAACCCATATTTTGAGTTTCGAAGTTGCTTTAAATGACGAAATGCAGTCGAATTGTCAACTTGTAGTCTCTCAGCAATCTCTTCCGTAGTAATCCGTAGATTATTATTCACTAAGTCACGGATAAAGTCATTACCAATGCTGGGAGATCGTCCAGAGCGAAGTTTATCGTTTAGATTGAAGTCCCCATTTCGAAATCGACCAAACCATTTTTTAACTGTTCAGAATCCAAATAAAGGTCTTGAATATTTTTTGTTGCAGTTCCAACACTCCCTTTTAAGTTCATATAACATAATATGACGAAAATATAACTTCATTTTCCATTTTGAATATACCTTGCACACCAATTAATTTAAATAAACTTTTCTTTTAGGTTATGTTAACTCATGATGCATTTAGATAACTGTCAGTGAATAATACGATTATAAAAGAAACATCAGCACAGTCAAAAGTGAATGCTTCTGCCATCAATCGGGCACGAACTGTTACAATTACCCAATAGAAAGTTCCCAAGAAGCGCACGTGCGGGTCCTTACTCTGTTCTTGTTTTGTTTTATTTGCGACTTCCGATATCTGCTAATATAGTCAAAAATTCAAGGGACTGATTAAATAAAACTCAATAATTTATTCATCCAAATCCATTTGACCCCCCCCCCCTCAAAATAATCTTCCACTGCAACACACATTTATGGCTATGTTTTTTTTTTTCAATCTGGAAAATGCTTGTTATACTTTATTTTCTGTATTGCTCTCAAGGCGACCAGCGAACTCTCTTTTATAGCTTCTATGGATTTAAAACCATTTCCATAGGGTGGTAATTTGAGCTTGGGGAACGGGAAAATGTTATATGGTGTCGTGTCTGGTGAATACGGAGCTACTTGTGGAACAATCATCATTATTTCAAAAGTTAGGAATAATTATTGTATTGCGCGATGGTATTATTTTGTCATATATTGTGCGATGGGATTATTCTGTCATAATGCAGACCTTTTTTCGAATGAACTCAAGAAAACGACGCGAATTGCTTAAATAATATCGTGAGACCAGCCATTTGGCGTCATCGTCGGTGTCGCATCGTTGATCGCAAAGGGCAGGAACAAATGGTAGTCACTGGGCGCTAGGTTAGGGCTTTACGGGGGATGATCATGTTGTTCCCAGCCATATGATGCGTTACGATCTTGGGTTTGATGAGCCACGTTGGACGAGCATTGTCAAGAAGCAAAACGATTCCTCTACTGAGCATGCACCTTTTGTTGTGGATTGCACCACGCAGTTTATTTAAGGTCTCACAATATCTCTTAGCATTCACTGTATCCCTCCAAGGCAAAAATCCACAAACAACACCCCCTATTTATCCCAAAACACAGTACACACGATTTTTCGGGCTAAAATTGCTTGCTTGACCTTTACTTTTTGGGGTAATATTGAATGCCTCCATTTCATGGGCTGTTGTTTTGATCCCGGTGTAACTTGAGCAACCCAGGTTTCTGGGTTGAAACTCGGAGGAATGCTTCCGTAATAGCGTCTGTGGCTAGCCAATAGATGTATATATTCAGCGCGCATGCGCGGAATGGCGACTGTTGTGGTACAGCAGCTTTATTTTGAAACGGTGTTTACTTAAAAAATGCGTCTCGTATTTAATGGCAATTACCTAGCGGTGGAGTATATGACATACTTAATAAAAGTTAGAGGGTTTTGTAAAATCTATCAGAAAAAATAATAATATACAGGAAGTGCCATTTAAAAAATTTGAGATTTTTCAATTTAAAATAGTCGAAATGTATAAATTTATTTTGAACACCCTGTAGCATCTAACTCGAATTTCTTTACATATATCTTCTTTTCATCCCTATAGAACGCTCATACCAATTATGAGTATTCCACCTTTAAAAACAATGGCGCTACTGGCAATTTTTTACAAAACTGAAAACTAATATTTAAAAAAAAAAAAATTGAAATATTAGAAAAACTAGTAGGTTTAGGTATATGTATAACATTATTAATAAAAAGGTTATAAAATTTTATGCAGAAGCTAAAAATAAATTAGAAAATAAGATGTTCCATTTAAAAAAACATATGTTATGACGACCACACTTTTTTGAAGTACCCTGTATACTCAAAAATAATTTTAAACTGTGCACCTTATCATTCCCTAAAACTGTTGTACATTTTTTCGTCATTCCCGAAACAAATGAGATAATGAACTTTACTCTATCGTTGACTCACCCTGTACATAGCCTACCTCTGTCAGTTTTATAATCAATTAGAATATATTTTTATGCCTCAGATTGTACCATATTGCCTCTACGTTTCTTTAATGCCTTTCAAATAGAAGTTCAGTAAGAAAACTGAAAGAAGAATACACTAGAGCAGGATTAGCAATAAACTTTGATAAAACGGAATATCTAACAACAAAGGAGGGAAACGTGGAGAATCTAGAAGTCGATAACGAAACAAAGGAACCGATAAATTTAAATATTTAGGAACCATCATTTCAAAAAACGCAACATCAGAAGAAGAGATTAAAGCTAGATTAGGACAAACGCGGACATGCATAAAACAATTAAATTCGATCCTGTGGGACAAGCACATTACAAAGAGAAACAAAACACACATATACAAATCAATAATACAAAGCATAATGACATACGGGTCAGAAACATGCACGATCAACAAAAGAAATAAATCTAAAATTAACGCGGTAGAGATGGAGTATTGGAGAAGATGTTGTAGAGCGACACGTCTGGAGAGAATGACAAATGAAGAAATAAGAAGCAGAATGAACATCAAAGAGAACGCAATAAATACCATTGAAGAAAAACGATTAAAATGGTATGGACACATAAGACGGAGCGAAGATAATAGGTGGATAAAGAAAATAACGGAGTGGAGCCTTAGGGAGAAGAAAAAGAGGAAGACCCAGACGATCGTGGAGAGACGATGTGGACGAGGCTATGGAGGACAGGGGCCTAACAGATGGAGACTGGGAAGATAGAAACGGATGGAATCAAAGGCTGAGAGAAGCAAGACAGCGTCAGCTGTAGAAAATCCTTGATATACTAAATAGTCATTCCATTCATCATTTTTCTGTAACACCACATATTGAATCTCGAAAGTAATATTTAATTATTCCAATGATTGGATTGGTTTTTGTAATTACACGAATCCATTATGAAGTGGAAATTTTTAAAATAATATTGTTAAAGAATACTAAGTTGGGATTTTGGAATGTTTGTCATAATGACACTACGAGGCTGGTTTGAAAAGTCCGTGCAAAGTCCGAGAGATGGCACCACCGGCGCGTATCGAGGTCATGTTTAGTTAGTAGCATCTCTTGAATGAACGTACACCAAGTTTCAGCGATATTGGTCTATTTCTTTGTGTTTGGCATTCGTGTGAATCAAGGAAGTCGAGTGATTTTCAAGAAATGGACGAAAAAGAATTTCGTGTGGTGATTAAACATTACTTTATGAAAGGCAAAACGCCTCAGGAGACTAAAGAGAAGCTTGATAAACATTATGGTGACTTTGCACCTTCGATTAGAACAGTTTATAAGTGGTTTCAAAATTTTCGGACAGGCCATATGGGCACAAGTGACGCTGAACGTTCTGGACGGCCTGTGGAGGTTACGACTCCAGAAATCATTGATCAAATCCATGATATGGTGATGGATGACAGAAGAGTTAAGGTGCGTGAGATTTCTAGTGCTGTGGGCATCTCGACTGAACGGGTACATAATATTTTGCATAAACATTTGGACATGAGAAAGCTATCCGCAAGATGGGTGCCGGGATTGCTCACGCTTGACCAAAAACGGAATCGTGTGAAGTGTTGCAAGGATGGTTTGCAGCTGTTCCAGAAGAATCCGGAGGACTTTAAGCGTCGTTTCGTCACTGTGGATGAAACATGGATACATTACTATACTCCTGAGACCAAACAACAATCTAAACAATGGATTACCAAGGGGGAATCTGCACCAAAAAAGGCGAAGACCGTTCCTTCGGCCGGAAAGGTTATGGCGACTGTCTTTTGGGCTTCGCAAGGGATAATCCTCATCGACTATCTGGAAAAGGGTAAAACTATTACAGGTGAATATTATTCATCGTTATTGGACCGTTTGAAAACCGAGCTGCAAGAAAAACGCCCGCGATTGGCCCACAAGAAAGTCCTTTTCCATCACAACAACGCATCAGCACACACTCAGCAGTTGTGGTCGCAAAATTAATGGAAATAGGATTCCAACTCGTTTCACATCCCCCCTATTCTCCAGACTTGGCTCCCTCGGACTACTATTTGTTCCCCAATTTGAAGAAATGGCTGGCGGGACAAAGATTTTATTCAAACGAGGAGGTGATTGCAGACCCTAATGGATATTTTTCAGACTTGGACAAATCCTATTATTCGGAAGGGATCAACAAACTAGAACATCGTTGGACGAAGTGTATAAGCCTAAAAGGAGACTATGTCGAAAAATAAAAAAGGTATACCCCAAACACATAAGTAGTTTTTATTTTTGCACGGACTTTTCAAACCAGCCTCGTATAACAGATATTACCACTACTCCAAACACTTTCATTTAAGGTAATGTGTGCAGTAAAAAACTATAAAAAATATTATAGTTGATAAATTTTCCTCAATATGTCAAGATCATAAAATACATGTTATTATGTTACAATTTCAATGTTGTAATGTAATAACCATAACAATCAGAATAATGACTAATGTATGGCACATTATGTCTTTTTACATAAACAAAATGTAAAAATTATGTATCTCGGACTAGAAACTAGAATTGTTTACATGCTACGAAAAGGTGAGTGATCGCCAGACCGTGTCGGTCATCTGAATTACTTGTAATACGAAAATAAATTCATTTTGTCAATGACCGGGATAAAGGTAGATACGTGACAATGGATCGTAAAATTTGGAATGTCCCTAGTTTGAATTCTCATTGTTCGAAATGAATTTCAAATGGTTATTGACCTCCAGGCCGCTGCAAGAGGCTCTATTCCATCAATAAACTGTCAAAAGTGGGTATACTAATGTGCTCTGGATTATAGATATTTGTTACTAAACTAGTGAAGGCCTTCGCAGATTTTTTTATATTTGAGCGAATATCAAATTTGTCAAACTTATAGAAACGTATAGGAAAGAAGACCCATCGTGCCATTTAAAATAACATATAGCTTAGTAGAACCACGTAACGAGAACAATCTTTAATGGTGGAAAGAAACAGTGACTGAAAGAGAAAACTTGCAATTTGTGCTATTTTTTGAACATCTTCTCGAAACTTGCACGGAACGAATTCCGAAACGAGGTGCTACTAGTGAACGTGTAGACGGTAAAATAGAAAGCTTAAAAAAACTATTAACGCATATTAGAAAGATTTTGCAACGCTTATTTCTTACATGCCTTTGTCTTTATTGTTATCTGAAGCATGTGCAGTATTAACGCGAAGAAATTGCACTTTCACACTACGGTAGAAATGCAGTAAAACAAACTAAAAGCAGGGTTAGGTTAGTATTCATCTTCTATAAACTTTTTTCATTCATTTCATAATTAAGCACACCGGTTATTAGTATTTTTTGGATAAACACAAGTTTCTCAATTAAAGTTGTGTGTAGCAGGTTTCTGTTACTTCCTTAATGATTTCCGAGTTAATACGAATGCGCGATAAATAAAATTTCATGACATTTCGACGATTAGTTTACAAGTTACAGTGGCTTTAGTGACGCTACTTTTGATATTGATTGTTGATTAAACACCGTTTTTTGATGGGAAAAAAATACCGTTCAAGCAAAGTAATGGCTTGGTAAGTGTTACGGGGACTCCGCCCCTGAAAAATAACTCATCATTTACTGGTATGCTGAATTTAAACGCAGTCGGACAGATATAAATGATGCTGAACACTCCGGACGCCTAAACTAGGTGGTTACACCGAAAAACATAAAAAAAATGCACAAAATTGTTTTGGATGACAGTAAAGTGAAAGTGCGTGAGTTAGCTGACACCCTAAAGAACGTGTTGGTAATTTTACATGAATATTTGGGCATGAGAAAGCTCTGTTCGAAATGGTTACCGCGTTTGCTCACAGCTGAGCGCTGTTTGGACTTATTTAAGTGCAGTAAAAAGGATTTTTTCATGCGATATGTGACAGTGGATGAAACATGGATCCACCTCTACACACCGGGTTTTGGCCTCTGTATTTTGGGATGCGCCTGGAATAATTTTTATCGACTATGCTAAGAAGGGAAAAACCATCAATAGCGAATATTGTATTAAGTTTTTAGTGCGTTTAAAGGCAGAAATCGCAAAGAAACGGCCCTAAATTCATCAAGACAATGCACCGTGTCACAAATCAATGGTTACGATCGCAAAATTGCATGAATTGAAGTTCGATATTCTCTAGATTTGGCCCCAGCGACTATTATCTATTGGCACCTTCACTACCAACGCCTGTGTGCCCCAAGGCTCCATACTGTCTCCTACTCTCTTTCTCATTTTCATTAACGATCTGCTGGAAAAGACCGAGAATCCAATCTACAGCTTTGCACATGACAGCACGCTTGTTTCTTCATTCACTTTGAACGCTCGGACATCGGCTACTCAGGCGAATACCCGCAGTCAGCTGGAGGTCGTTCAACTTAACAAAGACCTGGAAGAAATTCTATCTTGGGTTGACAGTAACAAAGTGGAATTTATCGCTACAAAAATCCAGGCAGCAGTTTTTTCTAAAAAAGTTAACGTTGCTGAACCCGACAGAGTCATGTCGGGGCACTCCATTCTCCTAGCATCGTCACTTAATTTGTTGGGCGTTAATTGGGAGCAAATATGTTCTGGCATGAACATGTTGCAGGCATAGCAAGGAGAGCTTCTCAAAAGTTGGGAATATTATTTCGAACCAGAAAGCTTTACACTCCACAACAACTGTTAATTCTTTACAAAGCTCAAATTCGCCCAACTATGGAATACTGCTCCCCTGTTTGGGGCTCCGCTCCCAAACACACACTGCATTTGTTGAATTCTGTTCAGAGAAGAGCTGTTCGTCTGATTGGAGACCCGGAACTGACCGGCGGCCTTGATTCGCTGGAACATCGAAGAACGGTTGGCGACTGGAGTCTGTTCTACAAATATTTTCATGGAAAGTGTTCGGAGGATGTAGCTCGCTTAATTCCTACCAGAGCGGTGCATGTTAGAAATACACGTCGGGCGAATACTTCACATGTGTATGAGGCTCAGCTTGTTACTCCGCGTACAACGCTTTTCAAGCAGTCTTTTATATGGAGAGCATCATCCCATTGGAATAATTTGCCCAGGACTGTGTTTCCCACCGAGTACAATTTACAGCGATTCAAGAACAACGTGAATCGCTTTTTCCGCACATATGCCGCTCCTGAAGCGCTTTAGGGACTTCCCTGTAGCATGTGTGCTAAACCTATAAAAAAAGACCTCAAAAAAAATTCTTGCGGGAAAGAAATTTGACTCCAATGAAGAAATTATCTCTGGAACTGAGGCAAAGATAAATCCTTCTACAAGAAAGGTATAGAAATGTTAGAAAAGCGTTGGACTGATTGTATCGCTCTTGAAGGAGACTATATTGATGAATAAATTCGAATTTTGCAAAAAAAAAAAAATGTTTTAAGTAGCTAGACCAAAAACTTTTCAGCCTACGTATTAATATCAGTTTTACTGTATTTTACTGACCTAACCTGAACTAAAATGACCTGATATGAACAGATGTTCAAGAAAAGCTAATTTTTTAAAGAAAGAAATGTCAGTTTGTTAACTATTTATTTAAAGATTAGGCAGCTCACTGACCCCCCTGAATTGCTCCAAATAATATTTATCCTTGATCATCGTTAAGATCGAATGTCTGTCACAATACTAAAATTGAATAACGAAAATATTCTGGAATTTTATAATTATTGCTATTCACTGGAAAAATAACATAAATTAATTGCGGTCTCACTGACGTAGTATTTCAAATAATTACATATATAAAAACATAATATTACATTTTAGTTTTACAAACACACTACGACACATCACATTAATATAATTACGAGTATTCTGCGCCTGGTATTCTTGTCAGTCAAATTAGACAGAAAAGAGGAAATATAATTTAGAAAGAAACAAATTTCATTAGTGCTTAACAAAGCACAACTCCCACTCGCATTTGTCATACAGCATAATGCCATTTGAAAAGTTAATTAACTTTTGGAAATTAGAATTTGAATACCTAATTAAATTTCAGACAAATTTTAAAATACAATGACAAGTAACGCTAATGCATTCTTTGTCCTACAAGTAATCGAACTTTTAATAGGAAATTAAACGCAGGCCAATTATAATTCTGAAGGGTTTGGACATTTTCAAGGGTGTCCTATCGCTTTACTTTTCTCAGTAAATAAAGCCAAAGGAAATGAAAGACGTCACAAAGTCTTAAATCAGGAGAATACGGCGAGAGATTCAATACACGATTATGGTTTTTGCTTAAAAACTACCTTACAATGGCTCGACGGTCAAGAACAGGAGGAACAATCGCGAATTGAATATAAGAAAAAAAACTTTTTTTATAAAATTATGCAATTGGCATGTCAATATACCTATAAAAATAGAACTAAGTAATACACAGTGCTCTTAATAACTTTTATCAATACAATTAATTATACTAACATAAAACTTAAATTTCGGAATGTAAGAAGCATATAAATAAAAACAAAAATAGATGAAACTAGACAGACACCAACAACATATGAATGAACAATACGAAAAATATGTAAGAAGAAATAAATACAACAATTTTAAAACTAAAATTTGTAATAATATAAAGATTAAGAAAATAGAACCAACAGAAAACAGTACCTTGACAAGATCACCACGTAAAGGCTTTTGATTCTTCTTCTTTTTCAGCCCTCCGTCATCCAATGTTGGACATAGGCCTCCCCTGTGTGCCTCCATCGTTCTCTGTTCTGTGACTCTCTTGCCCAGCAGAGTCCTGCTACTAGTTTTATGTCGTCTCTCCACCGTGTCTGCGGGCGACCTCTGTCTCTTTTTCCCAACCAGGGTCTCCAGTGTTGAATCCGCTTGTTCCATCTATCGTCTGTTTGCCTCAATGTGTGCCCTGCCCATCTCCACTTCAGTGAAGCTACGTGTTGTTTCACGTCTATTAATTTAGTTCTCTGCCGGATATCTTCATTTCTCAGTCGGTCTTTTAATTTAATGTTCAACATTATTCTTTCCATCGCTCTTTGTGTCTTAACTAGTTTATCCATCAGACCTTTTGTTATAGACCATGTTTGTGCGGCATATGTAAGGACAGGCAGCACACACTGGTTGAAAACTGTTCTTCTCAGTTTTAAAGCAATTTTCTGGTTCCTCAAGATGCCACTCTGCCTGCCGAAAGCCCGCCACGCTGATCTTATGCGTCTTTTTATTTCCTCTGACTGGCTTGTCTTCCCTCATCTAAAGCTCTGATGAGCTCTGAGGCTTGATTGATATATATATATATATATATATATATATATATATATATATATATATATATATATATACGTATATATATATATATATATATATATATATATACGAGTATATATATATATATATATATATATATATATATATATATATATATATATATATATATATATATATATATATATATACGATATATATATATATATATATATATATATATATATATATATATATATATATACATAAATATATATATAGAATGTAATTTTTTTGTGATGTTACCATTGTTGATTGGCAAATAAAATCGTCAGCGGTGACATTATCATGAATCAGATTGCGCGGGATCATTTTAAAGTTTTAATGATTTCCGAAGGCCATATAGCTTTTATTATAAACTTCTGGACAAAATTAACGCAACAATCTGAAAATTAATTTATCTTTTTCTTATGTCAGTTTTAAAGTTTATCGAGTATTTGAATAGTAGGCTATGCATATTTTGTTTCGTTGTTCATGGCAGAAATCAAAACAATTCGTTTAGATTTACAGTTTTAAAGAATTTTTTAGAAGTTAAACAGTTTTCTATAATAATGCGATAGAGTTTCTTTAAAAGTAAGCTTATAAATTGTTCTCTTTTTCAAAGTAATATGTTTTGTGGTAGACTGTTTTATTTTTGACCCTGAAGAATTAGATAAATGAATCGAACAAGGAATTTAACTGAACACGAGGTAGTGCGAGCCTCAGTTTTATTGGACTAGGGATATTGTCAGAGTTATGTTGCCAATTTGTTAGGCAAACATCGTTCCACAATAAGTCGTTTGAAACGCTTGAATGAAGTAGGAACTTATTCTAGAAGGCTAGGGCAAGAACGAAAACGATGCACTAGCGACCTAGATGAACGTTTTATAAGACAATATGCTTTAAGAAACAGGACTGTCACAAGTTCTATAATAAGAAATGAACTCGAAGCTGTTCGCAATGTCACAATTTCTTCTAAAACAGTTAGAAGACGGTTAAATGGAGCTGGTTTAAACAGTAGAAGACCAGCCACTGCGCCCTTGCTTACTAGAGAGAACAGAGTTGCCATTTTACGTTTTGCTCGAAGTCACGAAAACTGGTCTGTGGATGATTAGAAACAAGTTTTCTTCACAGATGAAACTAGGATTAGTCTAAAACATCCAGATGGTCGTGAGCGAGTATGGCGAAAACCAGGAGAGAGGTTTGCTCCTTGCAATATCTCTGCAAGGATTCCATTCGGCGGTGGCTCTGTTATGTTCTGGGGTGGCATCTGCTTTGATGCTCGCACAGAGTTAGTTCCTGTCCGTACGAGATCCATGAATGCTGACTACTATCTTGAGAATATTGTAATAGAACATGTGATGCCTTTCGGTCACTTTGTGGGGCCCAATTTCCTGTTTATACAAGACAACGCTCGACCTCACGTGGCTAGGGAGGTACTCGATTATCTTAATCAAGTTGATATACCGATTATACAATGGCCACCAAAAAGCCCGGATCTGAATCCGATAGAACATGTATGGGATCACCTTAAGAAAAATGTGAAACGTCATATACCTGCACCTAGAAACCTGAGGGAACTTGAAAATGCAGTTATCACAGAATGGGAGCAAATTCCTCAAGATTTTATCCAAAATTTAATTAGAAGCATGCCTAGGCGCATAAACGCTGTCATCGGAAGTAGAGGAGGCAACACACGCTATTACACGTAGTTACACCATTCGTTTTGCTACTAGTGTCCCAGTTTATTTTTTTCATTATTACGTAATTTCAACGATTTTGTTATTAGGTCTTAAGAATAATTTTAATTCGAATCTTATAGAGAAATTTGGTAGCTAATTCACTTTTAAAGTATCCCAATAAGTTTTTTCTAACTTTTAGTGTAACCAATGTTAATAAAAAATTATTAAAATTAATTCATTATAGAGATTTGTATGATTTAATATATTGTTGCGTTAATTTTGTCCAGGAGTGTATATATTAGGCAAGGAATTTTAATAAGTTTAATAACCTATTAGAAATGCTGGAACTGATAAAACACTCTGTATATTTCATTAACCTTCCAAGATATCAGACAAGTAAGTTAAACTATATATAATAATAGAATTAAAATTTGGAATAAACTAGTACCACACTGTTAATAATTAAACAAGTTTGGTACACAAAAATAATTTCATATTTGTCTTGGCAGAGTTATATAATCACAATCCACACCTAAAATAAATATTTTCACACAGGTTTTCTTTGAATTTATAGGATATAAATTTGTTTATCTAAAAAAATGCTAACCGTTTGTAAACAATTTCGTAATAAGTTTTTAAACAGGAAAAAGCAATACTAAATAGTTACTTGAAAAAAATCGTAATTTATCATTTTCTAACGCAGTCATAAATAGTGAGTTACGAGTATTTTAACACAAGACTAAGCCTACAATGACAGTTTTTTGATCACTTAGGGGAACAGATTTTACCTTTTTAGCGTATTGACGTATCTTCAGCATTATACCTACTATTTCTGATATTTTGGTATTTGCAAACTTGCGTTAACTGCCAGCAAAAAATCCAGTATATCAATGTGGTAAGTACAACTCTCGATCATATGAAGTTAAGTCCAGGGAAAGATCTGGTTATTGATATAGGTTGATATGTATGTATGAACATGTAGGCCTGTTTTTATTACAACCAGACAGCAATATAATTATAATGGTCTAGAATTTATTTAATTGAAGTGTAATAAAACGACTAGGAGTTGAATTTACCAGATTTATTTTTATATTTTGACCAAAAAGATGCGCGTTAAATTTTATGTCTAATTAATATTTCTCGTGAATATGCTGAATATTAATTTTAAGCCTGCACTTACCATAGTTGTCTGATTATTTTCTTCCTGATACCATTAGTGCACACATCATCGAATTGTTCAAGCATCATTATTATCCAATTTAAAGCAGTGTAGACTTTGTTTTTTCCTACTTTATAGATATTCTGCCTTCATTTTTGACAGACATGCGGTAGTAGCGTGGACACACGTGAATTGAGGGAGATCAGGGTAAAACAATAATAACAAAATCTGAACAACTGCTGTTGAAATCTGTTACTATGGAAATAGTTTCAGTCCCGTCTTGATTACGCCAGTGCATGCAATGTTAGCAATGTCATGCTAATATATCTATTGTGTTTTTATTTGAATGAGAATATATACGTAAAAAACAAAATATTGTGTTGTGAGGTAGAGATATAAAAAACCGTATAAGTTTGTCCCAGTAGTAAGGCACAATTACGTTATTGGTTGATTATAACATGTTTATATTCCCAGGGAAAACTGTGTCTGTTACGAAATTTAACAAAGATAAAAGAAATTTGTTGATTTGATGTATATTTGATGTAAAAGACGAACTTCATTATCGATATAGTATTTTCTGTATAGTTTGAAAATACCCAGTAGCAATTAAGTGCTTCTCGTCCAAGCACTTTGGCAATATTATCGTTCACTTATGACGACTTATGTAAATTTGTACAATACAATCTATCAGGTAAAACGTGTCCGCGATAATTCATGGTAGATGCGATTCTAGCGATTCAACAAAAAGTTAGAGGGAACCTTTGTCTGCGACGCATTTTAATAAAAGTATCAGTCGGTTCCGAACTTTCGTCAAAATCACGTAAAATCTAAAATGAGTCACTTGTTTACGCGTCGACTCGAGGTAGTCTTTCTTTGTTCCCATCCACAGGGGCCTAAAATGATACATTCCGCAGCCACTAAATATATTAAAAAGTCGGTATCATTTGTGAAAAAATGGGTAATTCATTTTAACGAGACGAAGAATGTCGAAGATTTGCCAAAACGTGGCTCAGTAGCCAAAGTTACTCCGAAAGTCGAAAAAACGAATCGTGTCTTTGTTTTCACGGGACCTGAAATTGACGCTGCATCAAAGATCGGCAAAATTAAGAAAATCGAATTTGAATGAGCCCAATGGGACAACATTTGACAACATCTTTGTGCTCATGACGTCAAATTCCGAACGTGGAAGAAACCTTTGCTGGGCGAAGTGGCTCGCTTGAACTCACGTTAAGATACTAGAGTGGCCCTCACAATCGCTGGATGCCAAACCTATTGAAAACGTTTGGTCCCTTGTAAAGAGAAAGCTCAGAGGAAAGGGCTTTGACTCAGTTGTCTCGCGAGATTGGCGCCATTGTTAGCACACCAAAGAATACATTGATGGCAAAAAATGTTCTCGAAACCCCTTTTTTCAAGAATACGAGCGGTCACGTTCTTACTTGACAGACTGTAGGATTTCACATTATTTGCTTTAAAATTAGCACGTGGTATAAATGTTGTATAAAAACGTACGAACTAATAAGTAAACCCCGGCGATAATGAATTCCGTAAAATTATATTAATTATGCAGCTGCATTGAGATTCATATAATTTTTGTTTTGCTTTAAATAGAAAAACACAATTTTTATGTAAGTAAGAAGATTCTAGAAATTCATAAAGATTGCTGCATATCCACTAATTTCAATGTCGATGTTCTAAAACATTTTTAAAACTGTATATTTTAATGGAATATTCTAGAAATTTGTATGTTTTGTGAGTAGAATCCTACAGCTTAGTCAAAATATGTTAATCTCGTTTACGTTTATTTTCGTAGTTTTCCCGTCTTTGTGCATTTTTTTTCTTTCTTTTAAACACTGTGTCGGTTAAGTGTAATATATATATATATATATATATATATATATATATATATATATATATATATATATATATATATATATATATATAAATATATATAAATATATATAAATATATATATATATATATATATATATATATATATATATATATATATATATATATATATATATATATATATACATATACATACATACATACATACATACATACATACATATATATACATATATATATATATATATATATATATATATATATATATATATATATATATATATATATATATATAGGGAGTTATGAAAATCGTGCAGTATATTGAAATAGGTGACTCCTGGAGCCAATTAGGGTCACACTCAATACTTATTTTTAATAAATTTGATGTAACTGAAAATATGGCCGCCCTTATCAGAGCTAAGATGATCACGGCTGAGAGCGAGGGTAACTTTTTAATGCGGGTTGAAGGGCAATGCATGCAAATCTCTTTAGCGACAAGACGTTTTGTTTACATAGTGAAAAGTATTAGGAAAAAAATATTTTTTTTGAGAAATATTGTAAATTAGTAATGCAAAAAGTGTTTTAAGTTTTTAATGATGTTGACAAACTTTAGTGACAATTAGTTTTTATGACAGTTTGCTTAATTAAACAGAATTATTGTTGTGTGTTTAGAACCTATATCTGATGTATTTGCTTACCTTGTTTTACTTATTTTCAATTATACAGATAACGAGAAGTCAATTAAATGCACTAGTAAAATAAATATGGGTACTTAATTAATATATTTTTTCTATATGTAATTTTAAAGGAAGTGATTTCAGATCAGGAGTTTATGAGTTCTTTGCGTTAGTTTTGCACATAATTATCGAGGGACGCTATTTATTGGTATTTTTCTTCAATTGTTTTTGCTACAGAGATGTGCCAGTTTCAATATATTAACTGATTTCCATAACACCCTGTATATAAATAAGCTAGGGATTCTACTTGACCTTTCCTAGTTTATTATAACCACTTTTAATAAGTATTTCATTTATATCCTCTGCCGAAATAACCATCTATATAGTAAATTCTTGGTTTTAACGTACACTATAGAAATTCCTAATATAAATAAATGTCATTGTCAATTTGCGTAATCAACTGTGCCAAAATAAGAAAAAAACTATTTTTCTTCTCTGTTTTACATAATAATACCATAAAACATATATTGGCGATTCTAGAATTAAGAGTTCTATAAAACTAAAAAATAATATACAGGGTGTTCTATTTAAAAAATCATATAAATGTTGAGTCGTATATCAAACACACGATGCGCGATTGTTTTTGTTTTACCTCAATAAAAACTTCTTTAAAAAAAGAACGTTTCAACTTTTATTTTTTTATAACCAAGTTTGATCGGGGATTCATTTATAATCAATAATTCTGTGCAGCATTTATAAATTATATAATTATTGTGGAGGCGGCCATAGCGTAGAGGTTAATGTATCTGCCTACTACGCCGGAGACTCGAGTTTGATTCTCGGCTCGGGAAATAATAAATTTTAAAAAAATATTACAACGTGACGGTCGCCTCTTTGGGAAAGGTAGTGGCAAACCATGCGTAGTATCATGCTTACTAAAGCTCCCTCATTTTGGCCGTTCGGAACCAGCATTAAACTTGTAGGTCCCCAGGCTTAGCGAGAGGGTCGCGGACATCGTATCTGATATGGCACTTCAAGAGTAAGATAATTATTGTAAAGCTAAAATCAAGGAATTTAGGGTGTGAATGTTTTAAACCCTCTTTGTTCCATTAGAAGTTTTTTAGATTTGGAGCTGTGGCTAAAATGAATTGTACTTATAATTTCTTTTATAATAATAAATTACATTTACTAAGTCACTAATTCTGTAATTCACACCTATTTTAATGTATTATTAATACAAGCACAATAGTACAATAGAATTGCATTTATTTTTTAATACGGAAATTTTCAAGCGAATCACCTTCAAGCGTGGTGAGAGGTGCCCGATATGACGTAATATCAAACGTAAAGTTTACTCATGTTGTTCTCCACTAACCTGGTTTCCGTAATTATTACGTTTCATTTGCGAGTTACCTGCGATAACTTTGTCGTATTTAAATACAGTAAAATGATCGGAAAATTAATGTAGATTTTGCTCCAGTTTTAAAATGGCATAAAAAAGGTCGTTAATGCTAAGTTTATTCGCTCTTATTTTCGTCACTATAATTATAATTTTAATGCTTTCTTAGTATTCCGTACGGAACCCTTAGGGGATTACTTCAAAGTTCGTCTGTCTGTCTATCACACCCAATTTTTTCCGAAATTATTTGATATATAAAGTTAAAATTTGGCCCAAATATGAGAATGAATGGCCCAATCAGAGTCTTATAGTTTTGAAAGTTAAATTTTGACTCAAGGACTTAGTTTTTGGGGGGTGAAATCGGAAGTGAAAAAAGAAATTACCAGATCATCGAGTGGGGTGTCAAATGAAAGCTTGCGAAAAGACGAATTCAATCAATTATATCAATATATATGATAGTATTACTTGCGCACACTTTTCTCTGTATTATTTTTAAAAAATGGCCAAAACTCTTTGTTGACAGTAGCTCTAAATAATTCTCTCGTTGTATGGCCAAAACACTGCCGTAAGTTCTTTAGCCAGGGAATACGTCTTCTTCTTGGTCCTCGTTTACCTTCTGTCTTGCCTTGCAATACTAGATGTAAGAGATTATACGTTTCCGAGTGTCTCATTACGTGGCTGAAATAGGAAAGTTTCTTGGTCTTCACGGTATTGACGATTTCTCTGTCCTTTCCCATTCTATCCATTGCCTCGACATTGGTGACACGGCTCATCCAGCTTATTCTCAATAGTCGCCTGTACGTCCAGAGTTCGAAAGCTTCAAGCTTTTTCATAAGGTTTTCTGTGAGTGTCCACGATTTAACCCCATAGAGAAGAATAGAAAACACGTAATAGCGGACCATTCGCACTCTCAACTTTAAGTTGAGATCGCGCCCACACAAAACTTTTTTCATGTGTATAAAGGCCTTGCAGCCTTAATTCGAGCTTTGAATAGTCCCAATCTTCGCTAAGTAATTGCCCTCGATATTTCATCTTCTCTGTTCTTTCTACTTTGCCTTCACCCATCCATAATTGAGCGTTTATCTGTTGTTTGCTGAATTATTTACTTGGTTTTTGTGATGTTCAGTTTGAGACCAAACTGTTCACACGAATCCACCACTCGATCGAGGACCCTCTGAAGATCTCTGATTTTATTTACCATCAAGATCGTATCATCCGCGTATCTAATATTGTTTGTTGTAATTCCATTTAATCTAATTCCTTCCGCACAGTCGAACAAAGCTTCCTTAAATATAGCTTCGGAGTACAAGTTGAACGTAACGGTGAAAGGATGGACCCTTATCTTAACCTGCTTTAATGGCAATGTCTTAAGTTGCTCGATTTTCCACTCTCAAATGAGCAGTTTGTCGCCAATACAGATTTGCATAAAGTGTAGATTTTTGTCATCGACGCCTATTGTTTTTAATCATCTTTTCATGTTATACCTTATTGAAAGCCACGGGTCCACGAAACATAGGAAGACGTCGGTGTTAACATCCCGGCATCTTTGAACTAGCATCTGTATAGTAAAGAGTGCCTCTCTGGTTTCCAATCCTTTACTGTGTGCTGTGTGTATATGTGTGAGTTTCAAGACCTGACTCATGAGACGTACGATGTACATATATGTACGATGTACATATATGTATATATATATATATATATATATATATATATATATATATATATATATATATATGTATATATATATATATATATATATATATATATATATATATATATATATATATATATATATATATATATATATATATATATATATGTATACATATATATATATATATATATATATATATATATATATATATATAGATAGAGATATATAGAGAGAGAGAGAGAGAGAGAGAGAGAGAGAGAGAGAGAAAGAGAGAATTCTTTAATATGGCTCTATCTCTAAGTTAGAATTAATTTGTGTTAATTTAGGTGAACATTCTTTTGCAAAATAAGTGGAAAGGTAACACATTAATTCTATGTCAAAGTGAAATAGATTAAAAGGTAATATTATTAGTTTTTCGAAGAGGAGCACGCGATCTCACCGAACCGGCCGAAATGCATTGGTCGAGAACACTCTCCTATATTGATGTACGGCGGTAACGTCAATAATCCCCTTTCTTTATTTAATATTTGTCAAAGACGTCTTCTTGAGCCATAACTTCTCTCCTCCTGACGCAACAATGACATAATGACATCAGGTATAGATAAGGCTGAGATTATTGCGAAAGCATATCAGATAGTGAAAGGTTGACATTTGATAGAAAATACGTGGCCGTTCTCTTCAGTCACTTAAGAATTAGAGTGATAAAATTGACTGTGATAATAGAGAGAAACGATTATGAATATGGGCCTTAATGTCTCCGCCTGACATTAGGTCCAATTATCGTACAAGTAAGCGCCGTCTATTCCTCTATTTACAGTGAATTTTTGGTTACATACTTATATACTATATTGCTAAGAGCTGCTTTATGTTACTCGCTAAAACTATATTAAAACAACATTGTTGTCATTGTGGTTAACCAGTTTACTCTTCTTTATCTGCTACCAAACGTAAATTTACTTGAAAAATGCGCACTGCTATGATCCGGATGTTAGTAGTTTTAACACAAAGCAAATAATTCCAGAAACAACGTTTTCGTTATTCATAGTAAAAATAGGAGTGACAGAATTGAGAACTCATTTTATTTATTTATTCAGTAAATTTTATTAAAGCAATTTTTCAATAAAACTAATGATCGTTTATCGACAGACAAAGCAGGAAGACGATAAACTACCTACTTACATTTTTATGGAGATATTTTTATTAGCAATATGTTTAATATTCTTTTAATAAATATAATCAGACTTCCTATTGAACTGTTTTACATAATTGTCATAATATTTATGGTAAAATATTGAAATATTTTCTCCTGATTAGTGGAAAGGTGATGAAAGGACGATTCGAGATGAGGTTATTCCTTTGTGCAGTTTTTGACAAATAAACGATTTTCCGGAATGTTACAAGATAAGGAATATACATATCTCGTATTTTTTAAATTTAAACAAGAACAAATATCTCTATCTACAGGGTGTGTGCCGTTCTGGATATTTTTGACCTTATATGCTTTCGTAAAGTTACATCCTCCCTGAAAGATTGATAAAAATCTGTATCACAAGAAACATAAAACACAGTAGCGACAATTTTTAGGTCCTGTTTTTATCACGCATGCGTCCCCTATCATACCAACAATATGACTCCAAGCACGGTTGCGGGTTGTGTTTACATCTGGATTTCCAGGAGAATCTTTTTATAATGTGCTCCGATTTCATTATTAATAATTTTTCAATAAGTAAATGACTCGTTTGACGTTATAATTGAAAATAGTTATAAAAAAGATGTTAAGAGGAAATTTTTGTTGTGCGGTTAGTGCTTGTACAAATATATGTGGTATCTCTAAAGGAGTTAGTTTTCCCAAAGATCCTGAAAGGTAATTTATTCATGATTCTTTATTTCTATTATGCAATGCATTATATAAAGATTATAATAATTGTGTTTTCATATTAGAGATACATTTTATTTGTAAAATAGTTGTTTTATTATTACTAAGTATTGGTTTATGTTATTCCACTTGTACTTTTTTTCTGAATTCAGGGTAGAATGTTTGCTAGAGTTAAGTTATATTATCTGCTAAAATTCGCTAACCAAACTTTCAAAACTCAATCTGGGCATACAAAAGTAGTAATTCTCCAGCACGAATGAGTTTGAATAAATCAGTGCATAGATTTAATTTTTTCTATATATGTGGTATATAGGCACGAAAAATTCTTAGTTATATGAAAATTATATTAGATTTAACTAATGATAAAATGGAGCAAAAAGTGTGGTCACTTCATTTTTAAGTTTAGAAGAAAGGCGATCTCATCCTAAAATGATAATTATAACTATTTTCAATCTCTCCAGATTACTGGGATTCGTTGAAATATAAGGAACATGATTGTTGACAATATAGGCGAGAAGCTGAAGGTGCAAAGATATGTTCTCAAAATGAACAGCGCAATATTTAAATAAATAACATGCAAAAAGCGTTGAAGCCAAATGCATTTTTTCCTTGTATTTCTTGCCCTTTTCCCTGTTTTTGGTATATCTGTTTTAATAAGAACATTATTCAATCAGGAATATTTATTTTTATTCTACAGAATAGGATTTTTCTTGAAAGAAAGAATTTAAATATTTCATCTTTGATTGTGTTAGCCGATACTTGTTGGAAATTCATAATAAAATTATATAAAAACAACACTATGTTTTAATTTCCAATTTATTTAAAGTCGCTTGACAATTGTTTCACCATACGATGGCTTCTTCAGAAGTAAATAAGAAAGAAAAAACTCGCGGGAATTATACCAGCAATATGGCGACAGGTCATGTGATCATTACAAATTCGTACCCCTCGAGATTAAAGGTGCCGAGTCGGACTGTCGCTACTCTATTTTACGTTTACTGTGTCTGCACTACCTGGTTATAGTACTCACTAAATAGAATAGCTATATAATATTGTTGGTAAAAATTTTAAAAAATTTGTTTTATTTGTATTTAATGTATTGGATACAAATATCACCTCGACCTGACCAGTCAAATTTTCGTACTACGATGCCATTCGTATTCAGTTGACGAAAGTTTAATTTTTATTCAGGAAATAAAACAGTAAAGTAATGTCGTTTGAAAATTTTAGAGTTTAATAATTTATCAAAACAGCGGCGACACTTGATTTTCTGGATGTCTGCAATTTTAAAATTATTTCAATATATTCAATTTTTGTATTTACGAGGTAATTTATTTTAGTGGGCACTCAAACCTGTTAAAATAAATAGAAAACTTAGAAAACATTTTACGGATAGTTAGAAACAATAGGTTTAATAGAAAATAAAATCAAAATTTCTCTTTTGTTTTCAGGTCAGCCCTACAAACCTTACACAAAGTCAGCTCCAAAGCGCGAGAAGGCAACTACTTCCAAGGAGGCGGCACACATTCCTGGGTAGAACACTACGAGGAACGTGTTTCATCTGACAGATCTTGTCTAAACGAGTGGCATGCAATGGACTGCTTGGAATCGAGGAGGCCACCATCGCCGGATTCTGTTAGGGCTAGACCGACCGAGAGGGAGGAAACGGAAAAGGTATGTACTAAATACATGTCATTCATATCCGCCTCATCGATCATCCATTGAAAATTCTAATAAGTGCGCTAAGAACAGGTAGAAAACAGCAAATTGCAATCCTAAGGACTAACAAGCTGAACCACATACAGATGTCATGTATCAGCACATTTCGTAACACCTTATAGCCTTTCGTTGCGGCGCTATTTTATAGCCTCTCGTTGCGGCGCTATTTTATAACGTCTCTTGCGGCTATTTTGTATAGCCTCAACTTTCTTTATTTTTAATAAATATATTATTTATTAAATAGAAGCCGTTATTTGCCCCGTTTTTTACTGGTAGTGGATATTAATAGTACATACTGGTAGAGTACATGGAGACCGAGGTAATTTGTGTACGCCTTTTGAAAATATCTCTATAGTTGTTTAAAACTTGGTTGTACGATTTTTGGGCACCATTCATTTTAGAATAAAAGAATCTAAGTTCAGCTCAAAAAAATGAAAAAAATACTGAAGAGTTATTTAGTTGTTGAAATAAAATTGAATTGGGTACAACCGTTGCGTCCTGAAAGAAAGAGCAGGAGTTTAGTGAGATGCTATACATTTAAATAAAGAAGGGTATATTAACAAAATAAAAATTATTCCTCTTATTACACTCTTAAAATTACATAGACTTAATAAATAACCTTTTATACTAAGAGAGTGCACACTATTGCATAGAGTCTTTAAATTAGGATTATTAAGTTTTTAATAAAAGGCTTTAAAAAACACGATATAAAAGTTTGAAAAATCGTCTTCGCGGATTACACGTGTTACGTCGTTGTTGGAAACACACGTTGTAGACAGGAAGTGAGATATTTAAACTGGTGTGCTTATGACTTACTGATTGGCTTCTCCTCGTGGGTTTTCCATAAGCTGCCTCTCCTGGTGAGATTCTCATCGAAAATATTGTCTCACCCATGCTCTCCTATTCTTTTTTGGGTAGCTAATCACTTTTTGACCCGAAATGCCTTAGGATGAGCAGAATATTTTAAGATTGGAAAAAGGCATCAAACTTGAGATCTATAAACAACAAGCTGGTGATAAAAAAGCTGTTACTGCACTACGGCATCACGGAGAAAAAATAAAAGGCCTACTACGGCCTGACTAAAGAAAAAGCCACTACGGCATGCTGGAGGAAAAAGCCACTACGGTCTGGCCGAGGAAAAAGCCACTACGGCCTGGCCGAGGAAAAACCCTTTAAAAATTCCATATGCCCGTTTATATATCTTTTACCCCTTCTTCAAAGGGAATTCTTTAAAATGGCTCACTTGCGGGACGCAAAATCAATGCAAACTAAATAAGTTAGGTCAGCAACACGTTGTACATGGTTACACTGTTCAAAAATAGAATAGACTCAAGTCACCAACTTTTCTTCAATGTTTAAGGTGAAGGAACAACTAAGCATATTATTATTAGCAAATAGATTGGATTGTTCATGTTTTCCTTCAGATCATGAAAAGTAGCAAGAGAATAGGAGACAGTGTAGAGGCTTGGGTACATCGACGTTGTTAGTGAAATCTACCAACTCCTACTTGCATATGAACGCAGTTTCGCTTACAGTTAGAAACAGTATTTTCACTTTTTAAAATACTTTATGGGGTGAAAAGTTCCAAGATTTTCTGAGAGATGGCAACACACCCAGACAAAAAATCCACCATATTATTCTGAATGATCGCAAAGTAAAAGTGAGAGAGAGCATCGTAAATATATCAACAGAACACTTAAAACGTGAATATTTGTACTTGAAAAAAGCTATGTACCCGATGGGTGCCGCGCACTCTCACGATTGATTAAAAACAGTAACTAGTCGAAGATTCAGAACGCGGTTTGGCACTGTCCGCAGAGTGGCTAGAACAGCATAACAGCCGACCGAAGGGTCCAAAAACACCAACAGCCGGAAAGATTTTGGCGAGTATTTTTTGGGATGCGCAACAAATAATACTGATCTTGCAAAGGGGCGAACAATCACTGGAGACCATTACTTTGGTTTATTCGATTGATGAAATCAAGGAAAAACAGCCGCGAAGAAAATCGATGGTAAAATTGGGCTCCATTTTGGGGTATGAATTGCTTGTTCATTCGCCGTATTCACCACATCTGACCTCCAGCGATTCTTACCTCTTTCCAAATTTGAAAAGGTTACAGCAGGGAAAGAGATTTGGCCCAAATGAAGAAGTTGAATGGGAAACTGAGGCTTAGTTAGAGAGCTCGAAAGGTATCTAAATGTTGGAAACTATCTAGTATAGTATAATAGAGGTTGATTGCTGCGTAAACCGTTAAATTATATCTTTGTTGGCAATTGTTTCAGTCTTATGGCATAATACTTAGAAGCACGAAATAAAAACATTTTTATTTTATTTGAGGTTATTCGATCCACCCTAAAAGAAATAATGATGTCGGTCGACTTGGACGAAGTTACCTCCAAGTTCATCCGCTCGAAACTAGAAGAAGAACTGGATATGGACTTGGGAGAGTACAAGAGCTTCATCGACCAGGAGATGCTGGTCATCTTGGGTCAAATGGACGCTCCGACGGAGATATTCGACCATGTCTATTTGGGCTCGGAATGGAATGCTAGTAATTATGATGAATTGCAGAAAAATGGGTAAGAAATGCTTATATGATTTGTTTTCAGAAGTAAAGATAAGAAAAAAGGAGCCTTTTAAGATTAGTCTAGTGCCAATTCTCAGTTGTCAGATATTAAATTAATATAAATACTTTCACCAAGTTATCTACTAGTACAGTCGGTCAAGTAAGAACGTGTCCGCGATAATTCATTTTTGGTAGATGCGATTCTAGTGATTCAACACAAAATCGGTAGAGGGAACCTTTGTCTACGACATATTTTAGCAAAAAGATCATCGATTCCGATGTTTCGTTGAAATTACGTAAAATCCAAAATGAGTCACTTGTTTGCGCGTCGGTTAGAAGCAATCTTTCTTTGTTCCCATCCAAAGAGGCCTAAAATGACACATTTCGCGGCTGCTTAAAAAGTCGGTATCATTTGTGAAGAAGTGGCTAAATCGAGACGAGAAATGTCAACGACTTGCCAAAACGTAGGTAGCCACTCCGAAAGTCGAAAAACGAATCATGTCTTTGTTTTCACTGGTCCCGAAATTGCCGCTGCGTCAAGGAGCGGCAAAATTAAGAAAATCGGGTTTAAATGTGTCCCATAAGACCATCCGACAACATCTTCGTGCTCATGATGTCAAATTTCGAAGCACGTTTGAGCTCACGATAAAATACTAGACTGGCCCTCACGATCGTCGGACGTCAGTCCTATTAAACGTTTAATTCGTTGTAAAGAGCCAGTTCAGAGGAGAGACTCTGAGGATTTTGACTCAGCTGTCTCGCGAGATTCGAAAAATTTGGAGATCATTGCCGCACGAATATGTAGAAAATCTCGTTGACAGCATGCCTCGAAGATGCCAGCTTATTGATGTAGGAGGTAATTGTACAACTTACTAAGGTTATTGCGCTGTTGTTAACACACCACAAAATACCAGGTGTACAAATATGAAATGCGGATTTCAGACAACAGATGGTGCACCAATGCAGTTTGTGCTATAAAGATTTGACATTTTGTTGTGTCATCAACAAATGTCAGACGCGCACGAGTGGTAAATTGGAAAAGTGTGAGCATAGTGTTGGGTTGTTGTGTTCACTTTGTCGAAATTTATACGGAACAAAGAGCATTCGCGGACAGCATTAATTTTTTGTTTTCATTTGAAGAAAACTGCTGTTGAATCATACCGATTACTTCGAGAAGCTTATGGTGAACATGCTAGAAAGATATGTGTGAATGATGGTTTCGACGTTTCAAAAGTGGTGACTTCGATGTTGCAAACACGAAACGTGGAAGCATTGTTGGACGAAGATGATTCGCAAAACACAAAAACAACTCGCCGAGCAATTGGGCGTTAGTCAACAAGCTGTGTCCAATCGGCTACGAAATATGGGAAAAATTCAGAAGACCGGTAGATGGGTACCACATGAGTTGAACGACAGGCAAATGGAAAAGCTCAAAAAACGTGTGACATTTTGCTCGCTAGGTACAAAAAGAAGTCGTTTTTGCATCGTATAGTTACAGGGGATGAAAAGTGGATTTATTTTGAGAATCCCAAGCGGAAAAAAAAAATCACGGGTAGACCCAGGTGCACCATCCACATCGGCCGCAAGACTGAATCTCTTTGGCAGAAAGACGATGCTCTGTGTTTGGCGGGACCAGAGGGGCGTGATCTATTATGAGCTGTTAAAACCTGGGGAAACGGTTAATACTAAACGTTACAACAACAATTGACCGACTTGAACCGTTCGCTGCTTGAAAAAAGGCCAGAATATCGAAAAAGGCAACACAAAGTCATTTTTCTTCATGACAATGCTCCATCAAATACGGCAAAACCAATTCGCGACACGTTGGAAGCACTTAGCTGGGAAGTTCTACCCCATACAGCCTACTCACCAGACTTGGCTCCTTCCGATTACCACTTGTTTGCATCGATGGGTCACGCACTTGCGGAGCAGCGCTTTGGTTCGTACGAAGATGTGAAAAAATGGCTAGATGAATGGTTCGCAACAAAAGGGGAATATTTTTACTGGCGTGGTATTCACAAATTGTCCAAAAGATGGGGAAAATGTATAACAAGCGATGGAGCATACTTTGAAGAAAGCACTTTTTATCATTCTTCCGAATTTAACATGTTTTTTTAGAAAAAAAAACCGCATTTCATACTTGTCACCTGGTACATTGTTGGCAGAAAATTTTTTTCAAGAATACGAGCGGTCCCGTTCTTACTTGACCGACTGTACGTCTTTATGCTGGTCTCAATTGCTTTAAAAATGAAGGATATAATTCATTTATATTGTTTTAATGAGTTTTTTTTTGTTGCAGTGTCGGCCATATTTTGAACGTAACCCGTGAAATAGATAATTTTTTTCCGGGTACGTTCGATTACCTGAACGTGCGCGTCTATGATGATGATAAAACCGATCTGCTCAAACACTGGGACGACACATTCAAATACATCACAAAGGCAAAAACCCAAGGCTCAAAAGTAAGTACAAAAATTTCCCAAAAATTATTGGACAAGTCACATAATTTAAATTAAATGTGACAACGCTGCTGTCCAAGGGGATCTTCTGAGGCAAGCAAATTGAAGAAAGTGTTTGCTTTGTATGTGTAATGACTGTTTTTTTCACAGGTTTTGGTTCATTGCAAAATGGGCGTCAGCCGATCAGCGAGCGTTGTAATAGCTTACGCCATGAAGGCTTACAACTGGGAGTTTTCCAAAGCCCTACAGCATGTAAAGGAAAAACGCAGCTGCATCAAACCAAATAATAGTTTTTTAACACAACTCGAAACTTATCAAGGTAATATAACTTTAGATAAGACACATGTTTATATCCTTTTGAACAAATTAGGTGTACAAGTTGATTCAGTACCTTTGAAATACAATTTCAAATTCATACTATTTCTTGTCACTTTTATGTGTGGAACTATCAATTCTAAACACGATAAACCACCGCTTTCAGCGATATTACTATTCAGATAGCCTCAACATACAGTCTAGAAAGGAGTGTCTTTCGAGAAGCAGCACTTACGGCACTACATTTGAAAGGGCAAAAAAGACGCTGAAACTGCGCAGACGATTTATTCAATTTGAACAAAAAGTGCTATTTTTTTTTATGGGTCTAGCACTACAGGGAAGGCCCTAAAAGCGCTACAGGAGCGACACGTGTTCGGAGAAAGGGATTCACGTTGTTCTTGAATCGCTGTAAATTGTACTCGGTGGGCAACACAATCCTGGGCAAATCACTCCAAAGGGATGATGTTCTCCATATAAAAGACTGCTTGAAAAGCGTTGTACGAGGAGTAATAAGCTGAACCTCATACGGATGTAAAGTATTAGCGCGGACGTGTACTTCTAACATGCACCGCTCTGGAAGGAATCAAGCGGGCCACATCCTTCAAACACTTTCCATGAAAATACTTGTAGAACAGGCTCAACTCGCCAACCGTTCTTCGATGTTCCAGCGAATCAAGGCCGCCTGTCAGTTCCGGGTCTCCAATCAGACGAACAGCTCCAACAAAACAGTGTATGTTTGGGAACGAAGCTCCAAAGATGGGAACAGTATTCCATATTGGTCGAATTTGAGCTTTGTAAAGAATTAACAGTTGTTGTGGAGTGTAAAGCTTTCTGGTTCGAAATAATATCGCACAAAACCTGTAAAATATGGTATAGGTTAGCAGTGACTTCGATCGCAAGATTTTATATTAGTGTTCCGTGTGGAACACTCGTGGGATCACTTCAGTGTCAGTCTGTCTATCTCTCTTATCACATCAGATTATCTCCGAAACTATTTGACATAAAAAGTTTAAATTTGGCACTAATATAGGAAGTAATCGGAGCCATGCAATTTTGAAAGTTAAGGAGGAATTGGAAGTGAAAAAAAAAATTTTACTAGGTCATCGAATGTGAAAACACAAGTTCATAGATATATATAATGTAATACTTGCGCACACTTTTTTTTGTATTATTTTTTAAAAATGGCCAAAAATCGCTGTCCCCCTCACTATCTTGAAAAATACAATCAAAGAATTTTGAGAACATTCTGGAATATTCTCGATAAAGTAAGTGTAGATTGAGCGAAAATTATCACGAGTGCATTACGTTTGATAGTTTATCTGGTATAAACAAAGAACTATGTGGCTTGGCCAATATCATGGAGGATTTTTTTAATATACTTTTCAGTACACACACTGGTGACTAACGGATAGGTTCTGAGACAAAATAATTTTACTTTATTTGTTTATAATTAAACAAATATTTAGGTAGTAAATATTTGTTTTACACTTTTATTACTAGATTTAGAGAGAACTAGCAGTTCTCTCTCATGCGGCATATTCTCTGAACATAGCCATGTTTAATTACAATTTATTTTGGTCTCTCTCAACAGTATATCATTGATTCGTCAACTCGAAACTACCATCTTTTGCTAGAGAGAGAAACCGCCAGTTGTCTGAAAAGTGGCCAAGATGGGGGTAGATATTGGGGAGTAAAAAAAATAACCAAGTAATTTGTACACCTAATATTTGAATTGCTTTATTATATACCTAAATATGTCAATGACGGTTGCTATTCTTCAAAAACTCCAGTCTCTGATGTTGAATAGATGTAATAAGTGGAATAGTCATTGTACGATTTCCAACATATCCTTTTTGCTTTAGGTATACTAGATGCAATGAAAAATAAAGAAAAACTACAGAGATCAAAGTCTGAAACTAATTTAAAATCGCCTACTAACAATAACAAGACGGAAAAGGCGCCCTCCGGCCCCGAACAAACAGCCGAGGAACAAGCCTTGTCCAAATCCTATGATCTCCAGTCGAGGCTCTCTGGGCAAGATTTAAGGCTAATGGGGGTACGTCCCAAGTCCTGGTCACCTGACAACTTGACTACAAGAGAAATTAAGGAAGGCATCAAATCGTCTCCAGGTTAGTAATAATACCTTTTATAATCATTACAGTGTAACCGAAGATGATGATGGAGATACAGGAAGATCAAATTCTAAAGACAGAAATCTAATATCTTTATAAACACCACTTTTGACATGATTTTGAACAAACACCATTTTCATCTTCTGAAGGGTCTCTAGTTGTAATTATCTAAAATGGATTCATAAAAGATTCATAAATTCTGAAAATAATAAGGGTTGCTTTCCTTAATATAGTTCCTGGAACAGTTTTATACTGTGGAAGTATTAGCTGTTTCCCAGTTTTCCATCCAAATACCTACATAGAACGATACTATTTGAACCTAAAGCCATTAGTAGTATTACTTCTCTAATCCTTCCCCTACTTTCTTGAGATTAACCTAGTAAATAACTGCATATTTATATTATTCTGAAAAAGTGTTTTATTATTATTTTTTTCTTTTTTAGGTTTCATGAGTTTAGAAGACCTGAGCCAGAAAAGTGCTTCCAAAGAAAGCGTGCAAGAAAGTAAAGCATCTTTAGCCCGTCACGTGTTAATGCCCTGTGATAACGGAGAATCGTATAGTGTTTCTCCGAACCAAATAGTTCACTTGCCCGGTCATGACAGTGTATCTCGGACCGAAGAGAAACAACGCTGCAGCGAGCGCGACGGCGCGAGTGACGAAAGTTCCTGTAATTTTAGTGCAAATGAACCTGTGACTTCAGAAACGTGGGACCCGGGAGAAAAAATCGAACAGCAAATATTAGTCAGTGATAGCAGTACAAGTAGCGCAGTCTGTGATGAAAAACTTAGTATAGTATTGAGTGAGAATACTCCCGTTTGGACCTCTTCGACGGTGGTAGTGACTCAAAGTGCTGTGTCCTCTAGTAGTTTTAGTAAAGTTCCTGAATCTCGCTCTAAAAACACTGCTCAAAGTGACCCGTTTTCTAATCAGCTCGATCGCGTATTTGATAAAGAAGAAAAGAAGCAACAGAGACGGTCTACAATACAAGCGGAGGCTGTTCCGATAGAAGACAACAAACAACCAAGAGACTGCCCTTCGAGACAAAGTTCGTGGAGTTCCTATGATAGCGCGGTGGTGCTGGGCTTCCCGGAGAAAAATGAACTTTCGAGGCATAGTTCTTGGGGTTCTGGAGACACCAGGACGTTGCCGAGTAGAAATAGTTCGTGGGGGTCTTATGATATGAGACCTCGAGGGTCTGTGTATTATAACAATGAAAAAGGTAAGTTTTTATAGACGTAATTGTACCTCTCTAACTACAATCTGATCTCTAATTTCAGAAATAAAAATGTCTAGTTTAAAACAGGTCTTATATCATTTGGGGATAATAATCAGTGGTTAGGTTGTAAAAAAAAATATACTTTTTTTGACAATGTAGTTTTGAAAGAATTGTAAGACCGTTTTAATATCGGAAGAGTATAAATTAATGGTATTTTCTTTCATTTCAGGTGAAAAGATTCTACATAGCACATCAGATCTAGAACATAGTTCAAGTGGTATATTTCCTTATGATAAAGAAGATATTCCCTGGCATCCAGGTACTGTAAAACGCACTAAGCAACGCCTAGAAGGTGGTACAGCAAGGCAGCTAAGCAACGACAGCGTCAATAATAGTTGTGTGTCTTTAATCAAAACTCCTAGTTCTGAAACTTTATTGTTCAACTTTGCAGAAGCAGTAAATGAAAGTTTGGTGGAACGAGCAAAGACTACAGACATGGAATCTAGTGCCATATCGAACAACATTGACATTCCCGTTGCCGATAGTAAAATTCCATTATCACCGAGTTTAGCGCGATTATCTTTAAGTGCTCCCGAACCTTCCTCTATGGAGTTAGTATCACAAGAATGCTCTCTATCCCGATCGGAATCTAACGTGTCATCTTCACCAAAACACGTGCAATTTCCACGTACTGATAGTTCAGTAGTAAGTATAGCACAGTGTTCCTCAGTGAAACAACAAAAGAGCTTTTTGGAAAATCTCCATAAAGACGCGACGCCTTTTATTAAAAAACTCGAAGATTCCCATGATAGCGGAGGCTCGCTAGGAAAAGTACAAAATCTTAAAAAAGAATTTGAAGCCAAGTCTAGCACAGTATGTTTGGATCAAATGAGCACAAGCGCAGACCTTACTGAAAACACTTTGAAAGTAGCTAATCCCAGAAATAGTAGTCTCCCTTCTTCACCCGTTTGCGTACACCAAACTAAAGAGCCCCAGAAGGTTGTCAGCGACGATTTAAATTTCAAAAGTATTAGAAGCGTATTTGAGAAAAACAAAGAAGAGACACAAGTAAAATTGAGACAAAAAGTCAGCAAACCAAACCGAAATAACTCCAGATATTCGTGTTTTGAAGTTTCAGTTGACAAAAACTCCAGAATACTACCACCTACTCCTATAATTTCAAACTTGAATAAATCTGAGAAAAACGAACCAGAATACAAACGACCCCCGATAGTTCCAGCAGTAAAGCAAATAGCAGCAACTGTAATAGCAACAGCAGTGAAGAAGCAACAACAGTATGGAAAAAGCCACCCATTAGCAAGACTAAATTTGAAACCTAGGCACAACAATCCTGTCTATAACACTATGTAAAAAGAGTCTTAGGCAGAGCAATTGATATGAATGTAAAAAAGCATGACAAAAAACCGCAAATGAAATTTTTAAAAAATGTTGAGTTAAGATGTTTATTTGAATTTTTCTGAGAAACTGAGATATGACTGGCTGGTCATCAAATGCAAATGCCATATGTTAAAACAGGAATGCCATATGCGTTAGTTTAACTCTAGTTTACCAGGGTTAAATTGGGTTTTTAACTAATACAAACGTTTTTACCGCTATATTCTGATCCGATCGGGCTGGTCAGATACAGTCTAAATATCTTCAAATCAACGATATACATTAGAATTAAAGTTTCTGCTGGATGCAGTGTTTCAAATCAATTTATTGGTTGGAGACAAATAATTTGCATGACAAAATTGTAATAAGTTTTAAATGACAAATGTCAATTACCAAAAACTTTGTTTTTTTTTTTTATTTTAACTCTTGAAAAGAATGAATTTATTTCTGCTGAAATGTTAAAAACAATCCAGGTGAAAAGATGACGAAAAAAGACACAGTTTTAATTTCATTTTTCTATGATATAAGGAATGATTAAGAGATGGTTAAGAGGATTTGATGGAACAGCTTTGGATAAAAACGCATTTGGCATTTTACTTCAATCTGATCAGCATTTGTGGTTAGGCGAAAATGAAATAATTGCAGTTTGTCGCTAAAATTCCATTATTACATTATTTTAAATAGATTTTAAAGGTATGTGTTCTACTTGTGACCTGGTTGAGATCTAGACTTCAAAGACATATTTAAATTTTGATTTAAAGCTCTGCTTGCTTAAACATATACACAATGGATGTTGATTTAAAGTGGGTTTTACATTTTATAATAATGGTATTAAAACCAGTTTTTTAATATAGAAACATTGATTTAAATCTGCAAATAAATACTGTGGATCTAAGAAAAAGGTTTTTAATTGAAAGGATATCTTGGAGTATTTTCAGATTGTTATCAGACAATACAAGATGTAATTTAGAGGTTGTTGGTTGATCATCTCATAAAATTTAGGAAAAGATGTTTAAATTCTAAATAATTAGCAATTAATAATTATTTCTGAATCTGCATTTTGCAAACAGAACAGATAACTTGTAGCGAATTGCACCATTTACAAGAAAACCATTTTATATATATTTATTTATATATATATATATATATATATATATATATATATATATATATATATATATATATATATATATATATATATATGGATATCTTAAAAACCAACATATTCCCTTCTAGAGCTGATAGGCCAGCTCATAACTCGCCAAAATATGTAAATATGATAGGTTAGCTTGGGCGAAAATTCAGAGCTTCGTGGAGGCCAACTTAGGTTACATCATTTGGAAATCAATTTGTTTAGGAACTTTTTTTGAATTTAAATTGTATGATGTTGCTCCATTCTGCTGGTAATAGCTGTAGTCTAGACTGGTCCAACTGAAAATTCAAAGCGACAATTCTTTCTCTAACACGACACAACATCCATCGATTTCAGCCTTAAATTCTGTACAATATGACAGTTTAATCTCTGAATTTGTTTTTGTCTTTAGTAGTTAGTGCATGTACAATGATTAAGTTTTAGTGTTGGCTCTCCCCTCTCTTGTCTTGGCTGACAAGTCATGATATAAGGAAACGCGTGTCTATGGTTCCTCAGACAGGAATTTAATATTCATAAATCTACTTTGATCGTATTTATTAAACAAAATATATTTTTATATCATGTTCTGCTGTCTCAAGAACAAGAAGAACAATTTTTAAAAATTATATCGTCACAGGACCCACAAATTAAGAACCAAGAGTATGAAGAGTCAAAGTGTTTACTCACGATACTTGCAAAAACGTTTTTTTTCCCACACGCTTAGCACAATTAATTTTATTTTGTACTGTGATCAACAGCAGGGTTATTCAAGATTACGTAATAATAATTAGAATCTTAGAATATGGAAATTTGTAGTTGTGGCACACATAAACGGATCTAAGATGTAGATTTTCACGAAATTCATAAAAGTGTCGATATCTTGAAATCTAACGATTTTTCAGTAGGGTCATGTATATTACATATTCTGGTAAGTTATGAGCTAGCCTCTCAGCCCTCAAAGGGAATACGTTGGTTTTTGGGAGACCCATAGAGATTGACAAAATTAGTGCACAGATATAGCCAAAAACAAAAATTTTTATTTATTTTAGTTATGTTTTACAAGAGTTCAGGTTTTCTGCGAATCACACACATTGAGTAAATGAAACAATATACATTCAAGCAAGTAAACATATAAGAAGCATGAAATTATGACTATCGTTTAAAAGAATTATGGAAATATAGATTGATTAAACAGACTATAAATGGTTTTAAGATCAAGTCTTGTAGGTTAGCCTTTGTCAAACCTCTTAGATATGTTAAAATGGATCCCTTTCAAGTAACTAATTTTAACATCGAATTTTTAGAACTGAGCTATTTTGACAGTTCAGTCGTTGACTGTTATTTTTACTTTGTGGTTGGGCTTGGCAAAATTTAAAATAATATGTAGATGTTGTGTTCGTTGAATTGATTCTCTTTGAATTTTTGTTACAATTCGAAAATATGATAATTTCGCGGAACTGTTGGCAATTTTTGTGGAACCGTCAGGTTCTCCAGATCTCACGAAATCATTTTTTAAGTTAATTAATAAGTACAGCTGGAATCTCGGTATTTATTTTGAAACTTAAACATTTTTGGTTAAATGCCTTGTTATGCCTGTTTACCTAATACTGTGGTGTATATGTGGATTTTGTGTAGATGGTACAAATCCGTCATTAATAATAATTTAAAAATAATAAAACAGTAACCAAATTGACACTCAATGCTTGCTTAAAATGTAACACTAATCAATTGATCCTAAATTTTGTGAATTTGTCCACCAAAAAAAAAGGTTTGTTCCAACAGGACTCAAAACCGATTGTCGATTTTACCAGGTTTGCGCAGTTACGAATTGCGACAATAATATAGAACTGTACTGTTGGAACAAACTTAATATGAAATAATTTCAAAATTATTTCCATTGTTTGTTTGTTAAAGTAATAAAAAAACAAAAATGCTCTAATAACATGGTAGAGCATACCAAAACCTTATAAAATCAAACTGAGCCAATATTTTTTTATATGTACTGTTATGTAATGCTCAAGTTACAAAAGAATATGGCTGTGACTGCACTATTGTTTTCTCTCTTTTGTTATTCTATACGCGGTAGTTCTTACTTGGTTTTTTGTTCAATAATTTTTAGTTATTTTATGATTTTTATAGTTTAAAAAGTTGATTTGATGAATTCACTTAAAATTAGATCTAGCTTATGTCTAAAATTTCACTAAATTTTTGAAAAATTTTCAAAACTTGGAACAAACTTTTTAGAAAAAATTGTTCAAAATTCAAAAGTTTTTCCTAAGAGTGGGTAAAATTTTAGTCGTAGGCCAGTTCTGGTGTTAAATGATGATTTAAAGTTCATTTTACCTGAGTTTTACAGTCTTTATAAGGAATAAGACTTAAATCTTGTCTCTTATTTTACTTTATAAATGCACTGTTTTGACAGATGTATTTTTTAGTATTCATTACAACCTATTAAACTGAAATCTGTCAAATTCACCTTCCGTTCCCTGAAAAGATATAATATTGTGTTTAGACCATGTTAAATTAGAGTTAATGTCCGGAAATTTCTAAAATTCTTGAATATTAGAGTTGGTAGAATATAGACCTAGCCAGTTAGAAAAAAACTGTCAATAAAGGTCCATATTGTAGTTTTAGAGTTGATGATATGCCCTTTGGAATTTTGTTTCATTTGTTATGAAAATAATAAGGCTAATTTAAGCCCTAGAAAAGTTTGGGTAAATTTGCTCGTTCTTGTCGTTTTACAGGTATTTTTAAAATATGGTTTGTAATTTTACCCAGAAATCAAAACTGTGACTCTTGTAGATTTTTTTTGTATTATCGAGCCGGCCGTTATCAAAGCATGCGCATATCATATGTTTAATCTTACAAGAAGACTCCCGGATGATAGATAGATATTACACACATATTTCGTTACAATTTAAGAGGGTAAGGTAACTTGAAAATTAAAAAAAAATCTTTTTTTTTAATCTTTTTATCTAAAACTATGAATCTTTACAAACATTTTTTAATACGTCAAACCGTAGAGAAACAGGCCGTTAAGTTAGAAATAAAATTTGTAAAGGCCTTGTCGGCAGCATCAAACTCCTCTTCTGGTTTCTTCTTGGCTTTGCTGCGTTTTTGCCTTGCCTCTTTTGAATCACTTTTAAATGTCTAAACTGTCACCTTGTAAAAGTTCACTTGGGTTCACTTTTTTCTTCTTAACATAGGATTGAAAAGTTTTTTAAAAATTCTTTGAGAACGGGGCATAACTGTGAATAAAAATAAAACAAAGAATGAAAGAAAAAAAGTAAAATTAAGATCTATTAAACATACGCCAAAACACGCTAACAAAACAGAGAGCAAAAAAATTAGTAGAGTAACCTGTTTAGAAAAGAAAACAGTCAGAAAAAAATCTCTTCAGAAAATCAGTGTTATCTTGAAAAAAAAAGTCATAATTAAACGTGTTTGTTGGCAGATATGAAATTGAATGCAAAATCATGTTTTTAGACGTTCAATACCCTTTTTCTCCAAAGCTAAGGAGGGTACTTGAATAATCTTTTTTTGTTTTGTTTGTCGATGTATGCTGCGCAATTCGTACACTTATTTTAGGGAAATCTTTTTTAGTACAATAATAGTAGAAGCAAATATCATATGAAAATTAGCATTTTTTTACATAGTTGTCCAAAATTGCCAGTTTTTTACATTCTAAAACCAAGCCATCAAAATGATACTGTTTTTATGCCAAAATCTAAAAAAAAATTAAATTCCATCAAATAGTTTTGGAGAAAAAGGAACATGAAGTAGGCAAGTTTTCAACGGAAAAATCACGAGTTACCCTATCTCCTTAAGAGATTGCTTTAACTGTAGTTTACTTTTTATTTTTATCGTGAATACATCTTGTATGTTATGTTAAAATTTTACATTGTGCTAAGAATTAAGTACAATACACAATTTTAGCATGTATGTATATATATATTATATATATATATATATATATATATATATATATATATAATAATATATATATATATATATATATATGTATATGTATTTTTAACCCGATTTTCGAATGCAAAATGCGATAATTGTCACCTGTGTGTCCAGCAACGGTCATAACAAGTAGCGAATTATGTCTATCTTTGTTCTTTCTATGAAGCTAATAAAAATAGATATACGTTTCGGTCGCTTACTGATTATTTGAATAAGAAGAAACATGAGACATACTTCATTATATTTAGTAGGAGTAGTAATCCATATCTGTTGACTTTCTCCATTCACATTTTTTTGGTTAATATTTCACAAAGTACTGCCAAAAGAATCATTACCTGGGTTCGAAAATTTATTTTCCTTATTTAGTTTATTTTTGTCTTCTAGTCATAATTCTTAAGAAGAATATTTAAAGCATCCTTAAACTACCAATTTACTTAGAGATTTCTGCGTGGCTATTTGCTGGCATTACGCAAAGATATGCCAAAATCGCTAAAATCGAGCAAAACTACCGTAGTATATCGGATTTCATATTATATGACACACAAATAATTCAACAATCAAAAGGGCTTATCTTAAACTTTAAAAATATAATTTAGTGAGTTCAATATAGAAAAACAAAATTAATTAAAAAATGGCCCTTAAGGACTCGGGCCCTTTATGTTGTCAATTGAAAACTCCGTTATTGACAGTTACTTCCTCCACAGAAACTGTCCAACATAAAATGACTCGACTGCTCATTTGCTGAAAAACCATTAGAAATTTAAAAGAATAACCAGAAAACGAGATTAAATTCATGAAAGTAGTCTTCACATAGACTATGTACATAAAATGATCTTTCAAAAGCTTACATAGTGCAAAAAATTGTTAGTTATATTAGTTATAAAATCTTCATGTGTGTATAAGCTTATATGATGTAAATATGCAACAAAAAAAAAACTATATTTTCAGACTTGTTAGAGATGCATGTACGAATAGTTTTATTCTAAACAACTGAAACAGTTTGTACTATTCAGTTTAAATGGTAATTGTGTAACAAAAAAAAAACTACAAAAATAATATTGCTAGTAGAGTTTAAAATGGGAAAAAATTATTAGTAAGTTGAATGTTGTATGTTTAGCGCAAAATTATTGATACCTTAAAACAGTGATAATTAATAAACATTCACAGCTTTACTTAAATCGGGAATTGGGCCTTGTTAAAGTGGGATAATGTTCTGACGTTTCACTTACGATTGCAGTAGACATCTGCAGGAATCTTACTCTCCGAGGAGAATGCTGAAATGTTGTAAATCCAAAAAAAAGAAGATATCCTAGACGGCGCAACGTCAAAAAGTCACTTCATTTGGACAAAGTCCAACTTCCAGATCATTTTTGTCATTTTGATAGTTTACTCCAGTCCAAGTTGGGCATTTTGAATATACAGGACCTAACCGAAAAAGTCATTATTAAGGCAATCTAAAAAAAAAAACAAACAAAAAACTATAGTTGGATTTATTGTTAATGTCCCGTCGGTACTAACAATGCAATGAACACGTAACTTCAAACTGAAATAACATAAGGCGTTGTGGCCGTTATAACGAATTATTAGCAGTAACAAGACGGTAATATACAAAATATGCATGTCACCGAATATGACGATGACTGATGTAATTTAAATGGAAAAGCTCAAACCACGCCTAAAGTTTAATAAAACTCAATTTAAGCTGCTTTTATACAACCACTTGTGAACATTATGAACAATTGGTTATGTTGTTTAAAATGTTTATCATGATCTATTATTTTAAGGTATCTAAATAATGAACTATTGTACTGCCAAAGCAAAGTGTGGACCATCTTCAATAGTAAAACTTCCTACTTAGGTCATTTTTTGCTTGGCAATTGCTCAGGGTACATCGGAGCCAAAATTATTGGTGGACCCTGTATATTGTTTACTCTGTTAAAATTATATGAATCATCACATATACATCACGTTTAATAAAAATCGATCCTATTATTTAGAGAAAAAAAAAATCGGGCAGCGTAACTGCGTAAAAAAAGTTGGATAAATTTTGAAAAAATAACAAACAATTCATGAAATTTCTGAAGTGAGTAAACCTGCAAGATGTGCTGTCATTACCAATGATTTTTATACCATGAAAATTAGCTATGTGTACAAGGATATTTTATTTTATATTTACCATGACATCTAGCAAATTTATTTACTACCAGAAATTTTATTACTATATTTAGCCAAAAGAATATTTCCCTTCATATTAAAAGTTACTACCACTATCGTCATTCATTTATTCAAATTCTTGTCATATCTATCTGACAATAACTTAATTATTTCTACTCAAAAGTATATTAAATACTTATTATACAAGGCGGAGGTGGATCTTTTTTATTATTATCATTATTATTGTCTAAAAGGAATTTAACAATTTTTTAACAATCTATTGGCCTGTATTCTTTGGGCAAAATATTGTTAAAAATGATATAAAACGTTCCTTTCATTGAGTGCAAGTTATTTTGACCACCTTTCATTTTGCAAATACTAATAAATGATGTAGTATTTGTAAATACGGGATTTTAATCAATTTTATTCAGATAATTGGATTTTTACCACTGGCTTTTTGCAAACAAATCTACACGGCGAGGAACAGTTTGAAATATGCAGAAAAATGCAAAACAGAAATGAGAACTAAAACATATTATTAACTATGTTATTTCCTTGGAGATCTATATTAAAAAGTTATTAACATATAGGGTCATTTCTAAGTTGAGACATTATTTTTACCTTGTTACATTGATAAATAATAACCAGCATTCCTCTTGTAGTGCCTATCCGGTCCTGATGTTGCTGATCATTCCGACTACTATGACCTTATTCGCAGCGGCAGTCCTTGTTATTGTCACTGAAAACCACGTCAATTTTTCAGCCAAGAGATTCTCCATTGGCCTGGGCCACGTCCCTTGCAGTATTCGTTGTAACAGGCCGTATCTTCTTTGGTTTCTCATTATATGACTGAGGTATTCGAATTAAGAGTCTTTATGGTGGTTAATATTTCGGTCTTTCTCCATTCTTCGGAGAACTTCTTTATTAGACACAAATTCTGTCCATGAAATTCTTAGAATTCTACGATAAAGTCACATTTTGAAGGTTGTAAGCTTTTTGGTAGTTGCTTCGGTCAAGGTCCATGATTCTAATCCGCAAAGCAAGACAGAAAGGGCGTAGCAGCGGAGTAGTTTTCTTTTCATTGTTAATTTGATGGATCGACTTTTGAAAACTGATGCCATTTTAAAGTATGTTGTCCTTGCTTTTTCTATCGGGCAACGGATTTCTTGTAAATGGTCCCATTGGTCATATATATGATTTTTTGACGTTTATATCGAGACTATTTTTTGTACTCACTTCCGTCGCCAGAGTCATAAATTGTAAACATTCCAGACTATCGGCCATGATAACTGTATCGTCGGCGTATCTGATGTTGTTTAGCCGTTCTTCATTTACGACAACCAAGATTAACTTAAATAAATCGTGTTAGGATTAACAGATAGTTATTTTTTTTTGTTAATCCAATAGTACAGTAATATCCTGGTATGAATATAATTAATTCATTGGGTTTTGTTCTTATATAGTTTATCTTCACCGAAGATATAAAAACAGTTACCAACAGAACAGAATTGAATATAACTTGATACAATTTTATAGAGGCTAAAAAGCCTCTATAAAAAAAATAAAAAAAATTTTATTATTGGTTATATTTGACCCAGCGACTTCATTTAGTGAATCAAATTATTAAGTATAATGCACCAACTTAAGAAACGTACTGTATATGCTTCAAACTTTTCTGATTTTCAAATATATTAAAAAATTTTAAATAAAAATTAAGCTTGGAATATTTTTAAACATTTTGTTATTTTAATATTTTGTTATAAACAAGATTTTTAACATACAAAATATAGACTATAAATTAGTTTAAGACTTTTTTCATATGTTTAAATACATGCGCTGTCGTTTTTGCTTTTGTGTGTATTTGTGTGATAGTTATACTTTTTTTTTTTGTACTATAGATGTAAATTATTCTGCGATGTACCGCTTATAAAAATATGAAAAAAAAAACTGTTTCAAAACACAAAGTATAAAAATTAAAGAACATTTACTGTTTCAACAATTTGTTTTATTCTTGCTGAACCTCTTAAAAAGGCTTAACAAAATAAAGAAAAATAAAATATTCAAGCAATTAAAAACACTAATAAAAGTCCATTTGATACAACCTTTTACCAGAAACAAATGCAATTTTTGGTACCAGGGTTATGTCGTTTTTCACGCTGTATTTCTCTTGCTTTGTTTCTTTTTTCGTTTTAGGAGGCCCTAAGTCTAATCCATATATCGCTCCGGGCAGCTGACTTATAAATGCCGAAGTCTAAAAATTATGTGAAAGGGGTTAAGAATGGAACTAGAGATTTGCCTTTTTGGGAATCCGGTTCAACGGTCCTGTGTCACTACAAAGCGGATCACGGGTTACGGCCCTGAAAATTCTTCATCGTCAAATGGAGCTTTCGTTCCGTCATGCTCACTATAGACTAAGAGGGCGACCCGAAATTTTGATCTGTCGACTAATCATCTGTCTAATTGTTCATTCTATCGGGCGAGTCGAATAAAAACCTTTAACGTTAATTTTGCAGCCCCCGTGCTCTGGAATGTCCAGATAAGGCTCAAAATGCTACAAATGGACTCTCGTTTAACCACCATAACATTTGTTGGCAATAAAAAAGTCGAGCGTCCCAAAAGGCAGACGCCGCCGACAGCGGACCTAGTTTTAAGGCCCAAAAAACGTCGATCCAAAAATGGACTGTCGTTTAATCAATTGATTCAAATACATTTGTTGGCACTAAAAAAGTCGGGCAACCTAAAGGGCAGACGCCGCCGAGAATGGACCCAGCTTTAGAGCTTAAAAAACGTCGATCCGATCGAGGACGAAGCTGGACCCGTTTTTCCAGCCAAAAACGGTCGTTTTTCGAGATTCGAGCGGGTCCAGCTTCGCCCTTCAGTATTGGCGGCGTCTGCCTTTTGCAGGTTCTCTCTTATTTTATCAAGAACAAACTAAATTTATTGATTTTATAAGGTTATTGGTTCGACGTTTTTTGGGCCCTAAAGCTGGGTCGGGTCTCTGCGGCGTCTGCCCTTTAGGGCGCTCGACTTTTTTAGCGTCAACAAATGTTATGGCACTTGAATCAAGTAGTTAAACGACAGTCCATTTTTAGGTATAGCATTTTGGTCCTTATCTGGGCATTTCGGGCCACGGAGGCCGGAAAATCAACGTTAAAGGCTCGCCCGATAGAATGAACAACTAGACAGACGGTTAGTCGACAGGTCACAATTTCGGTTCGCGCTCTTGGTCTACTAGGGTTTGTTTGACCCGAGGACTTTAGGTCTAGCTTTTCAATCAACCGCGTTCATGCTGCGTTGATGAGAATAGATGGGTGTAAATGGCCAATTGTATACCTAACGAATGGCGATTTTTTTACACTGTTATTAAGTAGCAAACCAATGGCATAATCTTTACCAGGAAACACAAACCCCAAGATATTGCACCACTTAGTTTCTGGGGCAATGAACTGGTCTATTTGAGCTTGGTGAAATACCTTGGAGTTCGTCTGGATCCAAAACTAAACTGGAAACAACACCTCAACGAAAAGAGGAACAAATTCTACACGTCCCTTTGGGTCTGTAGGAAAGCTCTGGGCAAAACTTGGGGTATGCTCCCAAGGTCGCACTGTGGATATACAGGGCGGTGCTATTACCTAGCTTAACGTACGCGGCAGTGATTTCGTGGCCCAGAGTGGGCACGGTGGAGTCAAAGGACCTATTGCGCAGCCTACAGGGGAACTACCTTAGGGCGGCAGTGGGGGGCTATAAGAACGACACCAACGGAGACGCTAGATGTAGCACTCTGTGTCCCACCACTGAATCAGTTTATCATCTACACGGCGAGATTAGCAGCATACAGACTGAAATGCCAAGGCGAATAGAGGAATGGGGACCGAGAACACTCGGGTCTGAAATTCCTCCAGGAACGCCCATTCGTCTTAAAACAAGATAGAATCACGAAAACAAAACAAGTGATTAAGTCTTTTTCTGTCCATATCCCGGAGAAGAAGGACACGCAAAAGCTCCTGAACAGGGCAAATACCGACATTTGGTATACTGACGGTTCGGGTGCTAATGGCCGCTTTAGGGCGGGAATCTTTTGCCATACATTAAACCACAGGGAAAGTATACCCATGGGCAATTGGCTACGGTTTTCCAAGCTGAGGTGTTATCCATCCTCAGATGTGCGACAATACAAATCTCGAAAAGGACAAATAATACGAAAATTTTAATCTGCTGCGACAGTAAGCTATATAAGCTCTTGCCAAATCCATCCCGGACAGCTTGCTGATCAGGGAATACGTGCAAGAACTAAACACGTTAGGAGGTAACAACGAGGTTACCCTAATGTGGGTACCAGGCCATCAAGGCATATCTGGATTTGAAATAGCGGACGAACCGCCAAAAGAGGCACCATAGAGAACCCACCTGAACAGGTTGTAGGAGTTCCATTCGCTTTCGGTAAAAACAAGATCAGGGAATGGTTGGACAAAGAACACCAACGCTCTTGGACTGCAGGAGAGGGTGTCGTCAAGCCAAACTCGTTATGAAACAAACTACGACAGGCAGAACAAAGGAACTCTTGTCGGTGTCAAAACAAAGGCTACAGCTGAGTATAGAACTCCTTATGGGACATGTGGCACTACAAGCCCATTTATATAACCTCAAACGGGCTGGGCGGAAAACATGTCGGCTGTGCGAGGGAGAAAGCGAGGAACAGTATTCACATTTTGTGCGAATGTCCTGCACTAATGGTTAAAAGATACAGATACTGGGGTCAACTATTCTGTGAACCCAAAGATCTACAAGAGGTCAGGGTTAGCCTATGTCTCTTGGAGAAAATGCCGGACTAGGACTGCGATCCTGATTCGAGAGTGGGGAGTCACAGAAGAACTCTTAGATCTAGGTGACATTAGGGACTCAAGGGACCACTCACTCTTTTTTACTACTACTACTACTACTGAGTAGCAAAAGAATATCGTGTAACGTCTGTTATTTGTGAAGACAGGTTTCGTTTTGCAATCACCTGCAAGATTTAAACCAATGTACATCAGCTAAAGTGGCTAGTTGAAATAAAACTACTGAATGCAAAAAAAAAAATGTGTAAATAGAGTTAGAACAAAAGGATAAATATATCTACTTAGATTCTAATAGAGACATGGTTTAATGAGCAGGCTCAGTCGTGAACGACAAATCTCTAAAGGGAATAATTAAATCAGTGATTTCATATACTAGATATAAATTTAGCTGCCCATCGGAAAACAAAATTGACGTCTCACTCTCTCTCGTTTATTTCTCGCTCGTATCGAATTGACATCTCACAGAAGAAAACTGCGCTACTGAAACGCCACGCCAGGCAAAGTTGCCGTCTAAACGGAATCTTTATATAGATGAACAGTAATTACTAGGGATAGACAAATTCTAATAATTTATATTTCATGCTGTTTTCTTTCACGTGTAGGAATATCCTCTGGTAAGATTTTCCACTATATTTGATCAAAATTGGTTTAAATAATAACGGAAATCTAGGAAAAATATATGAAGCCCTGCTAAAAATATTTAATATTCATGCATATATACGTTCAGTTCGTTTCAACGTCGAATATTGACTTTGTTACTCGTATTGCAAATACGTATATCGTACAGCGCCAAGATGTTAGATTGTGTTAGTAGTAACCAATGGAATCTCTGCAACTCTCATTGAAGGACATACCTTCAATGATGCAAGTCGTATAATCCATGTGGGTGGAGCCGTGAGTAAATGCGAGTAAATCCTTTGTGATAACGGTACCATAAACACCCAAATATTTAAAATACTCGTACATATAAAGAACACAGACTTTTTTTATTTGAACGTTATTACAACACCTGTCCAATTGGAAGCAGAAGAGGACTTAAAACAAGAATTGGCCAAACTTTTCAACATGTATCTAGAAACTGACAAAATAACAACATTATGGCATATGTCAGAAGTAATACTTCTACACAAAAAGGGAGATATCACAAAGTTAGACAATTACCGCCTGATTATACAGCCCCACAAAAAAAAAGTGGGGTATACTTTTGATGCGATATATCAGATCCGTAGTATTTTTGCCCGCTGATCACGAATCTGACATCAGAATATCGCCATCACATCTCAATTTTTTTCTAACCTCAAAAAATAGGTAAAAATTAGTAAAAATTAAGAAAAATATACTCCTAAAAAATTGATTCAATCTTTTTCATGAATCCAAAGATGTATTAATATGTATTCGGACACGCTAAGCTAATATTCATCGGTTGGATTAAGCCATACAGTTCTGTTTTCTTTCTAACCTCAATAAATCAGACAGATATAGTGCTTCTCGAATGCAAAAAACGAATTCAAATTAAAATTCAACCGATTCTTACCAAATTTGGTACACGGGATTTTTTTTTTTTTTGGGTTGCTGATCATGAATCTGAGGTCGGATTTACAAAATTCAAAATGGCGGATCCAAGATGGCGGACAAAATTTTTGAAAACCAACCGATTCCTACCAAATTTGGTATACAGTTGGGGAATCCTCAAACCTGATACTCTTAAACCCTAAACCCTGAAACCTTAGACTCCCACACCCTGTAACCTCAAAAAATAGACCTCAATAACCCTGTAACTTTAAAAATGAGACCCAATAAACTCAAAACCAGGACTTTTAAACCATATACTCTCAAATAGTAGACCCTTAAGCCCTAGAATTGCGAAGGTTAGACCCGCGCCTAACTTTCCTTTTTTTGGCTGTATCTTGTTCTTTTTTCCGCGAATGACCTATTCAAAGGCTTTCTGCCCAAACGCTTTTGAGGACTTGTTTCTCTTTTTAGCGACCAGCAATAGTCCGTTAGCATATGGTCATCCCATCGTCCTTGACACCGATTTTCTATGATTTTCAGATCTTGGTGAAAACGTTCCCCTTGCTCCTCACTGTAGTCACCAAGATTATCTGGGAAATCATCGATGTGGGAGTCCAGGAAATGTAATTTTAGATTCATTAAGCAACCTAATGTTTGAAAATTTTTTACCATTTTTTTCTCGACTATTTCTTTGTACTTAGGACTTTTATTATTTCCCAAAAAGTTTGTTGCGACTTCTTTAAAACTAAGCCAAGTAGCTTTTTCAACTTTATTCATTTTAGTAACAAATAATGAATCTTGAAACAACTTTCTTATTTGTGGCCCGTCAAATACGCCTGCCTTAATTTTAGCTTCAGAAAATTTCGGAAATTTTTTATGCAAATATTTGAAACATGGGCCGTTTGTATCTAATGCTCTCGTGAATTGCTTCATAAGTCCAAGCTTAATGTGAAGCGGGGGAATAAGAGCTTTTCCTGGATCTACCAATGGTGGAAACAATACATTATTTTCACCAGGAGTGAACGATTCTCTTGTTGGCCAAATTTTTTTCTTATAATGACGTTCCCTGTCTCTGCTATTCCACAGACATTTATAACAGGGATAAAGTGTAAACCCTGACTGTTGGCCAAGCAATATTGTTATAATTTTCAGATCTCCACAAATTTTCCGGTTATGATCAGCATATTTTATTTTTATCAAAAGCTGCTTCATTTTTTCATACTGCTCTTCCATAACTGTGGAATGAGCAATCGGAATGGGAGCGTAAACGTTGGTATTATGCAGCAAAACTGCCTTAATGTTCCGTTTAGAAGAATCAATGAACAGTCTCCATTCTTCAGGATCGTATGAGTTATTTTGAAATTCATCCATTAGAACTTTTACATCGGTACAATATGAAAGTGACAATTCCTCGTCCATTGTGAAATATTTTCGAAATTCTTCATCTCTGTTTCTATAATAAGAAATCGTAGCTTCTGGCTTAAGTAAATGTCTTTTCTTTAAAAAGGAAGCAAGATGCTCTGAACCATCTTTGGATAAGCCTAAATCTCTGACTAGATCACTAAGTTCTGACTGTGATACGAGTATTGGTTCTGGTTTACGGTTGTATGGTAGAAATTCTTTATCTGTGTCACTAGTATATGATAGGTTGTCACTAGAACATTCATTAGTAACAGTGTTTGAATCTTTTTCGACAGTCTCAATGTTTTCGGCATGAACTGATAAGGTGAAATCATTTGTTTCCATAACATCAGCATCAAGTGGTTCAGGAGGCGGAATTAGTTTAGTTGGTCTTGTTACTGTCGAAACATCGTTATAAGTAATAGTGCTTTTATTTTTTCGGTTATGCCTAGATGCAACATTCAGACAAAAGTAGCAATCATTTTCACTGTATGGTCTATTCCATATTGCTGGTCTGGAATATTTAATCGCCTTCTTATTGATGTACAACATTATTTTGCAAGAACTGCAAATGATGTGGGGAACCCAATCTGTATCCTGGTGCTGTATTTCAATGTTAAAACAATCCTTATATAAGGTTTTAATCTTATCCGTTATCGGTGACCCCATTTTACTCAATACGTGTTGACAGCAAATATAACAAAATGAATCACTGTTTTTATAGCACTTATGAAAAGTTCTTGTACCGTGCGACCGTTTTCTTGTAGCATTATACTCTACATGAGCCAAGTCACCCACACATGAAGAGCTACGGTCGCTGGATGACGACGGCTGCGGGCCCGCTTTTCCACCCTGACCAACCGCCGATACTGGGTTTCCGAGTCCCTGCATCGTAATTCTCTTTCTTCTACCTGCCATGACGGCATCTAAGCCGTTATCCAGGGACTCTGCCGGCTAGTGGAGTAACACCGTTGCCCACCGTCACCACGTGGAGGTGCTCTGGATGCAGGAAGAAGAATAAAAATCGACCGATGAATTTTCTCGGCGTTCAAAATGGCGCGAAAACATCTGCCATCTTGAATTTTGCAAATCCAACCTCAGATTCATGATCAGCGACCCAAAAAATCCCCGTGTACCAAATTTGGTAAGGATCGGTTGAATTTTAATTTGAATTCGTTTTTGCATTCGAGAAGCACTATATCTGTCTGATTTATTGAGGTTAGAAAGAAAACAGAACTGTATGGCTCAATCCAACCGATGAATATTAGCTTAGCGTGTCCGAATACATATTAATACATCTTTGGATTCATGAAAAAGCTTGAATCAATTTTTTAGGAGTATATTTTTCTTAATTTTTACTAATTTTTACCTATTTTTTGAGGTTAGAAAAAAATTGAGATGTGATGGCGATATTCTGACGTCAGATTCGTGATCAGCGGGCAAAAATACTACGGATCTGATATATCGCATCAAAAGTATAACCCACTTTTTTTTTGTGGGGCTGTGTTAGCATAGTATCTCACATTTATATACTTTTGACTAAAATTATCTCCAGTAGATTAAAAAATAAGTTAAGAGTCTTACCAGCCATGCGTACAGGCTGGTTTTAAATCTGGCTATAGCACCCTTATAGATAATGTGAAATATCCTAGAGAAGAGCAATGAATACAATTTCGAACTATACATAGTCTTCATAGACTATGAGAAGGCCTTTGATTCTGTCAATACGTGGGCAATCATCAACGGCTTGAACAACTGTAGAATTGATTCTAGATACACTACACAGATATAAATGAAAAAGCAAAGATATACGTAAAACCCTAGTACCGAACAAATATGTATAGGAAGAGGTGTAAGACAGGGAGATACAATCTCTCCCAAGCTATTTATTACAGCTCTAGAAGACGTATTTCACCAACTAGGACAAAGAAGGGCCTAAAGATAAATGGTGTGCATCTGAGTCATTTAAGGTTCGCAGACGCATCAGTAGTATCCAGATGAGTTACAAGAACTGATAAATGAGTTAAATTACCACTCAAAGACAATTGGTCTTGAGATGAATACTCCAACCAACACTAATAACAACATAGTTATAAATTTGGAAGGAATAGCTCTCCAGATTGTTAAGAAGAGTCAGTGTCTCGGATGAAATTTCATCGATGGTACGCATGCGGGAAATTAAGTTATATATTCAGAGATAAAGCCATCTCAAATAAGGTAAAGGCCAAAGTTTACGACCTATGTATCCTTCCCGTAATTATATATGAGGCTGAAACTTGGACACTGAATAAAGCCAATATACAAAAACTAGCTCGGATCCAGAGAGCACACAAAAGACAGATGATCAGGATACAACTTAAAGATAGAAAAATAAATAAGTGGATACGTGAATAAACGGAATTAAAGGATATTATAGAGGACGTAGCCGAAAAAAAAGTGACAATGGGCTGGATATGTAGCACTTACGACTGATGATCGATGGACCAAGCGAACATTAGAATGGAGATCACGAAAACAGAAAAGGAGCGTAGGACATCCCAAAATAAGATGGCGGGATGAGGTTTGCGGGCATTGGATGGATGACAACAGCTACAAATAGATCGAGATGGATATTGAGAGGGAAGGTCTATATCTAGCATTGGATAGAACTATGCTTATAGTAATAGTGACATTACAACGCTACTTTTAACATGTGTTTACTTATTATTCCAACAGTCACGAGTAGACATGAATAATTTTTATATTTTTGATTGGTCAAATAATAAAAAAGGGGAACTATATGGCGAGGTAGAAGTAAAAAAACCAGTCAGTCAATTTTGTCTCAGTTTATTGAAAAAAATATATGAAATCACTGATACACTCCGAGTTGTTCTGTATTAAAAGTTAGAAATGAGTTTTCGGGACAAAATTTTATGTGTATTAAGGTTATTTTGACCTAAAACAGTTGTACCCTTTCTGAGTTACTATATATACTTACCGCAGTCGTTTGTAAGTCAATGATTCTTACAATGTTTGGATCCGATCCAGCACAAACTATAAAATCTTTTGTGGCGTACTTTCCGCAATACAGCTAAAAAAGACGAAACAAATCCAATGAAGAGTAGATCGATTTCATGCAGTAAAGTTTCTGTGCCTACCCTCCCAACACGGAACGTCCACTGCTGGAAGTTTGATACAGTTGTAGTTCATTTAATGTATTCGGTCAACTACTATTTTTGTTGAAGTTAAAGAAATGTTCCAAATTTTAAGATAATAGTATATTAATTGTTCTAGAGAAATCGAAAGATAGACATGCGACGGCGATGAGATAGCAGATCCAATAGTAGCACAATACAGTTCCAAGTTTAGGAGGTCAGATAAAAGACCATTACTGGTCTCAAACATTCTTAGTGTGTCTATTTCTTACCTTTGCATTATAAATATCTGGTTCAAGACAGTACAGCCGTTTGGCAGTATTATAATCAAAAACTTGGAGAGGGTCGTCTTTTTGCCAGGAACATGTAGTGATCTAGAAATCAACAGAATAAAATATATTCAGTACAAAATTATAACAACTATGATAAATTTGTACGGGGAAAAAACGTCACGACCTCGATGATATGTATTCAAGTAGTTGAGCACTTTAAAAATAGTAGTTTTCCGCTGTTTTAGTGATATTCAGCGAAGAAGAATACTATCAAAGCAAGGATTCCATCCATTTCAATTCAATAGTTTTATGACAACAAAACTGGATTGCTTCATGCCATCTCACCGGAAGGTCTCTATGATTCTAAATAATAAATTAAAAAAGGAGTTTATACCTATAACAAGGCCTCTTTCACCTTCTCTCGGACCTGTCCTTCAATCTGCTCATAACGTATTGTGTAATACAGGTGAAATTTAATTTTGTTCTAAGGTGATTTTCATCGATAATATTTTGAAGTAGCTCGAGCTGAAGTAAGAGCACAGTAAACCCAATACACTAGCGAAACTCTGGGGTAACCGTATAGGAAAATCAGGTCTCATTTTTCAAGAGGTTATGTGGCAGTCTATCATGTTAAAAAGGGGTCCAGCGGGAGATTTTTAATAGAATTAATTTGATTTAATAAAATGTCAAGTTAATGCAGCATGAGAATTATAAAAAAAAGAATGGGGCGCTTGTTAAAAAAGAGACGCGTACACGTGAAAAACTTGACTCGAAGGCATTTTCAGAAAAAAATGTTGCAGACAAAAGTTTTAGCATTTTTTTTAGGGAATTGAATAGGTATATCAGATTTTGGGCCCAACGCTTTGTTGGGACTCTATAAGGCTCAAAGTGAAAACTGAAACTGGAACCTAAATTTTTAAATACTTGAATTCAGCAGTTTTTGGGCCTGACTGTAACTACATTTACTACACACATGGAGTATTATTTATCTGATCCTATATTAACGCCTGAATACACATGGTCGAATAAACGATTCTTCAAATCATTTTTAAACATTTTCTGAGAAAATCGTGAGGCACATATTTTATAATTTTTGCACAAATGTTAAATTGAACAATTGATGACGCTTTTGATTGCTGCAAGCCAATAACCAAAAAAAAAGTCATTAGGGAAAAAGGTTCTCAGAATTCTCCAATTTATCCTCGTACGATTTATTATACAATTGATATTCTTTAATTAAATCACTTACCTTTCAACATCTCTGGGGACGAAAAAGAAACTCACTCCCGGAGTAGTTTTCGAATTATTTTACAACTGTCAACGGCACAATAGCCTCCTTTCCCCATGATTATATAAATTTCGAATCTATTCACTTACAATATTTTTAATTCTCTTTTTAAACAAATTCTCTCTGCCGTCTGTCTTTAAATTTATATAAACTGCAGGCACATCAAGAAGCAATCGACAGTACATTTCAAAAGACATATTCTGAGATCTAATGTAAACATTGAGCGGCCATTCTAAAAGAGGGACCAATCGACGCCCGTCTCTAACTTGGAGCTCACTTTCGCTACTTTATTGGGTTTACTGTAGTAAGAAGCTGGGTAGTTTTGCGTTCTATGAAATTTTTGGGTAGTTCGAAGTCATATGTTTAATTGATGATATTTTTATTTTAATTTATTGCTTGGACAATAAATTTATATTAAGAACAAAATGCAGGGGAATCTGCAGTAATAACATAAGGTATTAAGAACAGAGTCAATACTTTGTTGCAGGAAACAGTTTAAATGAGTCAAGAAAATTCGCTTATAACTTTAGCTATGAATTCATAACAACCTGTATTGGTATCTGTACTTTAAAAACAAGTGCATTTGAAAGAGGTTTATAGTAAAAGGATTAACCTGTTCTTATTCCTTCAGATTACACTACTTAGTTTCACTAACCTCAGTTTCCTTTCTGGTTAATATCAATTCCTTCTCCACACATGTGAACCCCAGAGAGATGTCTTGTAGCGTGAGGTTGTCGCAAATCCCAATATTGTACTACGTTGTCCCAGCCGCCAGTTAACAGTTCGTAGTTGTTTTTCGGGTGGAAGCATGCTGCAAACACTCTCGACATATGACCATCATGGACATCAGGATTATCACTAATAAGAAATTAGAAATTGGTTAGTTTCAAACAAATTCGAGCCAAGCAAGGCATATGAATTCTAAAAAGATGCTACATGTGATTCTGACCTACAAAAATATGACGCAGACATGCTCACTTCATGTGATATTATTAGGACAACGTAAATTAATTTCTTATAATCATTTTTTAAGTAAAAATTAATGTTAAAGTAATATAACCAAAAGAACCAACATCAAGAAGTGGAAAAAAGAAGAATACATTGGTTTACCATGCTAATGATTATGGAGAATCACAAGAAGCCATTAGGGATAAAGTCGATCATTTTCCAACGAGCATAACTACACTTTATTGAAGAAATGTCAAAATAACTAGGAAGACTACGAAATTACACCAAAAATTTCCCACTTTTCATCAGAAAAGTGGAAAAATTCGCAATTGCAACGAAAAAAGAAAAAAGAACCATGTCGAAACTCAATGGTATCGTTAATATACTCCGCTCCATCTGCACCGCCTCCTCACTGTCGAGCTATTAGCTGAGGTAACCTCTTTCACTCAAGAGACCTTGTACATTAACCAGTTTTACTCTCACTATTTAATCTACAATTTATTTTTCTAATATAAATAAAATAATAACAAAATTAGTATTTCAGAAGCAGAGAAAAGAGTGAATTACGATTTTATAAGTTAACGTGTAACATGTAACTCTGACTATAAAATGTTACCGGGCGTACAAATCCTTAGAGTCGCCTCAACTTGATATGTGCAGTCCAATTGCCTCACAAGAGAGCAGTGTAAAAAATTGGCAAAATTATTTGCCCAGTACTTTCCTTGCAAATATGTAGTTCTACTTTTTTAAGTACTGAATTTGACTTTTTGAAGTACCAAGAAAGTAAATTTCCATAATACGAGAACTACCACCTTTTAAGTTTTTACAAAAACAATGAAAGAACATTTTTGGTATAAATCGTTTTATTGTTTCTCAAAATATTCGCCTTTAAGATTTATACACTTTTGTATGCGTTCGAACCAATATTTTTCCACTCTGAAGCTGATACCTCAAAACATGGTTTTGGAAAGATCCAACAGCTTCTTGAGGTGATGAAAACCGCTAACCACGCATTTTTTTTGGCATTCTGGAACAAAATGAAGTTGTTAGGCGATAAATTAGGTGAATACGGACAATGACACATTAATCTGATGTTTTTTTTCCGTCAAGTAATCAATTGTTGGACGTGCTGTGTGAGAGCCGGCATTGTCATGATGAAGAATGATACGACGGTTTCAGTTGTTTTTCCTGATTTCATCGATGACTTCTGGAAAAGAAATTGTTATATACCATTCAGCATTAACTGTTTTTCGATCCTCTAAAACAATGGTTGCAACATGTCCAGTATAACCAAAGATCATTTTCTTGGAAGTGCTTCGCGAACGAACCGCTTTTGTTGGATTCAGTTCATCTTGGAACACTCAGTTGATTGTTGCTTAGTTTCCGGCTCGTACGAATATATCCAAGTTTCGTCTCCTGTTACGATGTGGTATACGGATTTTGCATGTCCTCGGTCGAATTTTTTGAGCATTTCCTTATACCATTGACATGAGCCTTTTTTAGAGTTTCGGTCAAATTATGCAGACTCCATCGGGAATATTCGCATCTAAATGTTCATGCAAAATCGAATTAATCGCTGACGGAAGGAGGACCAAGACGAAATTCTGCAAACCAATTGTAAACAGTCATCCCATGAATACTGCCATGATGATGTCATTGACAATCACCACACCTCTGCTAGGAGGGTTGGACTGAGGAGGAGCTACGATAATAGTTGCTTGAAGTTCCATACGAGCTTTTTTAGAAGCGAGTTGTCAGAAATAGTTCAAGGACTATAAATAAAGTTAACGAAATTTTGCGGAAATATTCTTTATATTGTGCACTGCTTTTCGTAGTCGTATATTGACATGTTCATTTTATTAAAATAAATAAGGTGCAAGGTTCGACCTAAAATTGCATTTCTCAGTTAAAGCGGCTGCTTTGGGGGTATGCTTAGGATTTAGAATTGCATCACACACTTCAGTGTCATGTTATAAAATACACTGGATGACAGGACTACTCATAGATCTTTTTTCAGATTAACGTAAATTATCACTAGGACATTATTGCTTTAGAAAAAGGCATGCTAGTTTTTTTGAGTTTAATGTTTTTAGTTTTCCGTACGGAACACTTAAGATATGGGATCACTTCGGTGTCCGTCTGTCACACCCGATTTTCTCCGAAACTATTTGACATATGGAGTTGAAATTTGGCACAAATATAGGCCCAATCAGAACCGTGCAGTTTTGAAAGTTAAATTTTGACTTAAGAGGTTAGATTTGGGGTGTGAAATCGGAAGTGAAAAAAAAAATTACCAGGTCATCGATTGAAAGCTTGTGAAACACGAGTTTAAAAATATATCAGATGCGCACACTATTCTTTGTATTATTTAAAAAAAATGGCCAAAAATCGCTTTCCCCTTGCCCTATTTCGAGAAGTACTGCTCAAAAAATTTTGAAAACATTCTGGAATATTCTACATAAAGTGTAGATTGAGCGAAAATTATTACGAGTGCATTACGTTTGATAACTTATCTGGTATATAAACTTGCTTGACAATATGGTGGAGGATTTTTTAATACACTTTTAACTACACACACTGGAGACAAAACAATTTTATTTTATTTGTTTATAATTAAACAAATATTTAGGTAGTTTTGTTTTACACTTTTATTAGTAGACTCTAGATTTATTGGCTATTAGGTAGCTAAGATGATCATACATTATTGACTAAGAAAAAACGTTAATTGGATCTTAAGATTAACTGAGCCTAGGTAAGGATTTTATTTTATATTATTTTAAAAGCAATCACCGTACGGAACATTAATAGCGCAAGTCCGACTTGCATTTAACCAGCTTTTTTTTAATTATGGAAGCTCAAAATTCACGGGATAGCGTTGGCTACAAGCGATTTTTTTTGATTTGGGGATTTTTGTGAATACTCTTCAATAGAGGAATAATAATGTCTATGTATTTAAAATTTTGTATAAAAAAATTTTGTTGGCCAAAAAAATTCATAAAATTCTCCTTTTTCTGCCCTCCAAAGGTACGTAACGAAAATTATTTAAAAGTAAGATTACTAGCCAGTGCGACATAGAAAAGGGCAACCGAATTATACCTCAAATAGAATGTAAATAGAAAATACTATTCTTGACAACATACCTGCTTGTTAATACTCTTTCTTGAGTTTTGGTTTCTTCGTCGTAAAAATAAACTTTTAAATCGTCGCCGAATGTAACAAATTTGGGGAAGCGGGGATGGTAAACGATGCCAAAGGTCTGTCGTTTCTCTCTTATCGTATATAGGCACTGGTTAAAATTATAACTCCAACATTTAACGCAACCATTGGCATCTGCAAAAAGATATAAAGGTATGATCTGTTCTAAATAATTTGATGTTCACTATTCACTCACACTAGAAAATTGTTTCTATACTTTCCTGTCTTGCTTTAAAAATGCGGACGCGCCCTGATCAAACACTGTTACATTATAAAATTAGTTCAGATTATTTTTCAGATGTTACAAGACCAATAAACACAAACCGCCGCTAGCCACCTGAGCGTTAGCGTGCACAACATGCTATGCCCCCCCCCAGAAATTTTCCTTGGCCGCCCCCCATCCCCATCCTATTTTCCCTGACTGCAATTTGTACAAAATATGATGTGATCTCTGTACATGCCGCACCTCTGGATGTGCCGCCCGCTTACGGCGGACCAGAATAAACACATATAGTGAAAGATCTAACCAGAAGATGTACCAATACGTGAAAGAAAACTGCAGGAAAATCTGATTATTCCTTCTCGAGTTATAACAGGCCATACATAAACGCCTACATAGATACTTATGTATGTGGTGTGGGAGAAAAGTGAAGAGACTGGCAACGTTGTGCGTGAATAGACAACGCTGCTGTCCTCCGCTTCAATAATAGGCTAATCCCTGCTGTAGACTTATATAATAGTTGAGAGAGTCTGAGGCGAAGTCGAGTTTGTAAGGCGCGTTAGGGCGTTTTCACATCTACCGACACGACACCGACACAGCAGGGACAACGATGCCGGTGGACTAGAAATAACATTTAAATAAATGGGAGCGGTTTCACACAAAACGACATGTCGGTGCCGTGTCGTTGCAGACGCCGGGGGTCGTCGAGGAGTAGTCTCTCCACTCGTGTCGTCTCGATTTTTATAAATTTAATTAACATGCTAAGTGCTCTCGAAGCTGGTACCATGGCCTTTAAGTTTCATATTGTCACGTTAATTGAACTTGTGGAAACTAAACCCCGTCTTTGGGATAAAACCAACGAAAATAATAAAAATAAAATTCTACGATAAAAAGCTAGTTATCAAATATTTGGTAACTAGCTTTGACTATATTTTAGCCTTTTACCTCTAAGATGTAACAAATAACTCCAATATAACTTATTAACAGCGGCCATGGTACTCAACGGACCTAGTAAAAAATGTTTTTCCTCGGTTTTTTATATTACTTTGTCGGTATCGTGTCGGGGCGAGGTGGTGCAAGTATGAAAACATTCCCCCGGTGTCGTGTCGATGTCGTTGCCGGTAGATGTGAACATGCTCTTACGAAGAATACCAAAATACTGAGCACTTTCTGTGCTGTCAAATATTGTATCAAGCTTGACAAATCCGCTACAGTGAGAAAGTTACCAAGTGGCCTATGGGAAACATTCTCTAACAGATGACATAAGACCTTTTTAGACAACCGAGAAGAAATAAAAGTAGTCAGTCTTCTTTTCAAACTTTGACTGGTCTATCGGCTATAAGATTTTAACACAGATTTCGACGTGACAAGTGTACTAAGACTGTTTCAAAGAATATTACCACTGAGCAGTAGCAATTCGAGTTGCCTCGTCGTGTGATCACGGGCTATGAATCGTGGATTTTCGAGTAAAGGTCCTGAAACAAAACGCCAAAGTCGAGAGTGGCGCATTGCAAACTCTTCTTGTTCCAAGCGACAATGAGTAAATAGAAAACTAAATTGATGATTATTTGCTTTTTGACAGTCAGGAGATCCTTCACAAGGAACTTGTGTCTCTAGAACAGACTGTGAATTCGATTTTTGTATTGGGATGTTTCCGTAAGGTTTAGAAAGAGGAACGCAGGTGAGAGACCAATGATTGTATGTTCTTGACGGTTGTACCATGACACCGCCTTGTCATGCGCACGCAGTACGCCTATTAGCTTTTGGTAAAAAAAGAAACATTTCTGTCATTCCCCAGATCCACTATTATCCGGCTGAAAAACCATTTAAAACGGAGGCGTTCTGATATAATATTAATATTCCATAACCGACCCAGTGCAAGTCGGACTTGCGCAATTAGTGTTCCGTAAGTTGATTGCTTTTAAAATAAAAATTTTTGTTATAGATGTATAAAATGATCAATGACCTCACGAAACACACACACATATATATATATATATATATATATATATATATATATATATATATATATATATATATATATATATATATATATTATATCTGATATATATATACCAGATAAATTATCAAAGTTAATGCACTCGAAATAATTTTGGTTCAATCTACACCCTGTGGAACAGCGTTTTTTGGCAATTTTTAAAAAATAATACCAAGAAAAGTATGCGCAAGTATAACATTACCAGGTGTACAAGTATGAAATGCGGATTTCAGACAACAGATGGTGCTCCAATGCAGTTTGTGCTATAAAGATTTGATACTGCGCCATTTTGTTGTGTCATCAACAAGTGTCAGACGCACACGAGTGATAAATTGGAAAAGTGTGTGTATAATGTTGTGTTCAATATGTCGAAATTTATACCGAACAAAGAGCATTCGCGGACAGCATTAATTTTTTGTTTTCATTTGAAGAAAACTGCTGTTCAATCATACCGATTACTTCGAGAAGCTGATGGTGAACATGCTCCATCGCAAGATACGTATGAACGATGGTTTCGGCGTTTCAAAAGTGGTGACTTCGATGTTGGCAGAAAGATGTGTTTGGTGGGACCAGAGGGGCGTGGTCTATTATGAGCTGTTAAAACGTGGGGAAACGATTAATACCAAACGTTACCAACAACAATTGACCGATTTGAACCGTTCTCTGCTTGAAGAAAGGTCAGAATACCGAAAGAGGAAACACAAAGTCATTTTTCTTCATGGCAATGCTCCATCACACACGGCAAAACCAGTTCGCGACACGGTGGAAGCACTCAGCTGGGAAGTTCTACCCCATGCGGCTTACTCACCAGACTTGGTTCCTTCCGATTACCATTTGTTTGCATCGATGGGTCACGCACTTGCTGAGCAGCGTTTTGGTTCGTACGAAGATATGAATGGCTCGATGAATGGTTAGCAGCAAAAGGGGAAGATGTATAAAAAGCGATGGAGCATACTTTGAATAAAGCACTTTTTATCATTCTTCCGAATTGAAGATGTTTTTTAGAAAAAAAATCCGCATTTCATACTTGTACACCTGGTACATTGTTGGCAGAAAATTTTTTTTCAAGAATACGAGTTTTTGAACTCGTGTTTTCATAAGCTTTTATTTGTCACCCACTGACCTGGTAACTTTCTTTTTTTTTTATTTCCGATTTTACCCCCCAAAACAAACCCTTTGAGTACATGACTCAGATGAGGCCATCAATTCCTATATTAGTACCAAATTTCAACTTTCTACGCCAAATAGTTTCGGAGAAAATCGATTATGACAGACGGACAGATATCGAAGTGACGAACTGAATAGCATTCTAACAGAAGCCTTATAGCAGTTCTACGAACAATGAAAATAACGCCTCCGGCACTGTGTAGAAAGAAAGAACGAAACTACTTTTGGATTATTTTGTAAAAAACTAACCAAACAGTTAAAAAGAAGTTAGTTCCATTATTTGTCTGTGTCACGTAATTCAAGTTTCTGTTTTTTTTTTGTTTTCTTTATACAAACACTTCACTAACTTTTTTTTTACATATCGAACATAATTTTCACTATAGCTCTACAAAAGTTCATAACTTACAAGTCCCCGTGTAACAATTTGTAATAGGATAGATTTTAGACACGGGTCTGTGTTTAATCGATGTCACTGGAGCCCTATTTTCTTTGACATCTGCATCCACCAATGTAAATACCGGCTCTCCGGTTGCACTCTGGTACATTTTTATAACTCCATCAGCATATCCTACTGCTATATAATCGTATTCTTCGTTATATTTGCAGCACAGGGCTTCTCTTTTTCCCTCTCTACAAAAAAAATAAGATTATCAAAATATAATATTTTTAAAGGCCCTATAGTAACTTGAACTGATTTATTGGAGAGGAACAAATTATTTTTTTAAATTTTCATTAATTAATTGAAAATATTTGTATAGGTGTGTAAGTACTAAGGCGACATTTTTTTTTAGCGCGCTAAATCAAAAAATTGATTGGAGGTTCGAGTTCCGGAAGTGCTTGATACTCCTTATTGGCTATACTACATGGGGTGAAAAATCACGAGACTTTTGAAAAAAAAAAAAAAAAACAATATCAATAATAGATTTTATGCTTCAACATAGTTTCCTTCAAGAGCGATACATTTACTCCAGTGATCTTCCAACATTTGGATACCTTTCATACAGTAGATCAGTATTGTATAATTGAGGTGTTCGTTACTTTGTGACAGTACATTTTAAATTTCTGAGTGGAACGAAACGAATTATTTTGTGATTTGTCACTTATTTTTCATTTATCTGCTACTGCAGTTTCGTAGATTTTCTACATTGTCAAGCATAATACTACAAACTAAGGTGGTTTATTTATGATTTATAACAAATTTATCGGTATAATTTGGAATTACCCATCATTAAATTTCGGTGAACTTAAATTAAAATTATTTTATTATAAAGGGTTAAAAGCCGTTATTGTTTGTAAATCAGATATATTTTGTTAACAGTAAAAGTTTTTTAATGTTTTTTTATGATTATGGATGTATTTACAAGTCTTTAAAGAAGTTTTCTTCCAAATATTTCTCAATATATTCTTAAAAAATATATCTAAAAAACACTTCTAAAATACGCCAAACACGGTGGAATTCTGAACATCTGTTTGATTATTTAAGAGGGTTGTATCCTTATTTTTATTGTGTTTGTAGATCTCTACAGTTTATAAAATATTTAATTTTCTTCCTTTTTGTGCTTTATGTAATATTTGTAGATTATTTATATCTGGAAAAATATTATTTGTTTGATGGAAGTGGTCAGCAAAGTCGGAGTTTTTTTTGTTTAATCTAAAGGCTGTTTGGTGTTCTTTAAATCTAGTATTGAAATTTCTTCCTGTTTGGCCTCTATAACAGCAATCTATAGATCAATGATTCACAGAGCATTCTCCTTTCCTTTAAATAAACAAAATTTAGAGAAATAATTAGACATAATCAAGAATATTGCCCACAACAATGGCTTTCAGGAAAAAAACCATAGATAACCTAATTAAAAAATAAACAAAAAGAACTAAATTTAAGACATCCTTATCCACACGTTAAAAACGATAAAAAACAAACTTTTTCCTCACTGAGATATTTCGAAGCAATTTCTAATAAAATTGTATATATACTCGTAAAATACATAAATATCGCTTTCAAATTACCCCAAAAACTTTCCTCCATCTTTTTCAATGTAAAAGACAAACCTCATAAATACAAAAAAATTTATTAGCTGGTATGTAATGAATGTAACAGCTGTTATATAGGCAGGGAGAAATTTCGATTCTAGATTAAAAGAACACTAAACATCTTTTAGATTAAACAAAGAAAACTCCAGCCTTGTCAACCATCAAGCAAATCATATTTTTCCAGACATAAATAATCTACAAATACTACATAAGGCACAAAAAAAGAAGAAAATTAAATATTTTAGAAGTTAAAGAGATCTACAAACACAATACAAATAAGGATACAACCCTCTTAAATAATTAAACAGATGTTCAGAATCCCACCCTGTTTGATGTATTTTAGAAGAGTTTTTTAGATATATTTTTGGAGAAGGAATTTTATAACAAGTTTTAAGAATGTAATGAAAAACATTTCTTAAATTTGGAAGAAAACTTATGTATGCAAAAATGCTAATAAAATAGACAGTGATGACGATGATGATAACGAAGTAGAAGCCAATATTCCAGTAAAAATGTCACATTCAGAAAGACTAGAGGCCCTAGAAAAAGCGTTAACTTATGTAGAACAACAAGAAAATGCAACCGCCGCGGACGTTTTGCTTATCAAACGTTGGAGAGACATTGCAACCAAAAACAGAACTAACGCAAAACGAGTGCAGTTAAAAATTACCTCATTTTTAAGACAATAAAGTAAGAATGAAACTGTTTTATTTTTGATTTTCCGTACATATCCATAAAATAAGTAAACTAATTGTTCTTTCTATTCTTTGTTTTAATAAATACCTATGTACCTAATAGCATATCATATAAATGCTTTTAAGTCAATCTGCAATGTTGTATTCGTTCTAAACTTCATATTATTTTGGATAATGGAGATTCTACTGTAGTTTGTAGTATTACGCTTGACAATGTAGAAAACCTACGAAACTGCAGCAGCAGACAAATAACAAAATATTTTAGATTTAGATTAGTATTATTCCATGCGCATCCCCAAAAAATACTTGCCAAAACTTTTCCAGCAGATGGTGTTTTTAGACGCTTCGGTCGATTTTCATGTTCTTCCACACACTCTGTGGACTGACTGTTGGATTCAGGCGTGTAGTGGTGGATCTATGTTTCGTAGATTGTTTCGAAGCGACGCAAAAACTCCTTTGGATTACGCCGAAATAATCCCAAACAGCGCTCTGAATTTTCGACACGTTGCTGTTTTTAATCGATCGAGTGAGTGCACAGCACCTATCGGGCACATGTGCAAATATTCATGCAAAATAAGCCTCACGGATTGTGATGGTATCTTCACGATGTCAGCTATCATATAACTGATTTTATTTAGTGAACTGTACCACAGAAAATATAGCTATCGCTACATAAAGACAAACACGCGGAACAAAACGCCGTCGGCAAAACGAAGCCGACTGGCTACCGCTGGATCGATCGAATGTGCCTTGTCGAGTTTCTCAAAGATGCCGCGCATATTTTTCCTATTATTGTTAAATGTAATACAACTTCTGCTTGGACGGCATCTCTGAGAAACTTGGCGACATTTTAACGTGCCCGCTGTAGCCAGCCGGCTTCCTATTCTGGCGACATTTTATCCACGTGCCTGTCTTTCTCTAGCGATAGCCTTATTTTTTGTGGTAATTTGGCAAAAATAATTCACCAACTTCAAAAACCTCCAACCATTCACGTTTTAAATTTCAGAAACTAAACCAAGGGCCTTTATTTCTACTTACGGAAATATTACATTAGATGAAATTAGGTAGGTACATTTTAGAGATAATGTTAACCTTGCCGTCCACGATAACATTTTCTTTTGGTTGTCCCCTTCTCAAGCTCTCTATAATTTTTCTCTCACTTTCCATATCTTCTTCGACATTTAGGCCTATATCATCCGCACCTCGATCTGGTCTTTTGGAACCTAATTAAACGAAAATTAGTGGCAATACGCACTGATCAAATCGCTTTTAATATGTTTGGAACATTGGAAAGGAAGATGTTCCGCTGTTTACCAAACGCTGACTAAGCCAAAGATATTCTCCTTGATAGAACCGCTTTTAGGTTTTCTCGAATATTAGTATTTTTTATCCAAGATATATGTATGAATCTGTTATTGTGATTTCTTCTTTATCGCAGTTACTGTCATTTGTCATGAACATGGTTCTGGCGATGTTTGTCTTTAGACCCATCTATCTGGAAATCCGTCGACCGCCGCTCTTAAAGAACGCTTTTTGAGGAAACATGAGAGCCACAAACAGAACTTTTCAGACATACCATAAGAGTGTGAGTGTTCAATTGCGTTGTTCCAAACATGTGTTGCATAAGTCAGTTGATCTATGTTTTCGACAGCCATATTGGTGATCGCTAAGAATGTTGAATCCTTCCATATATTTTAGAAGATGCTGGTTGATAACCATTTCCTTGACTTTCGATATTATTGAAAGCAGTGCGACTGGTCGGTAGTTATTTGGCAAGGTCTTCTTGCCTTTTTTAGGTATCGGCTGAACTGTGGCACATTTCCAGCAGGAAGGAAATATTCCCTTTCTGTAGAATAGGTTGAAAAGTCTACAGAAAACTGGTGTTAGTTCCCTCACACAGTTTTTGAGAACTCTGGCAGGTATTCCGTCAGCGCCAGAAGCCTTTTTGGTGTCTAGCTTCATAAAATATGCTTTACGATACGCTGTCTGAAGACAACATCGGGCATCCTTGACTGCAATATGGGAATAGTAGGTGGTTTTTTCCTTGGAAATCGACAGTAGAATGTGAAGCAGAGTTCAGCCAACAAGTTCGCTTTCTCAACAGGTGTCGTTGCAATAGAATTATCTGGTCGTGTGAGTGGTGGTATGGTGGATTTGGTGAAATTTTGACTAACTACCTTAGCGACTGACCAAAAGGACCTGGAATTGTTGGGACAAGCGAGAAGTTTGTTTCTAATTCGGTAATTGTGTGCCTCCTTAGTTTCGTCGATAATTCCTTTGCATCTGTTCCGGGCAAGAACAAAGGTGTTACGATTTATGGTGTTAGGATTTTCACGCCATTGTCGGTAGACAAGATGTTTAGAAGCAACAGCTTCTTTGCATTTTCGGTCAAACCAAGACTTGCCGGTAGAGGGGCATTTCTTCGAAAAAGGGATGTAAGCTTCCATACCAGCCAAAATAACATCGGAGACCTCCCTGGCACAGTCAGATGGGTTGTCGGATCGAAAACAAATGTCCATCCAAGGGAAAGTTCGAAAATATTCCATGAAATCTTCTCACTTAGCTGATTTGTAGTGCCAAATCTTGCGCAGCCTAGGCGCTTCTCTATCAGTGATTCGTAGGATACTCGATGTCGAAAGCAGTTTATGGTCGGAAGAACCTAACCCGCGGATTTACGGTGACCGTGTAAATCTCCGGATTGGTAGTTAAAAACAGATCAAGAGGACTGGCGAACTCCCCGTCTTGATCAGGGATCTGTATTGGTTCGTCAATAAGTTAAGTTAAGCCAAGGTGTTAAATTAAATTCAAATAACCGGTTAAGTGCAAGTTGAACTTGCGCAATTAGTGTTCCGTACGTTGATGGCTTTTAAAATAAAAAAATTTGTTACGGAGGTATAAAATGATCAGTGACTTCACAAAACACACCCCAAATGAGTTTTCGACAAAGTTTGTTTTCAATCTTTACTGAAAACTGATGACCTTGAATTTTTTTTTTATATACCAGATAAATTATTAAAGGTAATGCACTCGTGATAATTTTCGTTCAATCTACACCCCGTGGAGAATATTCTAGGGTTTTTTCAACATTTCTTGATAAGTACTTTTCGAGATAAGGCGGGTGGACAGCGATTTTTCGCGACTTTTTTAAAAATATGTAATACAAAGAAAAGTGCGCGAAAGTATTATAAAATATATATATATATATATATATATATATATATAAATATATATATATATAAATATAAATATAAATATATATATATATATATATATATATATATATATATATATATATATATATATATATATATATATATATGTATATAAATATATATATATATATGTATATATATATATATATATATATATACATATATATATACATGTATATATATATATATATATATATATATATATATATATATATATATATATATATATATGTATATATATATATATTATATATATATATATATATATATATATATATATATATATATAATATATATATATATATATATATATATATATATATATATATATATATATATATATATATATATATATATATATAATATATATATATATATATATATATATATATATATATATATATATATATATATATATAAATATATATATATATATATATATATATATATATATATATATATATATATATATATATATATATATATATATATATATATATATATATATATATATATATATATATATATATATATATATATATATATATATATATATATATATATATATATATATATATATATATATATATATATATATATATATATATATATATATATATATATATATATATATATATATATATATATATATATATATATATATATATATAAATATATATAAATATATATATATATATATATATATATATATATATATATATATAAAGGGTGGGCCATTTAAAAGCTTAAATTTAAAAATGCAATAAAACAAAAACGGTTTGAAATTTTGCCAAATTTATTTTTTTGTTGTGAAGTACAATTGTTCCGGTTAGAGATGGAATATTATTTCATTCATATGGCTGCCGCGGCTGGCCCCATTCGATCGGACCAATTTTCGAACACTTTTTCGAGTGTATGGGGTCGTATCTCGGCAATGGCATTACGAATGTTGGCCTTCAAATGCTCAATTGTCTCTGGTTTGTCGGCATAACACTTGTCTTTAACGGCGCCCCACAGAAAATAGTCCAACGGTGTCAAATCGCAGCTTCTTGGCGGCCAATGACATCACCATTTCGGCTAATTAAACGGCCATCAAACGTTTGACGCAATAAATCGATTGTGGCATGAGATGTGTGGCAAGTTGCACCATCCTGTTGAAACCAAACATCGTTCACATCAATACCATGAAGAGCGGGCACAAAAAAATCGGTTATCATGGTGCGATAGGTGTCTCCATTGACCGTAATGGTTGCGCCGTCCTCATTTTCAAAGAAATATGGGCCAGTGATGCCTCCGCTCCACAAGCCGCACCAAACAGTCACTCGTAATGGGTGCATTGGCTTCTGTAAGACCACGTGTGGGTTTTCTGAGCCCCAAATACGGCTATTTTGCTTATTAACGTACCCACCAAGATGAAAATGAGCTTCATCCGAAAAGATGATTTTTTTGGCAAAATCGACATCATCGTGCAGTTTCTCGTTGGCCCATCTAGCGAAGCGAAAACGAAGCGGATGGTCATGCGGCTTCAACTCTTGAACCAATTGAACTTTGTAAGGCGTCATACCGAGATCTTTTCGCAAAATTCGACGTAAACTGGTGCGTGAAATGTTCAATTCTTGAGAACGATGACGAGTTGATGTTGATGGATTCTCACGCACACTCTCAGCCACAGCTTCGATATTTTCGGGTGTACGCACTGTACGAGCACGCTCACGTCTTGGCGCATCAACAATGAAACCAGTTTCACGAACTTTAGCAATAAACTTGCGTATACCGGGCACTGTTGGTCCTTCTCTGCAACCAAATTGTACGACATTTTCGTGCAATTTCCGACCAATTGTCTTTGTTTTGGAAATAAATTTCCAATAAATCCCAACGTTGCTCAAGCGTAAATCGATTCATTTGGTTCAGTGGAGATAATATACTGAATTTTGTGACAGAATAGAATGACATAAGTATTGCCAGATTCAAAATAACCGCTGGTTCAAATTTAAACCGATAGATGGCCCACCCTTTATATATATATATATATATATATATATATATATATATATATATATATATATAATATATATATATATATATATATATATATATATATATAATTTATATATATATATATATATATATATATATATATATATATATATATATATATATATATATATATATATATACATATATATATATATATATATATATATATATATATATATACATATATATATATATATATATATATATATATATATATATATATATATATATATATATATATAACACATGGGCTGAAAAGTCCCGGGCCTAACAAAGAAAACACGGTTTTTTTGGTTCAAAATTAGTTTTATTCATCAACGTAATCTCCATGAAGAGCAACGCAATCATTCCAGCGCCGCTCTAACAATGGCCAAACACTGCTCAGAATCATCAACACGTTCTTGTTTTTGATAAACAATGAGCAAACGCGGCACCCACTTTGAACAGAGCTTTCTCATAGTCAAATGCTCATGCAATATAAAGCCAACACGTTCTTTTGATATCTTTACGATGTCAGCTAACTCACGCAACTTCACTTTTCGATCATTCAAAACGATTTTTATGGATTTTTTTTGATGTTTTCTGGTGTTACCGCCTCATTTGGACGTCCACTGCGTTCTGCATCATCGGTGTCTCTACGACCACGTTTGAAGTCAGCAAACCAACGTTTTATTGTTGTTTCTGATGGAGCGGAGTCCCCATAACACTTTTCAAGCCATTGCTTCGCTTGAACGGTATTTTTTTTCCCATCAAGAAGCAGTGTAAAATTAAAACACGAAATTGTTTTTGATCCATTGTTTTGAAAATAACAAAAGTAGCGTCACTCTTAGCACAATAACTCACAAACTAATGAATAGAATATCATGAAATTTTAACAGCTGTCTTTTGAAGGTTAGTATTAACTGAAAAAAAGGTGACTGCAATAAAACTAGCGCCATCTATGTGTTAGGCCCGGGACTTTTCAGCCCATGTGTTATATATATATATACATATATATATATATATATATATATATATATATATATATATATATATATATATATATATATATATATATATATATATATATATATATATATATATATATATATATATATATATATTTTACTTGTGTTTTCACAAGCTTTCATTTGACACTACACTCGATGACCTAGTAAAAAATTTTTTTTTTCACTTCCGAGCCAAAACTAACCCCTTAAATCAAAATTTAACTTTCAAAACTACATGGCTCTCATGAAGCCATCAATTCCTATATTATTTCCAAATTTCAACTTTCTATGACAAATAGTTTCGGAGAAAATGGGGTGTGACAGACACCGAAGTCATCTTATAAGTGTTCCGTATGGAACACTAAAAAGACCTGTGAAAATCACTTGTAGCAATTTTTTGCCAGAAAAATGGCAGATCATCGAACAAAATGGCACATATTTGGTTTAATAAAGTTTTTTCAGAATATAAAAAATACTTTTCTCAATTTTGACTTTAAAAGGCTCAAACCGTGTTTTATAATATGGAACATAGAAAATTAATATGTGTACTTTCCTTGTACTTTGTGTTAGATCTCTGTATTTTATACTTTTGTCTATATCATTTTGATTTATTTTGAGGCTTGACTTGTCTCATGTCATTCTTGTAATCTTACAGACAAATAATTGAATTTTAATTTTCACCATATAATTGGGTGATTGCAAAAGTTCGTGGCCGATTTTCATAGATGGCAGAAGCATGCACTTTTGACCGTGCTGATGTTTCGTTTATAATCATACTAGCCGTGCCCGCGGCTCTGCTCGCGTGGACTTGATTCACTATTATCGTCACTGCTCATTCATTATATTACTTAACGTAATAAAATATATCCTATAACTTGGTCAGAGCACATATGTATTTTATCGTAAATCGAATAAGAGGTTCCTGAGTGCTAAGCGCACTAACGAACAGACAGACAGAGACGTTGCATTTTATATATTATAGATTTTTTTTGATAAATATTAACTTAAGAATTAAAAAAAAAACACGTAAATCGGATAATAGTTCTCGAATAAGCACACTAACGGACAGACAGACAGACAGAGAGACGTTGTGTTTTATATATATTATATAGATCATTATTATTATTATAAACGTTATATATAACCTGGCCAGAGAACATATGTATGAATGAAAAATAAAAAAACACGTAAATCGGATAAATGGTTCTCGAATGATAAGCCCATTAACGGACAAATAGACAGACAGACAGAGAGACGTTGAGTTATATATACATACATATATATATATATATATATATATATATATATATATATATATATATATATATATATAAATATTATAGAAGATTATAGATAACCTGGCCAGAGAACAAATGTATGAATTAAAAAAAAACATATAAGTCGGATAAGTGGTTCTCAAGTCGTAAGCGCACTAACGGACAGACAAACAGAGAGATGTTGCATATACTAGGTTCTTTGTTATATGATATTGTTCCATATTTAATGGTTTAGGCAGTGTATTGCAAGAGAGCACGCTAGCGGCAACCTTGACTTGATTCACTATTATCGACACTACTTTTCCTTATGTTACCTAACGTAATAAAATATATCCTATAACCTGGCCTGAGAACATATATATGTTTAAAAAAAAACACGTAAATCGGATAAGTGGTCCTCGAGTAATCAGCACACTAACGGACAGACAGACAGAAAAAGCATTTTATATATTACAGATAGAAGATTATAGATAACCTGGTCAGAGAACAAATATATGAATCAAAAAAAACACGTAAATCAAATAAGTGGTTCTCCATTAATAAGCACACTAACGGACAGACAGGCAGACAGATAGATAGAGACGTTGCATTTTACATATATTATAGAAGATTATACATAACCTGGCCAGAAAACAAATGTATGAATTGAAAAAAAATACGGACAGACAGAGAGACGTTGCATTTTATATATATTATATTCTTTGCTACATGATATTATTCCATATTTAATAGTTTAGGCGGTGTATTGCAAGAGAACGCGCTAGCGGCAAACTTTTTTTCCGACTTGATTTATTATTATCGTCACTGCTTATTCCTTATGTTACCTAACGTAATAAAATATAGCTTAGAACCTGGCCAGAGAATATGTGTTTTTTTTTAAAAAAAGCCTAAATCGGATAAGTGGTTCTCCAGTGAGAAGCGCACTAACTGAGAGACAGACAGGCAGAGAGACGTTGCATTTTATATATATTATAGATTATTAACTGATAGTTATCCAAATGCATCGAGAGTTAACAAAACCTTAAAAAAAGTTTATTTAAATTAATTTTGTAAATGAAGTTACATTTTCGTCATGTTATGTTATATGAATTTAAAAACGGAGTGGGTGTTGGAATTGCAACAAAAAATATTATTTTTTTATGGATCTAGCACACGTGCTGCAGGGAAGTCTCAAAAGCGCTCCAGGAGCGGCACGTGTGCGGAATTCAACATGTCTATTTGGATCGTCCTCCTGCTCTTAGGACAGTTAAAAAGTGGTTTGGTCGATTGCGAAATCGTCACTTCAATCTAAACGATAAACTTCGCTCTGGGCGATTTCCTGGCACTGATAATGACTTTATCCGTGACTTAGTGAATAATAATCCACGGATTACCACTGAAGAGATTGTTGAGAGACTAAATGTTGACAATTCGACTGCATTTCGTCATTTAAAGCAACTTGGATACACTTCTAAACTCGATATTTGGGTTCCGCACGTTTTGAGAGAACGGAACAAACTGAACCATGTTTCTACAGCCATTTCTCTCCTCGCCCATCAACAAAACGATCAAGTCATAACTGGAGATAAAAAACGGGTTACAGCAACATAATAAGAAAAAGAAGCTGGAAGCTTTGAAGTGAAAGAGCAGAATCTATGGCAAAGACTGAATTGCATCCAATGAAAATATTGTTATGTATCTGGTGGGATTGCAGAGGAATAATTTTTTGCAAGCTTCTTCCACGTGACCAAACAATAACTGCGGAGAAGTAATGTGAGCAACTCACCCAACTCAGTGCTGAATTCCAAGCATCATCTTTCACCATGTCAACGCTACACCACATGTCACTTACCAGAAACTGCAATAACTTAGGTAGTTTAAATGGGAAATCCTCCAACACCCGCCGTATTCCCCTAACCTTACACTCAGAGATTTTCATCCGTTTCGTTCTCTGCAAAATAATTTGAATGGCAAAAAATTTGATTTTATGGTATGCTAGAAGTCAAAAACTACCTTACGACTTTCTTCGAAGAGAAACCACGCAGTTTCTACAAAGAAAGAATTCAAAAATTTGTAAACGATGCGAGACAGTTATAGAAAATGATTGCGTACATTACTGATTAATAAAAACTATTTTTCATGAAAATGCGTTGTATTTAATATGGTTTCTAATAGGGCACGAACTTTTGCAATCACCCATTAGTTTACAATATTTCAAGCTGAAATATGTCTGGATTGTTTTGGCCGATACTTGGTGGTGATCCATTAAGCTTAAGTTAAGTGAACAGTAAAACAACAATTTTTTTTCTTTTCGTTTACTGGTAAACTCCACATTTATTTTAATATTTCAACATATTTCGATATCACTGTAGCTTTATCAAGAGTAAATGAGCAAGATGGAAAATTTATTATATATAAGATCCCTACAGGTAAAATACAATAATGTTGGGAATTCCTAATTATACTGTTCCAAAGACTGTATATTATAGGTAACAAATTAATTAGGTACCATATTATTGAAATATATTTAAAATGCGTGAATTGTTTCATTCTAATTGGTCATTTAACAAATAATTAGTATTTTTAAGTTTATTGATTTCCAGAGATTCAAGCAAATTTAATTCATACCCTTTATTTTCAACATGTAAAATTTTAAAGTTTTTATTAAACTGATGATTCTATTAAATGGTTAGCATAGTTTGAGTCTGATTTACTAGTTATAAGAGGTAAAATGTTCTTTTATTCTTTTTTTAAAATTTCTTTCTGTTTGACCAATATATGTACAATCTCAATTTTCACAGTTAAATTTATAAACACCTGATTTTTGCTCTTGGTCTGTTTTTGATTTATTATTTTTTATATATTGGCTTATGAAATTATTTGTTTTAAATGCTACATTAATATTTAGTTTTTTTGTTAAGACATTTCTAATTTTATGGCTAGTCTTGCCTATGTATGTAACCAATTTATTCCCGAATATACCACCTTAAGATACTATAACACTAGTCGAACAGCTTTTAACCTCAAACCACATTAATTATATTAAAAAACAAGAAATACTCATTGAACTTAGGACCTATTTAACACAAAATTATTTTGAATTTAATAATGCTATATACACTAATATACATACATATACAGTCCCTGGCCAAATTATTAGACGCACTGCAAGATTTCATGTAAAATATTAATTACCGAGTGATATTGTACCGTTTTATTATTTTAAATTGATTTGTTTTTTATTTTTATATTATCCAATCAATTACCTATTTATTTGACATAAATAAAACAGCATTAATTTAGAAAAGCGTAAGTTTATTAAGTTTTAAAGAAAAGTGAAATTAATGTTAGTAAAAGTCAATATTTAGTTGAGCCACCTTTAGCCGCTATCAAAGCTTTAATTCTGCGCGGCATGCTATCAATGCAAGATTGTACTATCTCCTGCATTTGAGGATGATGATTCTACACATGAATAATCTTTTCTAGGAGCTGGGTTTTGTTGGTAATCACATCTTTAGCCACTTCTCTTTTTATCAGCTCCCACACATTTTCAATAGGGTTCATATCAGGGCTATTACCCGGCCAATCCAACAGAGGGATATTTTTTTCTGCCAAAAAAGCTTTAACAGACCGAGCAGTGTGGCAGGGAGCTCCATCTTGCATGAAAGTGAATGGTTCCCCATTTGGAAACCATTCTCTGAGCTGCGGAATCAACCGATTTTGTAATACTTCTTTGTACTGATCTTGCCTCATTATTCCTTTGACGACGTACAGACGTCCAGTGCCCTTGCCGCTGATGACTGACCAAATCATCACTTTGGTGGGATGTTTAACCGTCGGGACGACATAATCAGGATGAAACTTTTCTCCATGACGACGACGCACATACTGAGCTTTATTCTGCAAAATTTCGAATGTGCTTTCGTCACTGAAGCAGACCTGTCAAAAATAGGAAACATATATAAACTTCCATGTTTATTTGCTTTATTTAACTGAAAATGATAATAATGTATCAATTATTGATTAAATTGCTGTATCTTACCGATCTCCAGAAGTCCACATCTTTGTCTTGCCATTGTTTGGCCCACTTCAGGCGCTTTGCTTTCATTGCAGCTGTTAACTTGGGCTTCCTGGCGGGCGACAGGCCTTAAAATCTAATTCTTTCAATTTTCTTCGAACAGTGCGCTCAGAAGCATTTACGCTAGCATCCTGGAGTTGTGATTTTATTACCTTTGTGGTAGCAAATCTGTTTTCTACACAAATTTTCTTCAAACATCTCTCTGACCGTGGAGTGAAAATTGGTTTTCTACCGCATCTTTTCTTTCTTTTCGGGCTTAATTCCTTCCCAGACTCAATTTTCTTTTTTATGCGTCGTACACTAGCTTCAGAAACCTCCAATCTTCGTGATATTTCTCGGTTTGTAAATGTTTTCGCAATCACAAGGGCCTTCACTTCAGCTTTTTTACGTGGTGAAAGATCGCCTTTTCTACCCATAATGAAAATAGTCCAATTACTTTTTTAAAACACTGCATACAAAATAAACTAATAACTGAGTAGTATATAAAACTGTTTAAACAAACAATCACAGTCCATAAAGCCACAGAAACACGTCCGTACCTGACTCGATTCCGATCGCGACTAATACAGGTTTGTACTTATTTACGTTCATGTATCACTTTGTCAACACAGTGTTACCATATGTTAAAAATAAATACAAATATGCAGTCTACAACAATTCTTTTAAATAAAAATCAATAATATTGTAGTTTAAATATACCATTATTGCATAAAAACTCTTAAGAAACATAAAATTACTAAAAAAAAATACAGTGCGTCTAATAATTTGGCCAGGGACTGTATAATATATGTATATAACACATATACATAAATTACTAGCAGAAATTTTCATGAACTTTATAGAATCCAAAATCAGTGAACATCCGTTGTTTAAAAAATTCATTTATTGTCGATGAGATTTTAGCCTGCTTCACAGAAACAGATAGACAACTCAAAATATTTTGTGATTATATAAATAATTTACATGCTAACATAAAATTCACTACAGAAGAAGAAACTAATAATAGCACAAACTTCTTAGATTTAACTATAACAAAATATAATAATAAACATACTTTCTCTATTTACCACATACGATACTGACCACAACAATACATAATAAATCATGTCGCCCAATCCAACACAAACTAGCTGCCTTTCATAGCATGATCCCGAGATTACTATCAATTCCATTAAAAGAAAAAGATTCTCTTAAAGAACTAAATATAATAAAACAAACTGCAGTAAATAATGGATATAATGTAGACATAGTAAACAACATTTTAAAAAAGAAAAAATATAAAAAAGCATTAGAACTAATTTTTCCTAAACAAAAAATGAATCAAGAACGCTATAGTGTTATTACATACATATGCGAGACTAGCAATAAAATTAGAAATGTCTCGACAAAAAAACTAAATATTAATGTAGCTTTCAAAACAAATAATACCCTAAGCAAATATATAAAAAAATAATAAATCAAAAAGAGACAAAGAGCAAAAATCAGGTGTTTATAAACATAACTGTGAAAATTGCGATTGAACATATACTGCCCAAACAGGAAAAAATTTTAAAAAAAGAATAAAGGAATATTTTACCTTTTTTAGTGTTCCGTACGGAACACTTATAAGATCACTTCGGTGTCTGTCCGTCTGTCACACCCGATTTTCTCCGAAACTATTTGTCATAGAAAGTTGAAATTTGGTAGTGATATAGGAATTGATGGCCATGTAGTTTTGAAAGTTAAATTTTGACTTAAGGGGTTAGTTTTGGGGGGTGAAATCGGAAGTGAAAAAAACATTTTTTTTACTAGGTAATCGAGTGTGGTGTCAAGTGAAAGCTTGTGAAAACACGAGTAAAAAATATATATATAATGTAATACTTGCGCGCACTTTTCTTTGTATTATTTTTAAAAAAATCGCGAAAAATCGCTGTCCACCCGCCTTATCTCGGAAAGTACTTATCAAACAATTTTGAAAAAATTCTGGAATATTTTCCACGGGGTGTAGATTGAACGAAAATTATCACGAGTGCATTACCTGTAATAATTTATCTGGTATAAAAAAAAAACAGAAATTTCAAGGTCATCAATTTTCAGTAAAGATTGGAAATAAACTTTGTTGAAAACTTATTTGGGGGTGTGTTTTGTGAAGTCACTGATCATTTTATATCACCGTAACATAAATTTTGACTTAAGGGATTCGTTTTGAGGGGTGAAGTCGGAAGTGAAAAAAAAATTTTTTTACTAGGTCATCGAGTGTGGTGTCAAATGAAAGCTTGTGAAAACACGAGTAAAATATATATATATATATATATATATATATATATATATATATATATATATATATATAATGTAATACTTGCGCACACTATTCTTCGCATTATTTTTAAAAAAAATCGTAAAAAATCGCTGTCCCCTACCTTATCTCGAAAAGTACTGATCAAAAAATTTTGAAAAAAAACCCTGGAATATTCTCCACGGGGTATAGATTGAACGAAAATTATCATTACCTTTAATAATTTATCTGGTATAGAAAAAAACCAAAATTTCATTTATACCACCCTAACAAAATTTTTATTTTAAAAACAATCAATGTACGGAACACTAATTGTGCAAGTTCAACTTGCACTTGACCGGTTTTTTTATAACTAGTAAATCAGACTCAAATTACGCTAACTATTTACTAAAATCAGAACATCAATTTAATAAAAAACTTTGAAATTTATATATATATATGTCGCCCCGCCAGGAAGCCCAAGTTAACAGCTGCAATGAAGCAAAGCGCCTGAAGTGGGCCAAACAATGGCAATACATTATTATCAGTTAAATAAAGCAAATAAACATGGAAGTTTATATATTTTTCCTATTTTTGACAGGTCTGCTTCAGTGACGAAAGCACATTCGAAATTTTGCAGAATAAAGCTCGGTATGTGCGTCGTCGTCATGGAGAAAAGTTTCATCTTGATTGTGTCGTCCCGACGGTTAAACATCCCACCAAAGTGATGTTTTGGTCAGTCATCAGCGGCAAGGGCACTGGACGTCTGTACGTCGTCAAAGGAATAATGAGGCAAGATCAGTACAAAGAAGTATTACAAAATCGGTTGTTTCCGCAACTCAGAGAATAGTTTCCAAATGGGGAACCATTCACTTTCATGCAAGATGGAGCTCCCTGCCACACTGCTCGGTCTGTTAAAGCTTTTTTGGCAGAAAAAAATATCCCTCTGTTGGATTGGCCCTGATATGAACCCCATTGAAAATGTGTGGGAGCTGATGAAAAGAGAAGTGGCTAAAGATGTGATTACCAACAAAACCCAGCTCCTAGAAAAGATTATTCATGTGTGGAATCAACATCCTCAAATGCAGGAGACAGCACAATCTTGCATTGATAGCATGCCGCGCAGAATTAAAGCTTTGATAGCGGCTAAAGGTGGCTCAACTAAATATTGACTTTTACTAACATTAATTTCACTTTTTTTTAAAACTTAATAAACTTATGCTTTTCTAAATTAATGCTGTTTTATTTATGTCAAATAAATAGGTAATTGATTGGATAATATAAAAATAAAAAACAAATCAATTTAAAATAATAAAACGGTACAATATCACTCGGTAATTAATATTTTACATGAAATCTTGCAGTGCGTCTAATAATTTGGTCAGGGACTGTATATATATATATATATATATATATATATATATATATATATATATATATATATATAATATATATATATATATATATATATATATATATATATATATATTATATATATATATATATATATATATTATATATATATATATATATATATATATATATATATATATATATTATATATATATATATATATATATATATATATATATATATATATATATATATATATATATATATATATATATATATATATACATATATATATATATATATATATATATATATATATATATATATATATATATATATATATATATATATATATATATATATATATATATATATATATATATATATATATATATATATATATATATATATATATATATATATATATATATATATATATATATATATATATATATATATATATATATATATATATATATATTTTATATATATATATATATATATATATATATATATATATATATATATATATATATATATATATATATATATATATATATATATATATATATATATATATATATATATATATATATATATATATATATATATATAATATATATATATATATATATATATATATATATATATATATATATATATAATAAATTTTCCATCTTGCTCATTTACTCTTGATAAAGCTACAGCCATAGCGTAACATGTTGAAATATTAAAATAACTGTGGAGTTTACCAGTAAACAAAAAGAAAAAAAATTGTTGTTTTACTGTTCACTTAACTTAATATATATCTACAGAAGCCCAGAAAATACACCTACATACATTTGAAACAGATAGGATAGAAGAAACAAAGTGTAGTCTAAGTGCCAGCGCGACGCGAACCCGCATCAAATGAGAACCATACTTACTTCCAGAGCCAGCTGCTACTTGTGGTAACAGCATGTGTGGTGTAACAGCAGTTGGTCCAGGCTTTACTTTTCTAGTAACGTGAGTTGCTTCGGACATAAAGGACGGCAACAATGATGGATCATCTTTCTTGGACAGTTTTGGTTTCTCCATGACGCTGTCGGATTAATGAACTAAAAATAATTGTTTGTTTCTTTGTACAATCGGGAAAATATAGAGCACACCACAATAAATACTTATAAAGTTTTACGATATAACCATTATGTGTAATTTCCTTGTAACACGTACAGAATTTCAGGTTGCCTAGGGTAAGAGGTGAATCGATGTAGTTTAGTTGTATTTAAAAAGAAATTTGTTTTCAAATATTGGAAAAACACGTTTTAAATTTTGAAAATATATAAAACTATTAGAATGGCAGGCGTCATTTACCTGTTAACCTTTCTTTATACTAATCATGTAATAACAATGTTCTGGCATCAAAACCAAAAATTTTTTATACCGGCTGGGTTTGAGGTTAACAGGTTGACTGCCGACCACTCCGATCGGAGTGCGTCGGGTCTCTTCGCCAACGCCGTCTACTCCGATCGGAGTTCGACATGCGTTCTTACGAAACGTTTTAGTATTCCATCGGCGTTGTATATGAATCGTGTTTCTAGTGGTGGCATTGCTTAAAAACGCAAGTTCTAACAGGTGCTTAAGTGGTTCCGCGGATTTGCTTTTGGTTTGGTTGTAATCTGCCGTACAATATGGACAATCAACCTGGGCCTTCTGGTATTAAAAAAAGACATTGTAGTGATGAAAAAAAAGGTATATGATAAGAAAAATAAGCTGACACTGAATTATTGCAGCTATTGGAAGAAAGCGGAGGTAGTAGTGACGAACATTACGTACCAGACACAGACGATAGTGATGTAAATTCAAGCTCCGAGTCCGAAGAAGAGAATTTTATAGACCCTATTCGGCCACATCAAACACTTCCTAGCCTTGATGAGATAAAATGGAACGACAGAGGTGCGTTAAAACAAATTTTGTTCCAGAAAACCCAGGAATTATTGGTGCAAATTCCAGGACAGGGTGCACCTATCGATTTTTCGAAATGATCATTGATGATGATTTTTTACAAACTATTGTAGAACGAACGAACTCTTACGCAGTCGAGGTTTTGCTGCGCCCAGAAACAAGTACAAAATCACGTATTACTAATTTTAAAGATCTTACTCTTGACGAACTAAAAATTTTTTTGGCCCTGTTACTTCACACTGGCACAATATCCTTGAGCCGTCTTAACGATTATTGGAAAACTGATCCGCTATTTAATCTACCTGTTTTTAGAAAATATATGTCAAGGAATAGATTTTTGCTTATCTTGAGGAGTTTGCATTTTACATCTCCAGATATGGATCCGGCAGATCGGCTAAGAAAGATTAGATTTGTGGCAGATTTTTTTAACAACAAGATGGGAGAAATTTACTATCCTGGAAGAGAGTTGTCTTTGGATGAAGCTATGGTACTTTATCGGGGTCGTCTCCAGTTTAAACAGTATATCAAGAATAAGCGTCATAAGTATGGTATGAAGTTATACATGCTGACAGAGCCTAATGGACTTATTTTGAAATTTCGTGTCTACGAAGGTGCGACAGATGTTTATGGTGGAAGCGGACATACTGAAAAGATTGTTTTACATTTATTGGAGGGAAAATTGGGTGTGGGACATGCTGTTTATCTAGACAATTTTTACAATAGTGTTAATTTAGCTAGGAAATTACTTCAACAAAATACATACTGCACTGGTACGCTGAGAGCTGAGAGGAAAGATAATCCGAAAGAGGTAATGAGTGCAAACTTAAAACGTGGTGAGAATAAATCTATGTTTTGCAATGGAGTGCATGTCGGAAAATGGCGCGATAAACGCAATGTTCAATACATTTCAACAGAATTTGGAAGCGAAATGGGCATTTTTAAAAACAAAAGAAATCAAGAATCTGAAAAACCTTCCGCAATCATTGGATATAATGCTTTTATGTCCGGTATAGATAGACAGGATCAAATGATGGCATATTATCCTTGCAGCCGTAAAAACCATTCGGTGGTACAAAAAGTTATTCATGCATGTACTGCAAATGAGCATGATAAACGCCTATTTTTTGTACAATAAATATTCGCGGTCTGACCAGTTACGATTATATGACTTCCGATTGGATGTCATAAGAAATTTACTAGCCAGACGACCAATTACTAATTTGCCCCCAAATTCTTCCAGGCCAAATAAATGTCCACAGCATTAGCAAAGTAGAAAAAATTGTTAGTGAAAAAAAAGGAACTAAAGAAACTAAACGAGTAAGCAGAAAGGAATGCAAAGAATGCAGGAAAAAAAATAAAATAAGAAAGCAAATAGTATATGAATGCAAAATGTGCCCTGGACAAACCAGGTTTTTGCCTTAATTGCTTTGAGGATTACCATAAAAATGTACAAAAATGATTTAGAAATAAATGTTTTGAGTTCATGAGTTCGATTTATTATTTCTTTACTCATTTAATTGGACACTCCGATCGGAGTGTTCGGCATCTAGTAAAAATTTTCACTTGCAATGCCGATTACTCCGATCGGAGTGAAATTTTTTTTTTCTAATATTTTGAATGGCACATATAAAAAAAACACATCCAAGACTCATTTTAATTCATATTTATCCCAATAAAATAAAAATATTTGGAAAAAATCTTGCCGGCGTCAACCACAAACTCAAAAATATAGATCGGCAGTCAACCTGTTAAGGTATTACATTTAATATACTTATTAAAAATAAGCCATTTCACCATCTTATATGTAGAACTTAAGTAACGAACAAAATACAGATGTTTAGTTAACGAAAAGTTTTGATAAGCTAGCTGCTTCAAGACACCTACTTTAACGAATTATCGGCTCCGTTATAACATTTCCTCTTAAAGTTTGCTTATTCTGGCGCTTAAAGGTCAACTGGATACTTTGAGAGGTTATATTTAACCAAAAGGGCGACTATTTGTAATTATAAAGAACCATAAAGCAATAAATTTTCTAAAATATCTTATCCCACCGTCACAATACAATATGCCTGTGTTTGCTTCGTTTGAAGTTAGTAATCACTTGCGGCTGAAAGCATTGATCATCATTGCATCATATTTATCAATCTTTGTTCAGGTGTTTTCGACGTCACTTGTTTGAACTAAGTACGGTCGATAATTAAAGTATAAGTAGTATTACAGTCAGTCAAAGTGAAACTCGTACACTAGCTTCAATATAATTTTATTTGTAACACAAAAAGCACACTGAAAGAATAACATTTTATCATTTAACTCCCAATTAGTATAACTAAATAACAATGCGAATAGTAAATTATTCCAAATATTTTAACAGAAAAATAAAAATATTATTTTTAAACCTCAAAATGAAACTCGTACAAATGTAAAAAAAATGGCTTTCTATACTGTCTAATATTTTGTTGGTAGGCCTTTGTTTCCTATCACATCTCTTAGTCGATTGAGGACCGACCGCACCAATTTTTCACAATATTCTGGCGATATTTTTTCCCATTCTTCCTGTAATACAGCCTTGACTTGATTTTTATTAGAAATTTCATGTTTTCTGATGGCAATTTTCAAATGGCTCCATAAATTTTCAATTACATTAAGGTCTGGACTTTGTGGTGGCGTTTCGAGTACTTTTGGGCAGTTGTATAAGAGCCATTGTTTAACTCGTTGTGCTTTATGCTTGGGATCATTATCCTGATAAAATTTGAATGATCCCTGCAATCCAAACTTTTCCGCGCTTTGCTTTAAATTTTGCTTCAATATGTCCAAATACATATTTTGATCCATTATACCCTCTATAAAATGTAAGTTTCCTGGGACTTTGGCAGACATACACCCCCACACCATAACGGATCCTCCTCCATGCTTAACTGTCGCTCTTAGATTTTTTTCTTTTAGTGCTTCATTTGCCCTTCTCCATACTCTTAGCTGCCCATCCGATCCCCAAATGTTAAACTTACGCTCATCAGTGAAAATAACTTCTTTCCAGAATTCAAAATCCTTTTCACGGTATTCTTCAGCAAGCTGTAGTCTTTTAACTTTATTTACTTTACTAATAAATGGCTTTTTTCTAGCAACCCTGCTATTTAATTTATGTTTTTTTAAAAGATTTCTAATTGTTTTGTGGATTAACACTTTTATACAAATATTTTTCAGCCTCCTTTGCTAGCTTAGGAGCAGAAATTTTTGGATCATCTTCTTCCACTTTTCGCAAAATCCATCGTTCGTCGTAATAATTAAAAATTTTTCTGGGACTTTTCCTAACTTTATTTTTTATTCTATTTTCATTTTTGTAGCGGTCTACAATGCTTTGAACTGTTGTATGACTTCGGTTCACAATCTTGCCGATTTGACGGTAGGACTTACCCATCTGAAAATGATGGATTATCAATTCCCTTTCGGCAACGCAAGTTTGTCCTCGTTGCCGTCCCATATTTTAATAACCGGTCAAGTGCAAGTTGAACTTGCGCAATTAGTGTTCCGTACGTTGATTGCTTTTAAAATAAAAAAAAATTGTTACAGAGGTATAAAATGATCAGTGACTTTACAACACACACCCCAAATGAGTTTTCAACAAAGTTTGTTTCCAATCTTTACTGAAATCTGATGACCTCGAATTTTTTTTTTTTAAATACCAGAAAAATTATTAAAGGTAATGCACTTGTGATAATTTTCATTCAATCTACACCCCGTGGAGAATATTCCAGAATTTTTTCAAAATTTTTTGATAAGTACTTTTCGCGATAAGGCGGGGGGATAGCGATTGTTTAAAAATAATACAAAGAAAAGTGCGCGCAAGTATTACATTATATTATATATATATATATATATATATATATATATATATATATATTTTACTCGTGTTTTCACAAGCTTTCATTTGACACCACACTCGATGACCAAGTAAAAAATTTTTTGTTTCAGTTCCGATTTCACCCCCCAAAACTAACCCCTTAAGTCAAAATTTAACTCTCAAAACTACATGGCTCTGATAAGGCCATCAATTCCTAGATTATTACCAAATTTCAACTTTCTATATCAAATAGTTTCGGAGAAAATCGGGTGTGTGACAGACAGACAGACACCGAAGTGATCTTATAAGTGTACGGAACACTAAAAACAAAATTAAACGACAGTAAATGTTTGAAACTATCACCAGACACTATAATTTTAGAATAAATTTGTTTCAAGGTATTTTTACAACAATTAGATACTAACTGTACGAATTTTGGCGTTCTAAATGCAAATTTATAACAATTTGTTTACATTCCAAATTTTTTTTAGATCACTATATGCTGAGGAATTTGTACTAATACGCAGGTCACACAAAATGTATTTGCTGTTGTTTATTTTACACTGAGATAAAAATATTTAAAATTTTTATAGTGTACGAGTTTCACTTTGACTGACTGTATGTGCCCTCTGATATATGTATTCACTTCTAACTTTTTAACTCCCTTCCGCAACTTTTCAAAGACGATACTCCATTATCACTCTTATGAACAAGTAGCAGACACATCGAAATTGGTGAACTATAATTTAACTAAATTTTGTACAATAGCTTTCTATTTTCTTAAAATTAATTCCAATAAAATATCTGTTATTGTCCTTGGAAATCCGACTCAAATCGACTTTGTTAAGAATAATTTTGAAGTTAAACTAAACGCTATAACCTTGCCTTACCCTACTGCCTGTATAAGTCTGGGACTATTACTTTATTTAAAGTTACGTTTTAAAAAACATATCACCTGTAAACAACGTATTGCCTTTAGAATTTTAAAAGATATCTATAGTCAAAAACTTTATCTACCGGTAGACATCAGAAAGATGCTTTGGGATGAGCTTGTTCCCAATATATAAAAATCTTAACTATTTTGGGGATGTAGAATCTTTGGCACAATGATACTACTCAGTATATATCACCACTACACCAAATTCTTGCACTCGACGCGCGTCTCGCTAACCATGTTAGCTTTATCAGGAGGGATGATTGAGTCAATCATCGCGTCGAGAGCAAAAATAAAGTGTTTGATGTAGTAGTGATATACGAGGCTGGTTTTGAAAAGTCCGTGCAAAAATAAAAACTACTTATGTGTTTGGGGAAACCTTTTTTATTTTTCGACATAGTCTCCTTTTAGGCTTATACACTTCGTCCAACGATGTTCTAGTTTGTTGATCCCTTCCGAATAATAGGATTTGTCCAAGTCTGCAAAATATCCATTAGTGTCTGCAATCACTCCTAGTTTGAATAAAATCTTTGTCGGCCAGCCATTTCTTCAAATTGGGGAACAAATAGTAGTCCGAGGGAGCCAAGTCTGGAGAATAAGGGGGATGTGAAACGAGTTGGAATCCTATTTCCATTAATTTTGCGACCACAACTGCTGAGGTGTGAGCTGGTGCGTTGTCGTGATGAATGAAAAAGGACTTTCTTGTGGGCCAATCGCGGGTGTTTTTCTTGCAGCTCGGTTTTCAAACGGTCCAATAACGATGAATAATATTCACCTGTAATAGTTTTACCCTTTTCCAGATAGTCGATGAGGATTATCCCTTGCGAATCCCAAAAAGACAGTCGCCATAACCTTTCCGGCCGAAGGAACGGTCTTCGCCTTTTTTGGTGCAGATTCCCCCTTGGTAACCCATTGTTTAGATTGTTGTTTGGTCTCAGGAGTATAGTAATGTATCCATGTTTCATCCACAGTGACGAAACGACGCTTAAAGTCCTCCTGATTCTTCTGGAACAGCTGCAAACCATCCTTGCAACACTTCACACGATTCGGTTTTTGGTCAAGCGTGAGCAATCGCGGCACCCATCTTGCGGATAGCTTTCTCATGACCAAATGTTTATGCAAATATTATGTACCCGTTCAGTCAAGATGCCCACAGCACTAGCACTCTCACACACCTTAACTCTTCTGTCATCCATCACCATATCATGGATTTGATCAATGATTTCTGGAGTCGTAACCTCCACA
>CM032456.1:50064484-50201984 GCA_019049505.1 Pachyrhynchus sulphureomaculatus
CATCTGAAGAAAGACCTTAAGACTTGAAAATTTTCTTCTGGTGATATGTTGAGAGTTGCTGTAGTGTTATTTTTCGAGGCTCAAACAATTGTTTTTTGGATAAAATGAAACAACTAAAGAAACACTAGATTAAGTAGAGTTTTTCTTCACAGCTAGATAGAGGACTTAAAGAGACACCTTCATACATTAAACAGTTAAACTTAAACACGATACAATTTAAAACATACAAACTTATAATTAAAATTAATCATTTTTTTTCTCTTATCTTAGAATTCCTAAGAGAATTCTTTAACGAGAGAATTTAATTAATAACTTTAACCTTAGTTTTAAATATAGTAAAAGGCTGAATTTCTCTCCAAAAGGTAAATTATCAAAAATCTTAACTGGCATTACATAAGCACTATCTGCTGTAAAGCTGTCTTTGGTTTGACAATTTTATGTTCACTGCCTGTTGTAACAGGTTAATCATAAGGCATGCCAGTGAACAACATAACATCCTTTAATTGCTTCTTAACATACGAGGCACATTGAGGAATATATACAGATACTTTAGGCAACAAGTGTAAATTTTTGCATAAAGGGATCACATTACTCTCAGGTTTTTTTAAGTATAGTGTGCACAGGTTTTTTTGGCTGATGAAAACTTTATTTATTATTGTTTAATTTTTCCAGGCAACAATTGCATAGGTTAGAACTGTATATATTGTGGTAAAAACTTAAAATTTTTCTATCTATACATGACCTTAACTTCCAAATTACGAAGGACTGCATAGAAAGCTTCCTGTCTAGACCAATTTAACCCACTACCTTTATGGATTCTTAGAAATGTTGTAACAATTGTTTGTTTTACAGTATATTTATTGATTTGTACCCAAGGAAACTCAACGAAAAAAGCATCATTACAGATTTAAAAAAGTGTAATAAAAGTTTATTTTAAGTACTGTAGTTAAATTCTAACCTAATCCAAAGCTTTGCAACATGATATTACTAAAAATAATAATAATAAATTGTTTTGTTCAATCTTGAACAAAATAGTATATTGTACTCAATGTGGAATTTGCTACATAATTAAAAATTAAAACAAACTTATATATAATTATTTGTTCTTCACAGTCTTAACCTTGTTATCACTCACATTTTCCCCCATGCTAATGCCATATATTATTCTAGAAAGACTTTAGACATGATAAACATTCTAAGCTGCCATAATTTCTCTCTCATTTACCGATATTCTCACTGTACTTTGAAAGTTCACCAGACAGCCTCCCCATGAGCCATTCATGCTTTTAATCAATAGTCACACACAAGATATGTTTTTTGTTATTTCATTATTGACATTGTAAATTCAGCAATTGTTCACTCTAGTTGAAAATTTAATAATTTATGCTTTATTAATATTTATCAATAAGTTGTTTCTTGAAAACCATCATCATTAACTGTTCAGTGAAATTTTAGAATGCTGGCTTATGTCAGTCTTCACACCTTCTTCCATTATCTGGCAAAGGTAACTTATTGGTATACAGAATATACAGAAGACATCCATATGTATAGACCGGATGGCGCACACTGTTGCTTTTATTATCTTCTGACTGAAGTATTTCAATCGGTAAAAGAAATTTGAAAGCTTCTTGAAGAAATGTTAATTTGTTTGTCTTAAATGACGGACGTGAACATGAAGCATTAAGTAATAATTTTGTTATTACAACTATGTCGCACGATGTTTAGCAGCTCTTGTAACTTTATTCCAGCGCATGTGTTTATTAGATGATACAATTCCGGTTTTAGATAATATTCAGTTTCAACTTTCTTCAGCAACCAGTAAATACGATAGGATTTTTTGCGTGTTTATATATACGAGTACTTTGAATTTGTTGTATTGTATACAAAATAAGTTGGCTTCTACAAACTGGAACTTTAATTAAGTGTTTAAAAACTACACAAAACTTAATTCACCGGTTGATATTAAATCCATTTGAAGAGCAAAGATTAATTCTAAATCAGATGCTCGTTCTCTCAGATTTATTTGTCCGCAATGGAAACTTTGTAGAACTGGAAAATCATTTTGATTAATCGATATTCTTTGTTGGATGCCGTTGCTAATTTATTTTTGGATTGTACTTAAAATAACTCAGTTGGCATTTAAATACACTAGCGTCATTTGATGGACATTTACTCATATATTTATATTTTTATATCAAATAAACCATTTGCAGGTCTGACTGTCAGTTTTTTCACCACAATCACAGAGATAAGGAGCCAACTGCCCAAATTCCATATTTATTAGGCTCCACAATAAACATGCTATGAACTACACTATCAGTGGTTTTGAAACATCAAGATAAACTGCATAGTAATTTTGTTATTATTCATTGAATTCAATATTTCAACCCAATGCTGAATATGTAGCTTTGAATCCAAATTGACAATCACTGATTACAGGATTCCCATCCACAAATCTTATTAGATGTTCATACATTAGCCCTTCAGATACTTTAAGTATGTTAGAGAGAAGCAATACTATAATTTTTAATATCTTTGGAAAAACTCGAGTCAGATAATGGAGATTTATAATGTTATATCAGCAGCTATCTTTAATAGAGAAACTGATACTTCTTCCTCCCTAACTTAGCTCTTAGTTTTAAGCTTCATAATGGAATCATACACCTCCACAGATGTGGTAGTATTGAGAAAGATAGAGTTATTATTAACTGTAATTAATCTATGGTTCCATGTCCCTTGACATCTGGACAAGCAGTTATGAAGGTTCTATTAAGCTAATCAACAGTATTGAATTACAGCTTTGATATTTAATATGATAAACTAAAAATATTAACAATAACATTACCAATATTATTTAATAGTAATGACCAAAGAAGTGTACAAAAACATAACTCTTTATAGAATTTAGTAACTATTATTAGTAATCCAAATACTTTGTTATAGCAGTACTAAACGGTAGTGATAGCAACATAAATAGTGATAAAATGAATCATTCAAAGCGATATTCAAGCAATAGAAGTGGTAACCAAGGTGATGGTCGCAGAAGCAATAATCAAAATGAATGGAGGGATCAGTCCCCAATTTCAAATAGGAATATAAGAATGGGATCAGAACCTAGAGGTAAGGAGTTTTACAATTATTTAGGTACCATTGAAATTTTGCAGATGACTACAAGGGTTGTATGAAAAGTACCTGGCCTCGGCCAGAGATGGCACTACTACTATTTAAAAAATTATATTTTTCGTAAACATAACCTTTCACAAGAATTAAATATTGAGCAGTGCTAAAATACGTGTTTTTGAAAAAGGAAGTGAATGATGGAATAAAAGCGGAACTCGGCAAAATTTATGGGGATTTTGCATCTTCATTATCGACCATAAGTATTGGACAGTTGAACTCAAACGCGGCTGTACAAGCATTCTTGGTGAAGAACGCCCAGGTCGTCCAGATGAGGTCACCATATCAAAAATTAATCAAAAAATTCAGTATATAGTGATAAATGATTGGAGAGTGAAAGTGCGTGAGATGGCTGAGACTGTGGGCATTTCAATTGAACGGGTGCAGAACATTTTAACAACTCATTTGGATATTAGAAAGATTTCCGCAAGATGAGTGCTGCAATTGTTAACAAATCACAATAAACACGCACATGTGTCAACTTCAAAAGAATTTTTGGCGATTACAACACATCAGAGACCAAAGAACGGTTCCAACAGTGGGTTTTCCATGGCGAACCGGCGCCAAAGAAGACCAAGGCGATTTTATCGGCTAACAAAGTGACGGCCACAGTGTTATGGGATGCACGGCGGCATAATCCACGTAGATTACCTTGAAAAGGGCAAAACGATTCATGGAGAGTATTTTGTCAACTTATTGGATCGTCTTAACGATGCTGTGAAAGAAAAACGTCCGCATTTGGCGAAGAAAAAAATTCTCTTTCGTCAAGACAATGCACGCTTGTGTCGTCGCCATGCCAAATTACATGAGTTAGGATACGCATTGTTTCCATATTTACCATATTCGCCAGATTTAGCCCCCAGCGATCATTTCCTATTTCCGAATATGAAAAAATGGCTCGGCAGAAAAAAATTTGGCTGAAACGATGAGATGATTGCTGAAACAAACACCTATTTTGTAGGGTTGGAGAAATCGTACTTTCTATATGGGATACACAAGATAGAAAAACGTTAGACTAACTATATCGAACTAAAAGGAGACTATGTTGAAAAATAAAATGTTTACAAATGTTTTTTTCTTCTCAAGGCCAGGTATTTATCATACATCGTATATTTAGAACCAAAGATAAAATGAGTTAAAGGAGTCACATGTACCACAGTGGATAGTGGTTGGTTGCTACCACACATTAATTTACCAAGTTTTTAAATTTGTTTTTTTGAAAACGTGTTTTTATTGCTATGAATTACAATCTGTCAGGTAAGAACGTGTCCGCCATAATTCATTTTTGGTAAATGCGATTCTAGCGATTCAACAACAAATCGGTAGAGGGTACCTTTGTCTACGACGTATTTTAGTAAAAGTATCGGTCGATTCCGAACTTTCGTCGAAATCACGTAAAATCCAAAATGAGTCATTTATTTGCGCGTCGGTTCGAGGCAGTCTTTTTTTGTTTCCATCCAAAGAGGCCCAAAATGACACATTCTGCAGCATGTAAATATATTAAAAAGTCGGTATTGTTTGAGAAGAAGTGGGTAAATCGTTTTGACGAGACGAAAAAGGTCGATGACTTGCCAAAACGTGGCTCGGTAGGCAAAGTCACTCCGAAAGTCGAAAAACGAATCTTGTCTTTGTTTTCACAAGCCCCGAAATTAACGCTGCGCCAAGGAGCCGCAAAATTAAGAAAATCTAGTTTGGATGCGTCCCATTAGACCATTTTCGTGCTCATGATGTCAAATTCCGAAGCACGTCGAAGAAACCTTTGTTGGGCGAAAATCACGTCGCGAAGCGGCTCGCTTGGGCCCACGATAAGATACTAGAGTGGCCCTCATAATCGCCGGACGTCAACCCTATTGAAAACGTTTGGTCCCTTGTAAAGAGAAAGCTCAAAGAAAAAAATTCTAAGGACTTTGACTCAGTTGTCTCTCGTGGTTCGAACAATTTGAAGATCATTGCTGTAGTATGCAGAAAATCTCGTCTACAGCATGCCTCAAATATGTCAGGCGATTATTGATGCAGAAGGCGATTGAACAACTTACTAAGGTGATTGCACTGTTGTTAGCATATCAAAGGATACATTGATGGCAAAAAATTATCTCGAAACACATTTTTTTCAAGAATACGGAGCAAATTCTGCATCTCATATCTAGACTTTAGAGTCGTTACAAGATTATTAGATTACCTAATTATACGTATTATCTCTCTTTTACATTCTCTTTCATGTTTTAAGTTAAGTATATTGCAGAAACATAACCTGAGATACTAAAAGTTAATACCTACGGTTATTGTTAGATAAAGTGTGGGAGCAACAAACCTTATAAACAGCTAGATAAGATTATAAAGTATGAAGTTCATTTTCGCATTGACCTGATTTTGTTCATTTCTTTAAATAAGTTCCTATTGTGGATGGTGGAGTATTAGGGTTCTTACAAATCAGTAATTTTATTAAGTTTCAGAGTGCCTTTATTGTTTTTTTCAAGGTTATGTACTTAGCTATCGACGAAAACTCGCAGAAGTTAAAAAAATATTTTTCCGCATCATTACCGTTTGCACTAGTACACCAAGTCCAGAGTTTCCCAATTTTTTTCATTCCATCCAAAAAAAAAAATATTACGTTGTTTCCTGACAACACGTAATTCTTTTCTTTGTATTATTTTCAAAAACTGGCCAAAAGTCGCTGTCCCCCACCCTATCTTTAAGAGTGCTGATAAAAAATTTCGAAAAAATTCTAAAATATTCTCCAGAAAGTGTAGATTGAGCGAAAATTATCACGAGTACATTACGTTTAATAATCTGTCTGATATAAAAAAAACTCTTGGACTTAACAATATGGTGGAGATTTTTTTCGTGAAAAGTGGTGAATTTAACCGAGACTAAGAGCTACGAAATATCAATACATATTCGGTGCAATATACTCATATACTTTTCAGTATATTACTGCATTTGGCCAGTCACAGATAAAATACGAGGCTGGTTTGAAAAGTCCGTGCAAAAATAAAAACTACTTATGTGTTTGGGGTAAACCTTTTTTATTTTTCGACATAATCTCCGTTTAGGCTTATACACTTCGTCCAACGATGTTCTAGTTTGCTGATCCCTTCCGAATAATAGGATTTGTCCAAGTCTGCAAAATATCCATTAGTGTCTGCAATCACCTCCTCGTTTGAATAAAATCTTTGTCCCGCCAGCCATTTCTTCAAATTGGGGAACAAATAGTAGTCCGAGGGAGCCAAGTCTGGAGAATAGGGGGGATGTGAAACGAGTTGGAATCCTATTTCCATTAAATTTGCGACCACAATTGCTGAGGTGTGTGCTGGTGCGTTGTCGTGATGGAAAAGGACTTTCTTGTGGGCCAATCGCGGGCGTTTTTCTTGCAGCTCGGTTTTCAAACGGTCCAATAACGATGAATAATATTCACCTGTAATAGTTTTTTACCCTTTTCCAGATAGTCGATGAGGATTATCCCTTGCGAATCCCAAAAGACAGTCGCCATAACCTTTCCGGCCGAAGGAACGGTCTTCGCCTTTTTTGGTGCAGATTCCCCCTTGGTAACCCATTGTTTAGATTGTTGTTTGGTCTCAGGAGTATAGTAATGTATCCATGTTTCATCCACAGTGACGAAACGACGCTTAAAGTCCTCCGGATTCTTCTGGAACAGCTGCAAACCATCCTTGCAACACTTCACACGATTCCGTTTTTGGTCAAGCGTGAGCAATCGCGGCACCCATCTTGCGGATAGCTTTCTCATGTCCAAATGTTTATGCAAAATATTATGTACCCGTGCAGTCGAGATCCCCACAGCACTAACAATCTCACGTACCTTAACTCTTCTGTCATCCTTCACCATATCATGGATTTGATCAATGATTTCTGGAGTCGTAACCTCCACAGGCCGTCCAGAACGTTCAGCGTCACTTGTGCCCATATGGCCAGTCCGAAAATTTTGAAACCACTTATAAACTGATCTAATCGAAGGTGCAGAGTCACCATAATGTTTATCAAGCTTCTCTTTAGTCTCCTGAGGCGTTTTGCCTTTCATAAAGTAATGTTTAATCACCACACGAAATTCTTTTTCGTCCATTTCTTGAAAATCACTCGACTTCCTTGATTCACACGAATGCCAAACACAAAGAAATAGACCGATATGGCTGAAACTTGGTGTGCGTTCATTCAAGAGATGCTACTAACTAAACATGACCTCGATACGCGCCGGTGGTGCCATCTCTCGGACTTTGCACGGACTTTTCAAACCAGCCTCGTACATTTCAACGTTGGCTGATAACTAACGGATAGGTACCGAGATAAAATAATTTTACTTTATTTGTTTATAATTAAATATTTAGGTAGTAAATATTTGTTTAAACGTTCACTACAAAAATGTCTCGCTTTTTATATATAGAGTGCCCTAAAACGTATGGTTAAAAATGAAGTATCTAGTAGATTGGACCAAAATAAGGTCAGAAGTTCCTATAAAAATGTCTCCTATCTCTCCTCGTTAGGGAGCTACAGCCACCCAAATGGGGAGCCTTTTCATTGAATATTTCAGAAACCTTTAAATATAAAAACGTGAAATTCAGGTTCTAAAGTAAAGTTTATGTGCTAAATCGGAATTTTACCTTATCGTCGATAATTCAACCGATGCATCAAAAGGGGGGGGGGGGGGGGGGGGGCGTGGTAAAAATAGACTTAACTTATTTTACAATAACCTTTATTGCATTTTCGCGTCAGATTAGGGAAGCTTGAGATCTTCCGAGTTAAAATCGATAAAGCATTTCCATGTCAGAAAAAGAGCCTATTACCTAATATTATTACGGTTATTAGCAACACTTCAAAATATCCAGATATTTTTAAATGACCATACAACTAAATTATAATTAAAGAAAACATAATCATCAAATGAAGCAAAAAACTTATTTTTATTTATCAAATCAAGAAAACAATCACAAAACATCGCTGAAAAAAATCGGAAATATTAATTTAAAGGAAAAATAAAATCCATGCGTAATTTCAACTAGGGAATATGTTTGATGTGGGCACCTTGTACAGTTATGCATTTTCTTAAGTTAGTGAGGAAAGTACTCTAAATAAAATGCCGAGATTATTCCTTATTTCAGCACAGTGAAAGAAAATTCTTTCTAACTGCTCGTCTCTAGTTTGTACAGGAGTCGAATAAACAAGATATTTAAGGTGGTCCCATAGAAAGAAGTCTGGGTGGCCACGGGAATGGCCCACCTCGACCTATTGGGAAACTGGTTATCTAAATATCCCCTAGCAATGTTGCTGAAATGTGGTGCACCGTCGTGCATTAACCATATATTGTTGCGAATATGCGAAGAAACTGCAAATATTTCTCACCATTTAGCCGCCTGTCAATGACATATGGTTCAATCAGATAATTCCTGATAATTCCCATCCAGACATTTATCAAAAATTTATGTTGGTTTTTAGTCTGAATTATCGCATGTGGTTATCCTCATCCTATAAGTGAAGATTATGGGAGTTTATTACACTATCCCTAGAAAAACCTGATTCATCTCTAAAAAGCACTTTGCTTACAAATGTATTATCTTCTCGTTGCTTTTGTATAAACCAATTAGCGAATTCCACTCGTGCAGGATAATTATCGGGTGACATAGAAGGAACTTTTTGGAAATGGTAGGGATGGAGTAATTGCTCTTCAAGTACCCTATGCACCAACGATTTGCAAGTATGAAGTGGTGCTGCCAATTTCCTTACACTATTAGTTGGATCGTTTGTTATTAGGTCCAAAATATTTTCTTTCATTTCAATGGTATGAGCAGTTTTTGGATGACCTACTCCTCCAGGTTTTAGTATAAGACTACCTAAAAGATATCCAATTATAAGCACACGATGAACTCTTTCAATAGTTCTCCGATTAGGCAAGTATCCATCAGGAAATCGTTCTGCGTAAAGGCGAGCCGCTTCACTAGCGTTACCAGAAGCTAAGCCATACATTAGATGCATATCCGGATACTCGACAAAAGTAAAATTTGGCATAATGAAATCGACCGCAATTTTTTGAACTTTCAAATTTGACTTGTGTGTTGACATTTGATTAATTATCATTGCACCTGGCACAAGCCAGGTAATAGGATCTTTTTCTGACATGGAAATTCTTTATCGATTTTAACTCGGTGCGTTTAATCGTGTTAAACTAGGAGTACCTTTTTCTCGCCAAAGGTCTCGAGCTTCCCTAATCCGACGCGAAAATGCAAAAAAAGTTATTGCAAAAAAAGTTAAGTCCATTTTTACCACACCCTCCCCTACTGTTGATGCACCGGTTCAATTATCGACGATTATAAAGTAAAATTCCGATTCAGCACATAAACTTTACTTTAGAACGGTTTCTGAAATATTCAATGAAAATCCATTTTCAGGCTCCCCATTTAGGTGACTCTAGCTCCCTAACGGGGGGAGATTGGAGACATTTTTATAGGGACTTCTGACCTTATTTTGATTCAATCTACTGGATCTTTCATTTTTGACCATACCTTCTGGGACACCCTGTATTCTTGGCATTTCATATTTCATAGAATACTTCAGCAATCACGGTACGAAACACTAATTGTGCAAGTCCGACTTGCACTTGACCTGTTTTACTTATTTTTTTTCTGATAGCCTGCTCCAGGTGGAGATTGATAGTGCTTTCGTAAACTTCTCCATTAATTGTTGTCTCTCCTTCCAGATATCCAATACATAAGATGTCTTTACGATCCCAAAAATTGCAATCGACTTTCCAAAAGTCCACTGAGTTTTTGCCTTCTTTGGAGGTGAAGAGCTTTTATAAGCCCATTGTATCACCTCCAGTTTCGTGGGAAGTCTCGCCGCCTGTAACAATTCGCTAAAAATAACTTTCTTCATTCATTAGAGCGCCCACATGTTTTTAGGAACTTTTCCTTACTTGTCAGTTTATGTTTTGGTGTAAGAAGATTTTTCCATAATTCCATCGTAACTCGAAAACCATTATGGGTAGGGCTTCGATATTTTGGTAATAAGGGACTTTCAGTATCTTGGTTTCTTATCAGTATCACTTAAATAATAGCAAGCCGATCGTTTCCAAAATGAGCATGACTTCTCTGGTTCGTATTTTCGATGAAAACCTGAACTGCCTTCTCCACCGAGACCTTCGTCAGAATCGGATTGTGGTCGATGTCTTCCATTATAGGTGGTATAAATGGTTTGTTTGCCCTTACCTAACTCATAAAAATATGAGTGTAAATTTTTATGGAGTCGTGCAGAAACTATTTCCATTCTTAAATCTACATACACAATCTTGAAAATTGTAGTTTTTGATACTTCAGCTTCTTTAGCAATCATTAGGATCTTCATTCATCGATCTGACCTGAGCAAATTCTCACGGAGTCTGATGGTTTCTTCAGTTTTTGCTACAACTACTCCTCATCAGGTGACATCCTGAATTGAGTCTTGATCCCATCGAAATGGTTTAGAATTGAAAATAAGACGGGCCGTCATTGCCGTACACTTTATTTATTTTTAACTAAGCCCAATATAAAATAATTTATAGGGCCGTGTAAAGCAATAAGTCTATACCCAACAAACACGTGCATATGGCACGGACTCTTGAAACAACACAGTATGAGTTCGTAAAACCATAACGAATCCACCAGGATACGAACGAATTGTTTAAAAAGCAAGCCAAGATCACATTGATGTGCTATTCGGTTATAATTGAACATATATTGTACACTGGTGATTCTAACATAACATTCGCAGTAGCTCTTGGCAGATAGAAAGAGTTTCTTAATCTACCAGGACCTCCGTGAATGACAAACTTGAATTCTTTCAACAACACTACCCTTAACAATGTTAAACAAAAATGTTGTTTAGTGAAATTTTCCTGCGTTTCTGAAGGCTGTCCAAATTAAAGTGCTGCAATATGATGCATTGTCTATGGCTCACTGTGGCGTACCCAGAGATAGAATCTCAAGTCACGTGAATTTTCTGTTTTAACTAACATCGATCCATCAACATTATAATCATACCAATCTTTTAGTAACATCACTGAGCACTTACTAGCGTTAAGCATCAGTTTATTGACCTCACACCGATTATAAATTCTTGCAGTCCTCAAGTCTCTCCACCATACGTGGGACATGACCTCATTTCCATGGCTGAGTAGATCATCAATTCGGTTTTTTTATAGCATTCTTCGCCTTCCCGTTCCCAGTTTCCATCCTCTTCGATCTTCCCAATCTCCGGGTTTTAGATTTCTCTCCGACATTACCCTCTGAATACCTCCAAACTATGTCGCTCCTAGTCTTCTTTTTCTCCTCCTTTCGCTTGGTATCCACTTTAGAACAATCTTTGGTATTCGGTGTTCTTCCATTTTTTTCCACGTGTCGTACCATATAATTGTTGATGAATTTCCTCAATAATCGTGGTTTTTACTTTCATTACATCCCTTATTCTTTCATGTCTAACTCTGTCCATTCTTGACCCTCCAGCCAACAACAACAACCGTATAATAGGATGCTATTAAATATTGCGTTATAAATGCTGAGTAGATAAGTTAAAAAAACACACTGGTGATTTTTGTTTTATAACTTGTCTATTTGTATATTGTTTACAGGTAAAAATCTATCTATCTATCTAAATGATGCTTTTCAATTGGACTGATATTTGTCGCAAAAGCTCGTCTTTTGTTATCCGTCCAATATGTCAGATGGTTTATAATAGTTCTAACAAGCGTTTATAAAATCAATGTAGGTATTAGCAGTAATTCCAATTGGCCTCGCGACCGTGACAGGGACCATCACAGAGATCGTGATACGAGAAGCGTCGAACCGACAGGTATCGGCAATCGTAACAACCATACCGATCTCAAAATTCAATCGAAACCGCCCAGTGGTAGACGGCACAGTACAACGGGCAACTACAATTATGATCAACAGGAGAAAAGGAGGAACATGTTGAAAACCTTTGAAAATTTACCGCCGAGGTTGAGGAAAAAATTTATAGAGGACAACGGGTTGACTGCTGACGATTTCGGTTGGGATGGAAGCAGTTCAGTGTATCAGGTGAGCTTAATATAGATATGTAATTAAAATTTTGCAAAAATTACAAGTAAAAAATTTTGGAAAATGAAAACTATAAATTTCGACAAGGAAACATTTATTTCCTTTTATTTCTTTTCAAAATGAACAGGAAGCCCTGTAAGAAGAATACATTAAACAAAGCCAGTAAATAAAATATTACTTTAAAATTTGTAAAATATTTTTTGTTTTATACATTTGTATTTAGCCAACTATACCAGCGCCACAAAACACGGGCTTTAACTCCTTGGATACCTACAGTACTCTACCACACCCGCCTCCTCCTATGGCGTATAATTCCAACCAGAATATTGGGTACAACACTTTACCCGGTAGGCCTCGAGGTAGAGGTAGATTGCAGCAGGATCCAGAATTTCACCCTGGGCCTGTATTTAGATCTATGACGCCTGAAAGAGCAAGGTAAGGTTATTTTAGAGTTTAGTGAGAGCATTTTCTTAGTGTTTAATCTCTAGAGTATAAATGGGTTTTTTCGTTAAAGACGTTCCCAAGAAAATAAATTTTCTTACGATTATCTAGAAAATTTGAATATGCATATTTATTAGTATCCTTTATACGTAGAAAAATTACAATACTCCTTACAGCACTAAATTTGTAAATATTGGCTGTTAAAATTTGCATTTTTAACATACAAACCCTATCCCGATCTATGTTGAAACGGAAGTTTTATTATATAACAAAGGTAATTTTCTTACGATTGTTTTGTAAAACTTAGAATCAGTAATTAAAAATATAACAAATATTTTTCTGTAAAGAAAATTATAGCAAGCGATAATCGCTTTTTAATAAAAAAATGTCGAAAGTGACCTACTTTTGATGGTTTTCAGTTTTCCTCGAATAACTGGATAAATAAAAGTTCGCGACTTGGCAACGTCGTGCTGTGCGGGAAGTTTGAAATACCGTCAACGCACAGCTGATTTTAATAAATGCCTGTAGCTCATTGATATAAAGGGTGTTTTTTATAGAGGTATAAAACTTTAAGTTGGCAACACTTTTTTAACTAGCGGCCATTTTGTCAGCTGTCAAGTGATTTATGTTTAGTTTGGTTTGGCATTTCAACATGAATAGACTGACGCCTGAACAACGCTTCCAATTGTGCAAATTTATTTTGAAAATCGTGGTTCTGTTCGAAATATGTATCGCGCACTACGTCCATTTTACGGTCAACATAATCGTCCATCAGAGCAATTAATTAGATTAACTATGGAACGTTTTCGCACCACGTTTACTCTAAATGATAATACGCATCCACAGTGCGTACAGAAGAAGTCATTGTTGCTGTAGAGCGTAGCGTAGAGGAAGACCCGAATCAGTCTATCCGCCATCGTGCACAGGAATTGAATATGTGTCCATCCACTTTATGGAAGATTTTGCGGAAAGATCTTGGTTTGCGTGCTTACAAAATCCAACTCGTGCAACAATCACGATCACCTAGCAAGGCGTAGATTCGGTGAATGGGCCCAAAACAAGATTGCCGTTGATCCCGATTTTCATAAGCGAATTTTGTTTAGCGATGAAGCTCACTTTTGTTTGAATGGATACGTCAATAAACAAAACTGCCGTATTTGGAGTGATGATAATCCTCAAGTGTATGTTGAGACACCGTTACATCCAGAAAAACTGACTGTTTGGTGTGCTTTATGGGCTGGTGGAATCATTGGTCCGTACTTCGTTAAAAACGATGCTGGTCAGAACGTTACAGTCAATGGTGACCGCTATAGAGCCATGATTACTGACATTTTCGTTCATCAACTGAACAACCATGATGTGCAGGAGCTGTGGTTTCAACAAGACGGCGCAACATGTCACACAGCTCGTGCCACAATTGATTTATTGAAGGAAACTTTTGGTAATCGCATAGTTTCACGTTTCGGACCCGTGAATTGGCCTCCAAGATCGTGCGATTTAACGCCGCTAGACTATTTTCTGTGGGAATATGTGAAGTCGCTAGTCTACGCCGATAAGCCCGAAACGATTGACCACTTGGAGGACAACATTCGCCGCGTTATTGCCGATATACGGCCACAAATGTTGGAAAAAGTCATCGAAAATTGGACCTCCAGATTAGACTACGTCCGAGCCAGCCGTGGCGGTCATATGCCAGAAGTCATATTTAAATTATAATGCCAGAAGATTATCTTTCGTATAAAGTAAATTTCATGTCAATTTAAAAAATTCATCTTTGTTTTATTCCATTTCAAAGTTCTATACCTCTATAAAAAACACCCTTTATAAAAAATATGGGTTTTTAAAAGTCAATATTCATAAGAAATCAAATATTTATTAGTATTTAATATAAATAAGTATCATATTAATTAATATTAGAGATTTGGTTTCTTATCATTTAGTACAGCTGTCATATTGTATTTGAATATTTTGAATGAAACCCTTCCCTTTTGCATTTCAGATTTCTAGCTGAAACTATACGATTCTCATCAGGAATTTTAGATTGAACTATTTCATTGATTGTTGTTCCAATTTCCTGTTTTTTTTTTTTGCATCAGACATACTTGCTAATGCTATATTTACTTTTTGAGCAGTTTTTTTTTTCAACAAATCTGCCATTCTTTAATCGCGAAGTCATTGTTCATGCACTATTAAAAATCTCCAATATAAACGTAACCTCGAAAAATACTCTAAAACATTGGAACTCAACATAAACAACTTGTGTCTCGATCAAAGTAAGAATGTAACTTTGTCAGATCCGAAAAACGACGCAGTAGGATTATTTTTGTATTTTTGCGCATATGGGACGGGGCGGAAGAGCGCATTGCGTCTCAATTATTTTTTATTGTACACATGGTAGTTTACATAGGAGAGATCTTTCTGTAAGTTGAGCACGACTACTCCTTAGGAACGTCCTTAAATTTTAGTCTATTCATTTTTGGATTAAATAACAAAACATAAAATTTTCTATATTTTCAATTTTCCAAATGTTTTCGCTTAGAAAATTAAAAAATACAAGCTGTTTCTGAAGAACAACGCAAATGGGGTTGAATATCAACAGTTTCCTACGCACATGTTAGGTATGCAGCGAAATAGGAGCCGGAGAGTGTTGTTAAAATGAGTATAATTGTCACAGACTACACATTATAAGTTACCAAATTATTGTTTTAGCTTTTGTACATCATAAAGGGTGTTTTTTATAGAGGTATAGGACTTTGAAATGGAATAAAACAAAGATGAATTTTTTAAATTGACATGAAATTTACTTTATTCGAAAGATAATCTTCTGGCATTATAATTTAAATATGACTTCTGGCATATGACCGCCACGGCTGGCTCGGACGTAGTCTAATCTGGAGGTCCAATTTTCGATGACTTTTTCCATCATTTGCGGCCGTATATCGGCAATAACGCGGCGAATGTTGTCCTCCAAGTGGTCAATCGTTTCGGGCTTATCGGCGTAGACTAGCGACTTGACATATTCCCACAGAAAATAGTCTAGCGGCGTTAAATCGCACGATCTTGGAGGCCAATTCACGGGTCCGAAACGTGAAACTATGCGGTTACCAAACGTTTCCTTCAATAAATCAATTGTGGCACGAGCTGTGCGACATGTTGCGCCGTCTTGTTGAAACCACAGCTTCTGCACATCATGGTTGTTTAATTGATAAACGAAAAATTCAGTAATCATGGCTCTATAGCGGTCACCATTGACTGTAACGTTCTGACCAGCATCGTTTTTAAAGAAGTACCGACCAATGATTCCACCAGCCCATAAAGCACACCAAACAGTCAGTTTTTCTGGATGTAACGGTGTCTTAACATACACTTGAGGATTATCATCACTCCAAATACGGCAGTTTTGTTTATCGACGTATCCATTCAAACAAAAGTGAGCTTCATCGCTAAACAAAATTCGCTTATGAAAATCGGGATCAACGGCAATCTTGTTTTGGGCCCATTCACCGAATCTATGTCTTGCTAGGTGATCGTGTGGCTTCAATTGTTGCACGAGTTGGATTTTGTAAGCACGCAAACCAAGATCTTTCCGCAAAATCTTCCATAAAGTGGATGGACACATATTCAATTCCTGTGCACGATGGCGGATAGACTGATTCGGGTCTTCCTCTACGCTACGCTCTACAGCAGCAATGACTTCTTCTGTAGGCACTGTACGACGTCTCTGTGGATGCGTATTATCATTTAGAGTAAACGTGGTGCGAAAACGTTCCATAGTTAATCGAATTAATTGCTCTGATGGACGATTATGTTGACCGTGAAACGAACGTAGTGCGCGATACGTATTTCGAACAGAACCATGATTTTCAAAATAAATTTGCACAATTTGGAAGCGTTGTACAGGCGTCAGTCTATTCATGTTGAAATGCCAAACCAAACTAAACATAAATCACTTGACAGCTGACAAAATGGCCGCAAGTTAAAAAAGTGTTGCTAACTTAAAGTTTTATACCTCTATAAAAAACACCCTTTACAATGCTTCGTTTTTTAATTTTCTTTTTAAAACTTTTAAAGCTTAATTTTGACATTCGTAACACGGATCATGTAAATTACGGTAGTAAAATAAACTATTCAAATATTTGGCGGCAAGTACCGGACGAGTGGTTAGTATGTGGTACTTTTAGGGCTTGTAGGGGTAGTATTTTATGTACTCTTTTTCTTCTCCAGTGATAACAAGCATTTGTAAGTGTAGCATGATGGCAAAGTTATCTTTGGCTATCTTTGGAAAATAATCTTACATACATACATTTTTGGTTGTAAATTGTCTATGACTTTCACACACCTTTTCTGAACACATAATGCCGTAATATACACCGTTTTTGAATGAAAGTCCCCCTAGTACACAGTTTTTAGAATCTGTAGTGTGAGTATATTTTTTAGAACACGTATCTTGATTTAAGGTAAAGCTCCCCTAATTGTTTTAAATTTAATATTTACAGATCTAAAATTTTTATTTTTATAAAGCAAACGATTTTTTATTTGAAAATTGATGATGATTGATTCATTTAAAGGATTAGTTTGTCAAAAACAAATCAGTTAATTAAATCATAATACATTTTTTGGTGGCTACCTATAATTCTTTCGTATCGTGGTTACTTAGCAGACAAGTCGTATTGTCAGCATATTTTTTCCGTGGCATGTTTAGGACGGCTGCCCAAATGCTGATCCCTGAGGTACTGCAGTTATTACATTCATCAGACTAGATTCACACAAACCATTGCTACAATGAATATAAACGTATTATTTTTAACTAGACTAATATAAACAGACCAAACTAAAACTCCTCTCGGACCATACCCTACTAGTTTGTTACGTAGAGGGTGATATTTAAGAATTTATTGGAAAGATTGAAGATACAACGTAGAGTATCGCGAAGAATGAGAGAGGAAGGAATTGGAAAGACAGCTTGCTTTAAAGCGGACTATGGATATCGGGTTAAGATTGTGAATCGTACTTAATCGACGCGGAAATAATGTTCAGTTGGGAACGTAAAATACATTGGATAGATCAATAATCTTCGAGAACTTACACAAGATGACGACATCGGCACTAAAAAATGAGATTGTTTAATATCGAAAAATCATTTATTATTTAGACTATTTTATCAGAAGAACCTTTCTGAAATTCTATTCACAATATACAGTACCGAATATACTTTTAAAAGCAAACATAATAGGCAAATAAAATAATCATCAGCAGAACATCTGTAACGGCCAAATGAAACGACTACAAACGAGTTTGCCACCATTGTGAAAACATGTGTTTGATACGTCAGTGTGAAATAATATTGTGTTTTCGAAATAGAATCTATTTTTTGGGATGTTATTTTTCTGTAATCAGTCAACTAGTAACAAAAAGACAAATAAGCATTGTCCTGTAAAAGTTAGCTTCGTTTTAAACTTCATCTAAAAGTATAAAGAAAAAAAAACTTTAAAAAATTGTTTTTCTTATGTATTTACGTTAAATTTGTTCCTCATCAATGAATGGTTTTCTACTAACGGCCAAACTTCTCAACATGTGTCTAGAAACTGGCAAAATACCAACATTATGGCATATATCAGAAATAATACTCCTACACAAAAAGAGAGATATCAGAAAGTTAGACAATTACCATTTGATTAGCTTACTATCTCACATTTAGAAACTTTTGACTAAAATCATCTCCAATAGATTAAAAAATAAGTTAAATTCCTACCAGCCATGCGAACAGGCTGGTTTTAGATCCGGCTATAGCACATACGAGAGACAATGAGAAATAGTCTAGAGAGACTATGAGAAGGCTTTTGATTCTGTCGAAATGTGAGGAATCATTAACAGCTTGAACAACTGTAGAATTGATCCTAGATACACTACCCTAATCAAAGACATATATGAAAACGCAAAGATGAACATAAAACCTAGTACAAAACAAATACGTATAGGAAGAGGTGTCATTTAAGGTTCGCAGACGATGAGTTACAAGAAATGATAAATGAGTTAAATTACTATTCAAAGACAATCGGTCTTAAGGAAGGAACAGCTCTCGAGATTGTTTGAGAATTATGTGTATCTGGGGCAAAAAATGACCATGACGGGGACCTTGAGGCTAAATTGTTCTACAGCAATTCATTTATTATTATCCGAAACATTCTCCCTACCCACTATTCTGTAGAATCGTGTCATTTATGAGGTTTAATATCGTATTTTAAATACGATTCGTCATCCATTATGAAGCACTTGTCAGATGCGTTTACCAAGGGAACGTATAGGCCCTTTAATTGCAACATATCCCTATTGGTCTACTCGTTTTAGTTTTTAATCCATTCGTTATTCTGTGTATCTTGACACACTTTAGAGTGTTCTTCTCTGTTTCTTAGTGTTCCGTATGGAACACTTATGGGATAACTTCGGTGTCTGTCACATCCTATTTTCTTCGAAACTATTTGACGTATAAAGTTAAAATTTGGTACAAATGTAGGAATTGATGGCCCAATCAGAGCCGTGTAGTTTTGAAAGTTAAATTTTAAATTAAGGGATTAGTTTGGGGGGTAAAATCAGACGTGAAAAAAAAACTACCAGTTCGTCGAGTGGGGTGTCAAATGAAAGCTTGTGAAAACACGAATTCAAAAATATAATGATGTTGCGCACAGTTTTTTTTTTATATTATTTTTAAAAAAATAGCCTAAAGTTGAAGCCCCCCCCCCTTTTCTCGAAAAGTACTGATAAAAAAATATAGAAAAAATTCTGGAATACCATAGTCTCCATAAAATGTAGATTGAGCGAAAATTATCACTAATGCATTACGTTTGATAATTTATCTGGTATAAAAAAATAACTATGAAAACTATGTTCCTTGACATATGATGGTGGTTTTTGTAATATACTTTTAAGTACATTACTGTAACCGAGTGGCGAATGGCGAGAGCTTGTACCAAGATATAATTTTATTTTATTTGTTTATAATTAAACAAATATTTAGGTAGTAAATATTTCTTTTACACTTCTATTACTAGATTCTAGATTGAGCTAGATTAATTTATTGGCAGTGAGGTAGCCAAGATGCTATAACTATTATACATTATTGATTAAGAAAAAACAGGACAGTACATATTGGATCTTAAGATATATACATGTTAGGGACCTAATTAACTTAGCCTGGGTAAGGATTTTATTTTATTTTAAGAGCAGCCACCGTTATTGATTAAGAAGAAGCGTGAAAATACATATTGGATCTTAAGGTATATACATGTCTATATACATTGTCTTTTTGAATTTTTATTTTGAAGGCAATCACGGGACGGAACACTAATAGTCCATCTTACACTTGACCGGCTTTTTTTTGTGTCCCTCGGACCTTTTGGTCTTTTACTTTAGGGTTTTTCTTTCTTAGTTTGATTAAGTTTTTATCGCTTTGCAGTTCTATCAGTTTTACTTCTTTAGAAATATATGCGTCACCAATCAGCCTTATTACAAGAATTCATATTGAATCTACATTTATTTTACGCACACCGTATGATGTTTTTGGTATAGTAAGTTTTTTTTTAACGTCGAAAATTTGAGGCCAAATATACTTATTAATTTACTTATAGTAATAAAATTAAAATCGTTTCCTATGTTTTATTTGTCAGTCTAATTATTTGTTTTCTTGTGGGCGTTACTAAGTATTGTTGCAGACCTTGATTTAACTAGTTCACTTTACTGAAAACTTGTAGGTATTAAATTTTTTTTATAGTTATTCAATTTAATAAAATTACATACTTAATGATAATTTTAAATTATTTCAAGGTAGATGCTAAGTATTTAATTAAATGTACCTAGTGAATTGGTTTCATCAGAGGAAAAATGTAACACGAATAGACTAAATTGTAAGCGTTACTTTTTTTAGTGTTCCGTACGGAACTTAGGTGTCTTTTCATCTGTCCGTCTGTCACACCCGATTTTCTCCGAAACTATTTGACATAGAAGGTTGAAATTTGACAAAAATATAGGAATTAATGGCCCAATCAGAGCCGTGTAGTTTTGAAAGTTAAATTTTGACTTAAGGGTTAGTTTTGGGACGTGAAATCGGAAGTGAAAATTTTTTTTTTACCAGGTTGGGTGTTAAATGAAAGTTTGTGAAAACACGAGTTCAAAAATATATATGATGTAATACTTTCACGCACTTTTCTTTGTATTATTTTAAAAAAAAATTGACAAAAATCGATGTCCCCCCTTATCTCGAAACGTACTGATCAAAAAATTTTGAAAAAATTCTGGAATATTCTCTATAAAGTGTAGATTGAGCAAAAATTATCACGAGTACATTACGTGATAATTTATCTAGTATAAAAAAAACTATGAAAACTGTGTTTCTTAACGTTTGGTGGAGGTAACTGTAACCGAATGGCGAGACGCTCTTATACCCAGATATAATTTTATTTTATTTTAAAATTACGAAACACTAATTGCACGATTTGCACTTGGATATGGTATTTTTCATGGTTCTGGGTGTGCAAATAATATATTTTAAAAACCGTTTATTGTGGAATTTTGAAATAAAAAAATTGTTATAAGAATAGCCAAGAGAAATTACTGGAATTTATTTTTCGTTTGACGGTTTTCCACCTAATACAAGAGTTATCTCAAAAATATGCCTAATTAAATTAAGTTCTAAATCATCTTGTTATATTCGTCAGAAAATTCTATGTAACTTTGCTCTAATGTCAAGTCATGTTTCTTGGGATAAGACCGTGTCAAGTTGGAATGACTTTCTGACGTTTTGCCTACGATTGCATGAGGAATTTTACTAGTCAAGTACAATGAATGAGTTCATTTTTCATGAAACGTGAGAACAACGATAGTTAACGGTTTCGACTGCATTTTACGAGATATTATTTTGTCTATTTATATGTAAGTTATACTTAAATCTTTAAGCTGTTTTCGTATTAATAAGCGGAACGACTTCTTTTTGTCTCTGAACGTCAAAAAAACGACAGCCATTTTGATCTCCTAAAGAAGCTTTTGACGCCTTCCAAAAACATGTTTTTGAGGTACCAACTTAGCAGGAGAAAAAATGTTTCGAAAATTGGGGATAAAATAGGGAGTATGCCTACTTATATGACACATCATATAAGAAAGAAGAAGAAGTTTTGTAAACACTTTTTTTTGCAGATTAGTGGGTTTTCTCAACACATATACAACTTTTTTGTAAATACCTGCTTAAATTTAGACCTGGAAAAAAGATATTGTAACGGCAGCAGTTGAACTGGTAGCAGCAGCTAGAATAGGAATATGCTGTTGCGAGCCTCTTTGCGATTTGTCAAGATTTCAATAACCTAAATCACAGTTTAATCCAGCAAAAACTTTACCATCTGGAAAATAAGGTGAAATCATATTTTCTTTAACTAAGATAAATCTTGATGGGCCCTAATAGCTTAAAATTAGCCAATATAATGTAAACATTGGAGCAGCCTAGAGATCCCTAATGACATCGCCGATATTTATCTTGTTCGTGCAATTTCAATGGTATGCAAAAATATGAGTCAGTAGAGCTTATCAAATAAACTCATTTTGAACCAGGAGAAATTAGTGACTGTGCTTTGTTACTACAATATATCCAGAGGTAATATTGATCGTACTACATCGGTGAAATTTGGGGGAACCAACTGGATTGGAGATGTGATTTGGAATTACAAATATATCGTATCTGTCCATCATATGAAAACAGATATTAACTGTTATCATACGCCTACTGTGACCTGAATTATCATTACCGCGCTTACAACCATGCTTTGGGGCGAGGGAGGTGTGTAAATAGTGTATTTATGTCTCAAATAACCGGTCAAGTGTAAGTTGAACTTACGGAAGTAGCGTTCCGTACGTTGATTGTTTTTGAAATAAAAAAATTTGTTACGGAGGTATAAAATAATCAGTGACTTCACAAAACACACCCCAAATGAGTTTTCAACAAAGTTTGTTTCCAATCTTTACTGAAAATTGATGACCTTGAAATTTTTTTTTTTTTTTATATACCAGATAAATTATTAAAGGTAATGCATTCGTAATAATTTTCGTTCAATCTACACCCCTGGAGAATATTTCAAAATTTTTTGATCAGTACTTTTCGAGATAAGGTGGAGGGACAGCGATTTTTCGCGATTTTTTAAAAATAATACAAAGAAAAGTGTGCGCAAGTATTACATTATATATATATATTTTTTACTCGTATTTTCACGAGCTTTCATTTGACACCACACTCGATGGCCTACTAAAAAATTTTTTTTTTTCACTTCCGATTTCACCCCCCAAAAATAACCCCTTAAGTCAAAATTTGACTTTCAAAATTACACGGCTTTGATGAGGCCATTAATTCCTATATTATTACCAAATTTCAACTTTCTATGACAAATAGTTTTCGGAGAAAATCGGGTGTGACAGATAGACGGACAGACAGACAGACAGACACCGAAGTCATCTTATAAGTGTTCCGTACGGAACGCTAAAAATAAAAAACAAATATTTTTGTACACTTAAATATTTGTTTAATAAAGTACTTCAAATAAATTTTAGACTGCTTTTATTATACTCTTGAAAAAAATTCCCGAATTTAGCCTTTTTTTCTGGAACCTGGAGTGGCCTTACCCCTTAACGTTACTAGTTTATTACACTTGATAAACATAGGAGATTTAGCAACTAATCAAAATGCCATAAAACATTTCAAAAATATATAAAAATATTTCGCAAAGCATATAAAAACGATGCTATATCCTGTATGTTTGTAATACTTCAAATACAATACCTAATCTTTAAAATATTTGTAGTAAATATGTGTGGGATTAACAGCAGTGTTTATTAATAATATTTTATGTATTTAGATATTTTTCATTACACAGCAGTTACTAAGGGGTTTTTATCATTTATGACTGTTTCGATAAGATAATATGAACATGGGCAGGGATCAATTAAAATAAATAAGTATACTATTTTTAAAATGTATTTACGCTGAAAAATATCTAAACATTTGTTGTAAAGTCACTATAATTTTATTTAAGTTTTTCGTTTGACATTTTTATATAACATGCGATCAATATTGAAGTTGGTATACCAGGTGTACAAGTATGAAATGCGGATTTCAGACAACAGATGGTGCACCAATGCAGTTTATGCTATAAAGATTTGACACTGCGCCATTTTGTTGTGTCATCAACAAGTGTCAGATGCGCACGAGTGATAAATTGGAAAAGTGTGTGCATAGTGTTCAATATGTCGAAATTTATACCGAACAAAGAGCATTCGCGGACAGCATTAATTTTTTGTTTTCATTTGAAGAAAACTGCTGTTGAATCATACCGATTACTTCGAGAAGCTTATGGTGAACATGCTCCATCGCAAGATACGTGTGAACGGTGGTTTCGGCGTTTCAAAAGTGGTGACTTCGATGTTGCAGACAAGGACCGTGGAAAACCGCCAAAAATATACGAAGATGTGGAATTGCAACAAGCATTATTGGATGAAGATGATTCGCAAACACAAAAACAACTCGCCGAGCAATTGGGCGTTAGTCAACAAGCTGTTTCCAATCGACTACGAGAGATGGGAAAGATTCAGAAGACCGGTAGATGGGTACCACATGAGTTGAACGACAAGCAAATGGAAAAGCGCAAAACACGTGTGATATTTTGCTCGCTCGGTACAAAAGGAAGTCGTTTTTGCACCGTATAGTTACAGGGGATGAAAAGTGGATTTATTCTACCCTATGCGGCTTACTCACCAGACTTGGCACCTTCCGATTACCACTTGTTTGCATCGATGGGTCACGCACTTGCTGAGCAGCGCTTTGGTTCGTACGAAGATGTGAAAAATTGGCTTGATGAATGGTTCGCGACAAAAGGGGAAGATTTTTACTGGCGTGGTATTCACAAATTGCCCAAAAGATGGGAAAAATGTATAACAAGCGATGGAGCATACTTTGAATAAAGCACTTTTTGTCATTCTTCCGAATTTAACATGTTTTTTTAGAAAAAAAATCCACATTTCGTACTTGTACACCTGTGTATGATATAAGTCATGACTTTATAGCTACTACTTGCGAATTTATAACTTTCTTATGCACTACTTCAAGAATGTTTAAGATTAAGGAAATATAAAGATTTTTTTATTAATCCAACAGTACACTTGTATATTGTATTAAGTTATGAATCACTCAATTCTTAAACTCATAATAACTACGATCTCTTTCTATTTAGATGACATAATTATTTTTTCATGTGAATCGAGAAAACTTATATCAGTACATGTGTGTATCCCGTATTTGTTTGTTTTAGTTTAACTTTATTATCCCATACTTGACATACTGGGGTGCAACGCACCCTTAATTTAAAGTACCTAATCTTAAGACGGGAAGGTCTATAGCAGGGATGTCAAAGATACGGCCCGCGGGCCGCACGTATCAATAAGGCCCGCGATCGCAATGTGTCACTATGTTTTTTAGAGCCGTATATTATATACTATATAATTAAATAATTCAGTACATTTTTTTTTATTTGAATCTGGCCCGCCTACACATTCTAAATTTAATATATGGCCCTCTGCTACTGGTCTATAGCGACATCTATCTATAGTTGGAGGATGTCGCTACTCTCTTAAGCGAAGGGCATTACTTTGGGACCGTTAGTTTGGCTGTAGCAGTTAAGCAAAGTGGAGTGAGTGGTGCTCAAATCCACCCACCCAGTGTATCAAGTAGCGTTGTTTTTTGTGAAATTTATGTGATTTTTTTCGTTACATTTCGATATCAGTTACAAATAACTGGAACTGCGAGGATATATAAGCGAGAGACTTCTGCCGGATTCAAAGTTGCTCCAAAAATACGACCGAATACCAAGTTTCGTCATAAACAGGATTTAACCCTCCTTTCGTACGCTCCAAAAAAGAAGAAATGTAATAAAATTGTGCTCATTGTTTCTTCTTTTGCGCATACGGAAGGAATAACCGATGACATTGTGAGACATTATGATGCAACGAATGAAGGGACAGATAATTTTGGTAAGATTTGTCATTCTTATACTGTGAGTGGAAGGACAAACAGGTGGCCGATTAGATATTTTTATGGAACATTAAACCAGGCTGTTGTAAACGCTAGAATTTTGCTGCAATGCAAATCGAAAATCGATAACTTCACCAGAAAAACAACGGCGATTGATTGTCTCGAAAAATTACACCTTCATCTCATGACACCGCATTTGCAAGAGAGATACGCGACATCAATGCTGCAAAAAGATATGAAACTCGGCAGGAATTTTGAAAATAGATGTTGCATCTGATCGACCTATTGAGCTTCTCAAACAACAGCGATGCTTATTGTGTACAAGAAAATAAGGTAAAAAAAAAAACCAGAGAAGCTTGTTCTGCCTGCTATTGTCCTGTTTGTCAAGATAACAGGCACCACGTTTGTAATGATTGTGCCGGCGTATAATTAATTAAAATGAATTAAAATTAACTTTAATGCTTATTTTTTATAATTCATAACATGCTTTCTTTATTTTTAAATAAAAATCTTGTAAAAATTAGTTTTAAACAATAAATATTACAGCATATTTTCATAATAATACAAAGTTAATTTTATCACAAAATTCCTTTCTTTATTTCTCAGAATCTTTTTAAAAGGACCACTAAACTACTATTCTTTTTTTCTTAAAGTGATACATTTGGAAAGTATTTTTAGCTCTTTATATGAAAAAATAAAAAAGTTATGATTTTTTTGGTAAAATTAGCCATTTTTTCACTTTTTTGTTGTTTATTTTTTTTCAAACTCAATTTTAAGCTAAATAATGTACATAACTTTTAAATTAACCTCCAAAGATGATCTAAAAAAATTTCAAGAGAAAATATTCAATAGTTCATTTGTTATAACAATTTTTGTCGCTGGGGTGCAAAATACTCCAATGTGTCAAGTGCGTGATTCTACAGAAGTGTGTCACTTAATAGATTAACGATTTCAGGAGGAAATAGACATATGTTAATATACATACAAAAGTTATTGGCACTTATCCCTTTTCCCTTTAAAGCGATATCGCTCAAATACTATAGGTTACATCCCTTTGTTAGGGATATTATACAGTGAAGTCCGTTTATAACAAACTCCAAAAAATCACTAAAAATGGTTGGCTGTATCCGAAGTTCTTTACAAACGGTAAAAAAAATCTAATATCATTTTTACTACTTTTTTTTATTTAGATTAGGCGCTAATGCTTAGAAAAATAAATAATAATAATTATTAAAGAAAAAGAAAACGTTCAAAGGAAAATAAAACAAGTCACATTAAAGTTATTATTATGTATGTTAGTACATATACGAGTAAAAACGAAAACAGTTTGTCATTTTCTTAGTCATTTCTGAAATGGATGGAACATAAATATTATCTCCTTCTCCAAGCTCGTCTTCGTCGTCATTATAGCTTAAAATTTTTCCAGTCACTGATGTCACAATTTCATCATCAGTTAATATTTCTCTCGTCATTAATTCATTATCAGCACATACATATTCTTCAAAACTAAAGTTATTAAAAATTCAAAATCTTTTTAATCTCGATGAATAATATTTTACGTAGAGGTCTTTTAAAATATTGTTTTTCTCTGTCTAAAATTTTACTAGAAATCTAAGTGAAACGAGGAAAAAACACGTTGAACTCATTCCTTGTCTCCATAAAAGAACTGATAATTTTTACAAATACACTTTATGCTCTAATTTTTCATAAGAATCTCAAATTACGTTGACTAAGAATGTTATTTGAGAATTATCACCACTACACCAAATACTTACTAATTTAGCACCCGATTCGACCGAGTCAATCATCGTTTCTGATGATGCTAACAATCGCACCGAATGTAAAAATAGTTTGTAGTTTATAGTAATGGTGCCAAAAATTCCACGATCCCAGCGTAGTATATTTGCTATTAAAGTCATTAAATACATAGGTGCGTCGTTTTTCATTGTTTTTTCTTATTATTTGTATATTTTATTTTATGTTTCTTTATTTCGTTTTTTTTTATTTAGTATGCCCCGGAGCCCCGCTAACTCACGCCCGGGTACCCCCACAAGACGTTTCGATAACCGACCGCCCAGTCGGCCTCCGAGTCGATCTCAAACCCCCATTAGTCATTACGAAGATTATAGATATAATGATTCTAGGGGGTATAGGGACGGTAGCAGTAAACCTAGCGTTTTTGACAGAGTTGGTCCTAGAGTGAGCGAACCTAGACAGATTGATCGAGAAAGGTAGAGTAGTTCAACTTATGCGGCCGTAAATATTCTCCCCTTGTTAATTTTTAAACTAGATGAAATAGAGGTGTCGATGCGAGTAAAACACATTAAATATTCCGAATATACTACTTTTTAACTGAACTGTAACATCCCGTAGGTGGCACCAGGAGCACTGTCAACTAAAAAACTTTTAATGAAGAATTTATGAACTCTCCTTTAAAGGATACTTTCATTATCTATTCAACAGAGAATGAAAAAAAAAGTAAATAAAGAAGTATTTCGCGGCATAGGTTGTCCAGTAAACAATGCTTTGTTGAACTGTAAAAGACGGGTTGGTTGCTTTTGTTCGGGGAATTGTAGGGCGAAATTTTGTTGCCTGGTTAGGGGTCTCAACGGGAAGGCCAAGCGTAGTGAGGAGAGATTCCTAGCCGAGTTTTCAGTCGTTACTTCGGACTTTAGGTGGATGAGTGTGGGCCGTGTTGTTTGTCAGTGTTTAGTTCACGAAATTTCAGTCTAATAGAAACCGGATATACCCGACAATCTGTATCAGTCTTTTGGCGAGATCTTCGGCTAGAGCAGAAAACGATACGATCTTTAAAAAAAATAATAGAAAAATATATCAAAGAGACGATAGAAGTATATGTTAGAAATTTTGAGGGTACATATCTGACGGGTACCAACCAGACCGGATATACAATCATAAATCGAAGTTTTGCGTGTATCCAAACTCGAGGACGTGTTCAAGCGGATGCAAAGCACATCGACCTGTATAGTTCTGATAGCTTAACCGAATTGAAGGAACAATTCTGAACCAACAAACAAACTACCAATACTTGGTATAATTTTTTATTGCGTAGGAAGTTAAATTTGTGGAACGTGGTGGAACAATCGGACCGTTTGACTCCCAGATCTAATTCTTGTTTGTGATGTATGATCTGAGCGAGGAATATACAATCTGTCAAGTAAAAACGTGACCGCTCGTATTCTTGAAAAAATGTGTTTCGAGAACATTTTTTGTCATCATTGTATTCTTTGGTGTGCTGACAACGGCTCAATTATCTTAGTAAATTGTCCAATCGCCTTCTTCATCAATAATCGCCTGGCATCTTCGAGGCATGTAGTCGACGAGATTTTCTGCATACACTGCAAATTTTTCGAATCTCCTTGGACAATTGAGTCAAAGGTCTCTCAGACTCTTTCCATTGAGCTGTCTTTTTACAAGAGACCAAATGTTTTCAATAGGATTGGCGTCCGGCGATTGTGGGGGCCACTCTAGTGTCTTATCGTGGGCCCAAGCGAGTCGCTTCGCGACCTGATTTTCGCCCGGCAAAGGTTTGTTCAACGTGTTTCGGAATTTGACATCATGAGCACGAAGATGTTGTCTATTGGTCTCATGGGAAACATTCAAACCAGATTTTCTTAACTTTGATGTTGCCTACCGAACCACGTTTTAGCAAGTCGTTGACATTTTTCGTCTCGTTAAAATGATTTATCTATCTTCTTCACAAACAATACCGACATTTTAATATATTTAGTGGCCGTGGAATTTGCCTTTTTAGGCTCCGTTGGATGAGAACAAAGAAAGACTGCCTCCAATCGACGCGCAAACGAGTGACTCATTTTGGATTTTACGTGATTTCGACGAAAGTTCGGAGTCAACTGATACTTTCACTAAAATGTGTTGTTGACAAGGATTCCCTCTACCGATTTTTTGTCGAATGGTTACAGTTGCATCTACCAAAAATGAATTATCGCGTACACGTTCTTACTTGACAGACTATACCACAAAAAATGGTATCATACACGGTAGAGGCAGAGAATCATGGAAAAGGGGCTGTTTCATATTTACTTTGGGTTCACATCAATATAAAGGACTGAGAAAAGGTAGTATCTATCTATAGTATATAGAATCATTGATGTCTTCCTTTATAGATTAAAAAGTTACCAAGGTGAGAAGTATTTACTGCCGTGCTGTGTATTACGGATTCAAGGATTTTTATGTTTCTAAAACTATTTGTACTACAAATGTTAACGGTGTTTTTTTTTGACAAATTTCGTTTGGTTGGTTGATAAAGTAGTAAAAAAAATAAAGCATTAAAGTTCAGCTTCAGTATAATGTTATTTCTTCAAAAAATATATTTATTTTTTTATGTAGGGACAGAAGGAATGACGATAATTCACAACGAAGAGGTGATGATAACCGTAATAGGCGAGGTGACGAAAATAGGAATAGACGAAATGAATTTAACCATGGAGAAGAGAGAAGAGGTGATGGCGATAGAGGTAGACCAGAGAGGGACAGAAAGGAGCATCCTAGAAAGGATAGAAGAAGAAAAGGTAAGTCTTAGATCTAAAGTCCACAGACTCTAAGGTTGTCGCACGTCGATGGATAAGAAATAGTTTTCCGAAACGGTGCACGAGGTTCTAACCACGTGTACTACGTGATTTGCATTAAAAAAGTGCCAAAGGTCCCGTTACCTACTACTTTGTTCTCGGCTTGACATATGCGTATTTTCAATAAGATTTGCTTAAAATACAAATGTAAAATGGAATGCTTCACCGGTTAAAAGTGTGTTACTGCTGATAAACCATAAAATTACTGCATGTTATTTTTACATTTCTAATAGTATTGAACCAACAAAGGTTGAATTTTATCTATATAGAATTGAATTTTGGCTTTTGTTTTATTTTATATATGTTCATTACAAATGAAAGTTTTCTTAAATAACAGTCTTTTTTAGGTAGAGATAAAAGGAGCTCAAGCAGAGAATTTATCAGACAAGATACCAGGGACTCCAACTTTGGTTACGAGAATAACAGAAGTATAAGAGAGGAGCCTAGGAATCAAAACCGACTTCCTCAACCCCAAATAGAACCTCAGCAATCATCTATACAGCAACGACTCGGTCATGAAATTCGACCAACCTCCCAGTCACAGCAAAGTCAAATTACACATGAGAAGAATATGACGTCGTTGGTTAGTTCGGTTGTCAAATTGGACATTCAACCGAGTTCTGTATCAGCTGATAGATTGCATAATGTTAAGGTCGACAAAGTAGAGGAAAAAAGAGAAATATTGGTAAGTTGGTACAGTTTCTTTTTTTAAATTATGAAATTGTTTTTATTGTTTTGAGCTGAATTGACTATTCGACCACATTCTGTGTTTCGGGTGGTAATAAATGTATTTTTAATATATTTTAAATGAGCATCGGACATCTTCCAGATCGTTACAAATAAAGGCTATTAACAAGTCAGCAACTGATAGAAGCAGTGTTGTTTGTAAACAAACATGGAAGAAAGCTAGTAAATGTTTACAAGGTGTGGTTAAATCGTATTAAATTAACCTTTCTCTTATAATCCCGTATTCGTTAGACGAATGTTGGCGATTTTCACGCACTTTTGTTGATAGCAGCTTTAAATAATTCTTCCATTGCTGTAAGTTCTTTAACCAGGTCTTCTTCCTGATCCTCGTTTACCGTCTCTCTTGGCTTGCAATACCAGATGTAAGATATACGTTTCTGGGTGTCTCATTACGTGGCCGAAATAAGAGACTTTCTTGGTTTTCACGGTGTTGATGATTTCTTTGTCCTTTCCCCTTCTATTCATTACCTTGATATTGGTGATATGGTGTCCATCCAGCTTATTCTTAGTAGTCGCCTGTATGTCCAGAGTTCGAAAGCTTCAAGCTCTTTCATAGTACTTTCTGTCAGTGTCCACGATTCAACTCCATAGAGAAGAATATAAGTACGTAACAGCAGACCATTCGCATTCTTAACTTTAAGTTCAGGTCGCGCCCACACAAAACTTTTTTCATGCGTATAAATCAGAGGTTCCCAAACTTTTTTTTTTTCGTAGACCACTTTCAAAATTTTACTGGTTTCGATGGACTCCCTGCTGCTACATTTCTACCATATTCCCAAAACTCGTCAAGAATGTGAAGATTAGATCTAACGATGGAAATTTGCGTCGTGACTGAGTTCCAACCCTAAATTTTTTTGTGTTATATTTATTAAAATAGTATGATTACAGACTTAATAGAATTAAAATTAAACATTAATAACGTACCGTAGCTTCAACAATGCAAATCAAAAATTAAAAAAAAATAGTCATAATTTTAATGGGAGGGATGTACTTGATGGATTGACAGCAAATTATCAATATTTGCTTCAGTTTTGTAAGGAATAACCGCAAATCTCTCCGTTCTGTGATGTTCAATCTGCTCCTTTTTTTTGTTAATAGGTTTGTAACGACACTAAAACTTTTTTTGACAAGGTATGACGAGGGAAACGCTATCAAAAGTTTTCTCGCAATTTCCCACAGCCCAGTATATTTTTCGGGTATTTCTGCCTGCAGCCAAAATGTTTGATAGCCTTTTTTAAATTTCACCTTCTGCTCCTCATTGGTGCTAAGCTCGAGTAGGTCCTGTTGTAATACCACATTCGCCACTTCCGTTTCATCAAATGGATTTATGATCCATGGTGGTATTTCCATCGTCAGAATATCTTCAAATCTATTTTTGAAATCATCATGCAGGGTATTTAGATGTTGAACGTATGTCTGAATATCCTCATCAAGACATTCTGCCTGTGAGAACTGGGAGAATTCGCGCCGAGTAATATTTTGCTTCATAAATTTCAATTTTCCAAGAAAAGCCGAAATTACACCCTTTGTTTTTATTAACTTTAGGCTCTGCTTTCAATTTGTTCAGGTTTTCTTTTAAATCTGGATCTTTACTTTCCAGCAACTCTGCAACTGACTGAAAAAGTGAGTAAAATCTTGTTAAACATGCATCTTTCGATAACCAGCGTACTTCAGTATGTAAGAGCAATCATTGGAAGTCTTCATCATTTTCGTCGCACAATTGTGCAAATAAACGAGTATTCAACGCATTGCTTCTTATTTTGTTAACTGCTTTAATCACAAATTGAAGCGATTGGTGCAATCTATTACTCAAATTTTTCGCTACGAGGTGTTGTCGGTGGATGACACAGTGAATTACAGTTACTCCTGGTATAATTCTTTTAAGATGACTTATAAACCCACGATATCGCCCGAAGATGGCAGGAGCTCCATCTGCTGCCACCGAAATAATGTTTGTAAATAGAATCGATTTTTCCTTAAAAAAATCACTCAGGACATTAAATATTGATTCGCCTTTAGTGTCCGCCTCCAAAGTTTTCGCGAATAGCAGCTCTTCATGGATTTCTTCGTCCATAACAAATCGAACATATGCCAATAATAATGCTTCATTACCAGGTAAAGTTGACTCGTTCAGTTGAATAGAAAAATGAGTTGTTTGCAAATATTTACACAATAAGCTTTCAATATCAGAGCTCATTTCATCAATACGTCTCTGTACAGTGTTGTTACTCAAAGGAATTCTTTTGAGTACGTCAAATGGAGGTTGGTGCAGAAAAGTTTTTAAAACCTCTTCAACAGCGGGTAAAATTAACTGTTCTCCTATGGTGTGCGGTTTTCCAGATTTCGCTATAAGCAATGAGATATTGTAAGATGCCCGCAAGCCATCATCGGAACTTTGAGACGTTGAAACGAACATACTGTGCACGGTGGGTCTCTTTTCATATTTTTCCTTCAATGTTTGAAAATATTTTAAATCTTTATCTATTTTATCAGGATGACACCTTCTTAGATGATCTTCGAGCTTCGATGGTTTCATAGAGTCATTGCTCAAAACTTTGTTGCGTAAAAGGCATATGGGCAATCGTTTGTCTGCCTTTGACGGAAGAAAAGCAAATTTCAAATAATCAACACTGTACTGTCGACATTTCTTAGATTCAGCCATGTTTCGTATCAGTTACCTACCTGTAAAGAAAAAATGTTTGTTTTAGTAATCATAAGGCGACTTTAACAGGATATGGCTATTTTAACAGAATAAAATAGGATTAATTAATTATTGCAATGAAAAAAACCAAAATGCCGGCGGCAAAACTGATTTTAATTATTAAAAGCAATAAACTGCTAAGACCCATATAGAGGTTTTCACAAAACGGCTGAACTTATTTTAATGTAATATAAAATATTTTTTGATTAATTATATTTTGATACATTTCTGTAAATTCGAGAGAAAATACTTTTAAAGAATATTTTGACATCAAAACTCCGCGATTTTAATGATTTATTTATTACTTTGATGTACGTTACGAGTGGTACATAAAGACACGTACAATTTATGAAAATATTTTTAGTCATTTAGCATTAGCAACTACGAGGGCACTGAAATATCTACAAACATGCAGGTCAATCATATATCTCTCCTTTAGTGAATCACCACAGTCGGGTAAATAAATAATTTTATAATAAAAAGTACTAAAAGTTCAATCTTTCTCGGCTTTTTGTTCTTTTATAGAAAGAAGTATCGAATAATGGCCCTGTTCAGTATTTAATTTTTATTGCGTACCTACTACACGCAAACATGACAAATATAATATTATTACAATATAAAATAAAAGTATGAATAACAAATAGGCAGGTACTTACTTTTTTCGGCACTGGCAAACACTGACATCGATTCACTCACACTTTTCTTTTCAAAATTCCGGAAACAAATGAGTAACGTTTGTCCTTGGCATTCGTATTTATATTGGTGAAGAATCAAACAAGTTCATGCAAGATTGCAAGCACAGCACAAGTCGTACTTCGTCCCTTTGCACGTCTGAACGGGTTGCGTTGCAGGCGGGCGGCGCTTTGCAAGTCTCGACGCGGGTTGTACTGAATATCGAATAAGCAAGTTTTTACAAGTAACAGTCGCTGACCTTCTTAAAATACACTACTAATAAAAATTAAGGGAGGTTTTAAAACAAGGAAATTAATGCTAAATAAACAGGCTATCTGTTCCATATGCTGGCTTAACTGAAAAATTTTTTTTCAAGCCCGTGGACCAAAAAAAAAAGCAAATATTTGCAATATTATTTTTTCGCGCTATCTGTTAGGATTGCATGAGAACCGTAGCTCCTAAAAAATTTTAGCCAAAAAATCTGAAAATTAGAATCTTAAAGCTTCAAAATGCTTTTTTTTAAAGTCTCAATACGACCATTTTTCACCGAAATACAGCCTGTCAAAAATCACCGAAAAATTTGGAATTTTTTTCTGCTCTCTTAATTTTTTTGAGTAGTGTATTATCTGCCTACATTGATAGGTAAAGCCAAGCCAACATTTTTGTTTTTTACTATCGAAACCAGATAAATTTTCGTGGACCCCCACTTACAACTTGTGAACTCTCATTTTTTTTCACGCCAACGTAGACCCCCGTCGAGTCTCCCGTGGACCACTTTGGGAATCACTGGTATAAATGTACTTTTTTCAGTCTCAATCCAAGCTTTCAGTTCCTTTGAATGATTCCAATCTACGCTAAGTAATTGTCCTTGATATTTTATCTTCTCTGTTCTTTCTACCTTGTTATCACCGGTCCACCACGGAGCGTTTAGCTGTTGTTTGCTGACAATCATTAACTTGTTTTTTGTGATGTTCAGTTTGAGACAAAACTTTTCACAGGAATTCACCATTTGATCGAGGGCCTTACGAAGATCTTTTATATTATTTGCCATCAAGACAGTATCATCCGCGTATCTAATATTGTTTGTTGTAATTTCGTTTATTTTAATTCCTTCCTTATAGTCGAATAACGATTTCTTAAATATAGCTTCGAAGTACAAGATGAACAGTAATGGTGAAAGGATGCATCCTTATCTTACACCTCTTTTAATTGCAATGTCTCCAATTGCTCAATTTTCTACTTTCAAATTAGCAGTTTATGGCCAATATAGATTTGCAATAAAATGTAGATCTTTGTCATTGATCCCTGCCATTTTTAATATATTAATCATTTTTTTCATGTTGTACCTTATCGAAAGCCTTCTCTTGGTCCATGAAACATAGGTAGCTGTTAACATCCCGGCATCTTTGAACCAGCACCTGGGCACCAAGAGTGCCTCTTTGGTGCCCAATCCTGTACGAAAGCCGAACTGTGTGCATGTATCTATTCAATTTTCTGTTCTTGGATATAATGCGAAGGTTTTATTCAAATAAAAAAATTTCCTTAGCAGAAAATGACATCAAATTTTAATATGTTAAAAAAGAGAACATTCTTTACCATGTGTAGTGATAGACAATCGACTAGCATAGTTCGTTTTTGAATAGTAATGTTTCAATTTTATATATATTGTATAACTTCGATGTTCTCGTGTGTAATGCGAAGGTTATATTCAAATAAAAAAATTTCCTTAGCAGATGGTGACATCAAATTTTAATATGTGATAAAAGAAAACTTTCTTTACCATGTGTAGTGATAGGCAATCGGCTGGCATAGTTCGTTTTTGAATAGTTATATTTCAGTTTTGTAGTTATTGTAAAATTTCGATGTTCTCATTTTTCAATACTAATGTCTCAATTATTATATATATATATATATATATATATATATATATATATATATATATATATATATATATATATATTCTCTGTCCGAAATCTCAGAAATATACCCACGTTTTAAGGACAGAAATACCACTTTTAAATGCTTAACCTATTTCGGCAAACCAACGGAAAAACTGGGGAAATTTTTAAATCAAAATAATATCAACATAGCTTACAAGACTAACAATACTATAGGGAAATATCTTACAAACTACAAACCAAAAATCAATAAAGACAATAAATCAGGGGTTTATCAATTAACATATGCGTCATGTCCTAAAACATACATAGAACAAACTGGACGTACATTTAGACAAAGAATTACAGAACACGAAAAAATTTCATCCATAGAAAATCTAATTCAACATATGCTAATCATCTTTTAACAGAAAATCACACATTTAACAAGAATTTCAAAATTTTACACACCCAACAAAAAGGTTTAAAACTAAACCTTTTAGAGACAATGCAAATAAATCGATTAATGACTACAGGTACTTTACTCAACGACCAGGTAGATTTAAGCAATTCACTATTATTGAATTTATTCTCCTAACTCCAGATCTGTGTGGGTTTTCCAATACTATCAATGTAATTTAATTAGGTGTAATATTATAATTAAGAAATTATATAAAATTGTGAACATTAAACCTAACTTGACAGTGTAAAATGTACATCTGAAAAAGCTGCATCGACAGCCAGTGGAAATTGACTCTTTTATTATATATTTATAATGAATTTCCATCAAGTAGAAGCTACAACCATCCAATATATATATATATATATATATATATATATATATATATATATATATATATATATATATAATATATAAATATATATTGTATAACTTCGATGTTCTCGTGTATAATGTGAAGGTTATATTCAAATAAAAAAAATTACTTAGCAGATAGTGACATCAAATTTTAATATGTTATAAAAGAGAACATTCTTTACCATGTGTCGTGACAGAGAATCGGCTTGCATAGTATGTTTTTGAATAGTAATATTTCAATTTTTTATCAGAGATATTGTACGGTAGGGCTGCATTCCTCAGCATTTTGTCTCTTAGGTAGTATTAAATTAATAACACAGGTATACCATTTTTTTTGAGTGAGACACGTGTTTCCTTAAGTATTTTTTATGCTGAATCCACAAAAATCATAAAAAAGATAGCCACCGTGAAGTTTTTTTCAGAAAACACACTTAAAGTTGCCAGAAATTGAAAAAAATAAACTTTAATTAACAATGTAAAACTGTATAATTATGAAATTATGGAATGAAACTATTATTTCGGACATCTTTAAATGTCCTGAATCTACATTTATCATAAAAACTTAAAAATATTAGGTTTTACTGTTCATGTTTAACAAAAAAACACGCGTACAACACCTTTAACTAAGCTACGTAGCAAAATGCTATTTATGTTAAAATAAATATGTGCACCCGCTAAATTAAAAAATTGTTTTTAATTTTTATTAGTATTGAACAAAACTATTATTATTATTTTTTTTTTGAAGTTTTTAATCCTGACTTGACATTAAAAAATAAAGTTTTATGTTTAGTTTCAACAAAAAACTCGCTTTTAACACTTACAAGGGTGCTATGTGGTTGGTAAAATGTTTTTTTAAGTAAATAAATGCAACGGCTAAATAAGAAATTTTTTTTCGAACAAAACTATCGTTTCTAGTAGTTTTTTCAAATTCGAATTTGATATCAAAACATGAGGAATAGTGTTTAGTGTTGAAAAAAAAATACCCGTTTACTATTTAGGAATAAAAGGTTTTAGAAGTCAATTTTGTGGATAGATCGATTGGGTGAATATGGGGGAATGTAAGTGGGTGAATGAGGTAGTGAGTGAGTGAGCGATAGAGTGAGTGAGTCAGCGAATGAGTATAGAAGTGAGTGACTATGGGGGTATGTAAATTAGTAAGTGAGTGACTGAGCGAGCGAGTGAGTGAATGATTGATTGTGTTAGTGAACGAGTGAGTTTTGTTTAATATTAATAAAAATTGAAAACAATTTTTTAATTTAATGGTTGTACATATTTATTTCAAACAGCATTTTGCTACGTAGCTTAGTTAAAGGTGGTGTATGCGTGTATTTTATTGAACATTAACACTAAGACCTAATATTTTTAAGTTTTTATGATGTAAGTATTTAGATGTCCGAAATAATGGTTTTATTCCATAATTTTAATGATTATACAGTTTTACCTTATTTATTAAAATTTATTTTTTTCAATTTCTGGCAACTTTAAGTGTATTTTCTGCAAAAACCTCACGGTGTTTGCCTTTTTTATGATTTTTTTGGATTCAGCATAAAAAAATATTTAAGACAACAAGTGTCTTACTTAAAAGACAGAGTTTTTTTTGTATACCTGTGTAATGAATAATAATTCTACATCTTTCTGGACATTTCTGTTGTACCACATTTTTTTAAGCCCCCTTAGTAACAAGCGTACAGAATTTTGGTTGATTTGGAATCGCTGCAGGTTGTTTTTTGTTTTGGCAGTTTACTCCAAATGTATGTGGTTTTCCATGCCTAACTGGTTCTTGAACAGGATAGTATAAGGAGTAAGGAATAATTATTGTTGATTTATTTTGGCATCATTTTTCCTAATTTACTTTGATGTTGGTACAGGTATACTTTGAATTGTCAAGAATTTCTCTATTTTTTAGGATTGGAATGAAGAAGTTGAGTTAGATCATAGATTAGAGGCTGAAGCGTTCAGTGATGCTATGACGAGAAGTTCGTCGATGACAAGCTTACATGAAATAAGCACTAGGTCTATGCCTGCTTCAACTGCGACTACACCTAATACTAAAAAGAAGAAGTAAGTTAGCCATTCGTCGACTTTTCATAATCCTATTTAAATTTACATGTATCTACTGATGTATTTAAAAGTAAGAATCGACATTTTTTCTAATTGCAGAAATAAATTAGTAACATATAAATAAAGGTATATTTTCTAAAGGAGTGAATAACTTCAGTTTGTCATAAACAGCAATGTTCTTGACTTTTAACGTAAAATGACATATCAAACAATGTGGAAATAGGTGATAAATCATCGGTATTCTCCCCATGCATGGTCGGTGTAAATACAACGTCCCGATATGGTTATTCTCTCTCTCTTGGCAGGTATTCCGTCAGCGCAAGAATCTTTTTTGTTGTCTAGCTTCATTAAAATTAGTGTTATGTCTATGTCTAGACAATATTCGGCATCTTTAACTACACTATGGGAATATTTGGTCGTGTTTTTCCTTAGAAAAAGAATGTGAAGCAAAAAGTTTTGACTAATGGTCGAAGTGGCTGACCAAAAGGACCTGAAATTGTTGTACCAGGCGAAAAGTTTGTTTTTAATTTTTTGATTGTGGGTCTCCTTGGTTCTGATAATTTTTTTGCACCTGTTCTGGGTACGACCAGAGGTGTTTCGATTTATGATGTTAGGATTTTCACACCATTGTCGGCAGGCAAGATCTCTAGAAGCATAAGCTTCTTTCCATTTTCAGTCGAACCAACGCTTGCCGTTGGAAAGGCATTTCTTCGAAAAACTATATTTTTAAATTTACGTAGGTTATCCACTAGTTTTGGACATATAATGCCTTCCCTCATGCCTTGTATGTTTGCCTAAAAACAGTTATGCGTGAAATTAGTTCATTATCTAATCAAAAACCAGGAAAAATTCTCAATACCATTGAAACTATACTAAATTTTTAACCTCCCATTTGAAACCATTTGAAATTGAACAGTTTAGATACAGCAATATTATGATTTTATCCTCTTTGGGGTATCACCAGGAGTAAGCTTTCATACCAGCCGAAATGACATCGGAAACCTCCTTAGCATAGGCAAATGGGTCGTCGAATCTAAAACAAACGACTGACCAAGGTAGAGTTCGAAAATATTTCATGAGTTATTCCGATTTAGCAGATTTATAGCGCCAATCTTGCGCGGTTTAGGCGCCTCTCTGTCACTGATCGGTAGGATATTCGATGTCGAAAGTAGTTTATGGTCTGAAGAATCTAACGACGGATTTACAGTGACAGTGCAAATCTCTGGATTGGTGGTTAAAAACAGGCTAAAAAAACTCTTTGTCTTGGTCAGTAACTCTAGCTTTATTTCTTTCTTAAACAATGTGCCAGGTTTTAGGAAAGATCATGATATTATAGTTAGAGCACCAACAATCCTTGAAGATGGTATACACCCGAAGATTCAAAATTTAGTGGTAACTTTTATTAACTTCGACAAAAAGACTTAAAAGTTACTGAAATGGGAAACATTAATAGATTACTCGGAAGGTAAATATGTTTTTTTCTTCCGTTCGCTTCCGTCTTATGGTTACTATGGCTAGGTAATCAGTATTTTATAGTTCTAGTCAACGATATCTTCGTTTTGATTCATACATATAATTCGTTAGAAAACCTGTTTTTGCTCGACTTCCTGGTGACTCCTTGCCGATGTTTACCCAAGCTCGATTTCTATTTTAAGTTTTATGCATTAATTTGATAAATAATGATAATAATAATGGCTTTAGATGGTATAAGTTTTTTTTTAGTAAGAGCCTGCATATCAAACCGATGGTCACTGCTTCGATTCTAGCAATCGGCTGGGTGTGTGTATTTTTAGGTAGTAGTTAATGCAGAAATGCGATAATGCCTGTGGTAGCATTACCACTTTGTCTTAAAAGTACCGTGAAATACAAATGTGTATGTGTCGGCACCTTGGCAACGTTGTCAGATATTATGACATATTCCCGTCAATATATCTCATTTCAGATATAGCCATAAAAATGGTAAAAATGCCTACAATGGTGGGGAAGTGGACTATAAAAAAAGATTACTGGTGGTGTACCTGCGGTTTCAGCCTCGCAGAAGTTTACTTTATTTATGTGGGTGTTTGTTGTAATTTTGTTACAGTTCTTTGCGAAAGTGTTGCTAGAACTATCGTGTATTTTTATCATTATTTTTTCCGTACGGAACACTTATAAGATTATTCCGGTGTCTGTCCGTCTGTCACACTCGATTTTCTCCAAAACTAGTTGTCATAGAAAGTTGAAATTTGGCACAAATATAGGAACTGATGGTCCCATCAGAGCTATATAGTTTTGAAAGTTAAATTTTGAGTTAAGGGGTTAGTTTTGGGAGGTGAAATCGGAAGTGGAAAAAAAAATACTAGGTCATCGAGTGGAGTGTCAAATGAAAGCTTGTAAACACACGAGTTCAAAAATATATATGATGTAATACTTGCGTATTATTTTCTTTGTATTATTTTTGAAAAATTGCCAAAAATCGCTTTCCCCCCTTATCTCGAAAAAAATTTTGAAAAAATTCTGGAATATTTTCCACAAGATGTAGATTGAACGAAGTACATTTCTTTTGATAATTTATCTGTTATATAAAAAAAACAAAAATTTCAAGGTCATAAGTTTTCAACAAAGACCCGAAACAAACTTTGTTGAAAACTGATTTAGGGTAACAACAATTTTTATTTTAAAAGCAGTCACCGCCGGTTTTTTTTTTTTATGTTGAGACAAAATTGTTTCCTATAAAAAAGTATTAATGTGTTTCATCTATATTAGCCGTTTCCAGGTATTCCTTATTGTTTTTCTTTCTGCATATGCAACAAATGAATTATCTTATTATGTTTTTTGAAATGAGGAATTATTTTTAAATTGAATGTAATAATTTTGTATAGTTTAGTTAGATATTGCTTATATTTAGTAAAAGGTTGTGTTGTATTGTAATCATTGCATACGTCATCGCTCATTTGTCGTTCTTACTTCTAGGAGAAGTGGCAGGAGGAAAAGTAAACAAAGGTAAGCCATTTGCTTTACACGTAATAACTGTACTAACATTTCATTTGTTATTGCTTTTGCATATTGTTAACATTTTGGATTAACAGTATTATGGTCCCCCTACCCTAAAAATTTTTCGCTGTTCGATTTTTTAAATCGCTTTTAAAAATGCATTACTTAAATTGGATACTACGGGGGTAGTTCAATAAGCACCCATGTTTGAAGACAGATGGCGTTGCTAAGACAAGTTGATGTTACCATCGTGTGCTGCCATTTGTTAGATGACACCAAAAAAAAAAATTGACACAGATTCATAGTTCAGCTTGTATTTGGCAGCCATTTTAGTATGTAGTCTAACGTGTTTGTCGCTAAGATGGAAAAAGTGCAGTATCGTTCAGTGATTCGCTTTTTGCTTTTGGATGGGTAAACGTGTGAGGAGATAAAAGCGAAAATTCTGTTTATGGGGACCCTTTGCCATCAACGACAACAGTCAGATATTGGTTAAACGAATTTAAACGTGGTCGAACAACCGTTTTTGATGAGGATCGCCCGGGACGCCCATCGGATGTGGTTACCGAGGAAATCATTGAAAAAGTCCACTACATGATTCTCGCTGATCGTGTGCGCGAATTAGCAGAGACCATAAGTGTGTCGACGGCAACGATAATTAATATCGTATATGATAAGTTGGCTAGGAAAAAGTCGTCGACCGGATGGGTGCTGCAAATGCTCCCCGTGGATAACAAGCGGCTGTGGCTTTCACCTTCGAAGCTGTGTTTGGAGCAATTTAAGCGAAATCCGAAAGAATTTTTGTATTGACTTGTCACCGTCGATGAGACCTGTATTCTTTATGATACACCCGAAAACCAGCAACAGTCATAACAACGGGTTGCTTCCGGTGAATCTGCTCCAAAGAAGGCGAAGACAGTCCCATCAGCCGGAAAAGTTATGGCGACGATTTACTCATAGACTTCTTAGAAAAAGGAAGAACGATCACTGGTCTATACTATAGTGAGTTATTGGACCGCTTCGACAAGAAATTGAAGGAAACACGGCCCCGTTTAGCGAAGAAGAAAGTTCTGTTTAACCACGACAATACTCCAGCATATTCATTCGGAGTTGTCGCCGCCAAACTGCTTGAATTGCGTTATGAATTGCTGTCACACTCCCCGTATTCGCCTGATCTGGCTCCCTGCGATTTCTTTTTGTTCCGCAACATGAAGAAATGGCTAGCAGGAAAAAAATTCAGCTCAAATGAGGAGGTCATCGCCCAGGCAGAAGCATATTTTGGGGCGTTGGAGAATTCCTATTTTTTGGAGGCGTTAAAAAAATGGTAAGGACGTTGGGAAAAGTGTATATACCTTAAAGAGTAATGTTGAAAAATAAAAAAATTGTTTTTGAAAAAATGGTGTCTTCAATCCTAACACGGGTACTTATTGAACCACCCTCGTATATTAAATAGTAGGTGCAGCGACCAATTGCATTTGGCGAGGCGACCTTAGTTTTTTTTGTTAATTTTTTGCATTTTTGTTGCCGAAGACTGCCTTTTTTCTTTTACTTGACTGGAAGCGTGTAGAGAAGTTTACCAAAGCTGCTTCTCAGAAAAAATCCAATAAGAACATTCTGCTTCTAATATTTTCGTCTATATGTACTGCGATATTTGTCAAAAAAGCTTTCAAATTTTTTTCTTGATTGGTGTTTAGTCAAATATTTTCAAAATACAAAGTAACTATGTAAAAAGCTGACTCGGCTGGGCATGTAGAAAAGAACAAAAGTTGGGCCGTTATTTTCAACAGGTTCAAAATATGCCATAGTTCGCCAAATATAACGTATACAAAACTGAATCCTTATTAACCCGGTCCTGTAAAACATGAATTATGCTACCTACAATAGCTCATTACACTTCGAAACATCGATACATTCTTTTTTAAGGCCAGTGTGACTTTTTATTGTTATGTAAGATTGAGAAAGAAGAGAAGTAATAAATAATACATTGTATTTGTTCCGCCATCATGCTTAAATGGTTTTACCAATCTTAATAAAATGTAGCAGGTTATCCGTTATTACTGTCCAAACTGAAGTACGACGTGTGACAGTTTAATTCCCCTAATAACAGCGTAGTGTCGCCTATGACGTGATTGTGTCAAAATAACATAAATAAACTCCTGGACAAAATTAACGCAACATTCTTAAAATTAATTTATCTTTTTCTTATGTCAGTTTTAAAGTTTATCGAGTATTTGAATAGTAGGCTATGCATATTTTGTTTCGTTGTTCATGACAGAAATCAAAACAGTTCGTTTAGATTTACAGTTTTAAAGAATTTTTTAGAAGATAAACAATTTTCTGTAAAAATGCCATAGATTTTCTTTAAAAGAAAGCTTATAAATTGTTCCCTTTTTCAAAGTAATACGTTTTTGTGGTAGACTGTTTTATTTTTGACCCCGAAGAATTAGAAAAATGAATCGAACAAGGAATTTAACTGAACACGAGGTAGTGCGAGTCTCAGTTTTATTGGGCGAGGGATATTGTCAGAGTTATGTTGCCAATTTGTTAGGCAAACATCGTTCCACAATAAGTCGTATGGTAAGACGCTTGAATGAAGTAGGAACTTATTCTAGAAGGCTAGGGCGATGCACTAGCGACCTAGATGAACATTTTATAAGACAATATGCTTTAACAAACAGGACTGTCACTAGTTCTATAATAAGAAACGAACTCGAAGCTGTTCGCAATGTCACAATTTCTTCTAAAACAGTTAGAAGACGATTAAATGAAGCTGGATTAAACAGTAGGACACCAGCCACTGCGCCCTTGCTTACTAGAGAGAACAGAGTTGCCAGGTTACGTTTTGCTCGAAATCACGAAAACTGGTCTGTGGATGATTAGAAACAAGTTTTCTTCACACATGAAACTAGGGTTAGTCTAAAACATCCACATGGTCGTGAGCGAGTATGGCAAAGACCAGGCGAGAGGTTTGCTCCTTGCAATATCTCTGCAAGGATTCCATTCGGCGGTGGCTCTGTTATGTTCTGGGGTGGCATCTGCTTTGATGCTCGCACAGAGTTAGTTCCTGTCCGTACGAGATCCATGAATGCTGACTACTATCTTGAGAACATTGTAATAGAACATGTGATGCCTTTCGGTCATTTTGTGGGGCCCAATTTCCTGTTTATGCAAGACAACGCTCGACCTCACGTGGCTAGGGAGGTACTCGATTATCTTAATCAAGTTGATATACCGATTATGCAATGGCCACCAAAAAGCCCGGATCTGAATCCGATAGAACATGTATGGGATCACCTTAAGAAAAATGTGAAACGTCATATACCTGCACCTAGAAACCTGAGGGAACTTGAAAATGCGGCTATCACAGAATGGGAGCAAATTCCTCAAGATTTTATCCAAAATTTAATTTAAAGCATGCCTAGGCGCATAAACGCTGTCATCCGAAGTAGAGGAGGCAACACACGCTACTAGTGTCCCAGTTACACCATTAATTTTGCTACTAGTGTCCCAGTTTATTTTTTTCATTATTACATAATTTTAACGATTTTGTTATTAGGTCTTAAGAATAATTTTAATTCCAATCTTATAGAGAAATTTGGTAGCTAATTCACTTTTAAAGTATCCGAATAAGTTTTTTCTAACTTTTAGTGTAACCAATGTTCATAAAAAATTATTAAAATTAATTCATCATAGAGATTTGTATGACTTAATATATTGTTGCGTTAATTTTGTCCAGGAGTGTATTTGTGTTTCAACTAATATATATATTTTGTGTGAAAATCGGCCTATCAAAACATTACAATTGTTACAAGTGGCAGTCGAAAGTGTTTAGGTGGCATAAAAGATTCAAAGATAGTGGTATAATAGATTTGAGGAATCACCTAAAAAGACAGCCAAAACCAAGGAGGGACTTGGTTTTGTCCCTCTTTCAGGTTAGGGAAAATCCAAAATGCAGAGTGCTAGATACAATACGGCCCGATAGACAATTAACTGTGAAAATCCTAGCTCAAAAATTTTAGATTACCGGAGAAAGAGTTAGAGAAGTTTCAACCAAAGAATTGAATTTTACAAAAATTTCTGCTAAATTTATTCTGCGAATATTGACGATTGAACCCGAGGCCGTGGCGACTTTATTCAAATGCGCACCTGTTTCTGAGGTAATTATGCGTGATAAAATTTGAGGCTTCCAGTACAACCCTGAAACAAGCGCCAGAGAACCAAATGTCGCCATTCAACGTTCACTGTGCCATACAAAATTATACATGTTGTGCTGATAGTTTAAGACCACTAAAAAGGTATTCAAATCACATTCACAAACACTCAAATAATAATAATGCTATGCAGAAGTATTGTTGAGATTACGAGATTCTGACTAAGAAAGAGACCCGAACTGTGGTAACTTTACGCACGCTTTAAAATACTTTGTAGACATGAAAGCAATTACCCAGTTATATCATCCTACATATTCACCTGACTTAGCTCTCTGTGACTTCTGACCATTTTTAAAATTAACGGTTGCCCTGAAAGGACGGAATTATTCTAATATAACTGATATCTAACGGAATGTGAGACAGCTGCTAAACAGTACTTCGGAAAACGCTTCCAGAAATGGGATCGATGTTTAAGTCAGTGTGTAGATGTACATGGAGAGTATTTTAAAGGTAACAGTAGCTCCTACTGTAGAGTTCCACATATATATTTTGTAAAGATGCATTTCGGTAGGTCTATATTGTTTGAAAGGTTTTATTTATGGCTGTCGGGTTTCCTCAGAGAGGGTTCTTTACGAGTGACAGTCGACGATTTCTTTTTAATACCTTCACGCTCAACACCGGTGTGCCCAAAAGCTACATATTGTCTATGTACAGCTTTGCAGATGACAGTACGCTTATTTCTTCATCCACTTTAAACGCTCGAACATTGGCTACTCATGCAGATATTCGCAGACAGTGTAAAGATCTGGAAGAATAATCTTGGAGCGACAGTAACCAAGTAGAATTTAACGCTACAACAACCCAAGTTACAGTTTTTTATAAAAAAGCTAACGCTGCGAAACCCGACTGAGTCATGTCAGCGTCGTCACCAAGTTGCTAGGCATTAACTTAGAGGCAAATATGTCTTGGCATGAACATGTCCATGTATAACAAAGAGAAGTTCTCAAAAGCTGGGAATACTATTTCGAACTAGAAAACTTTACACGCCACTACCGTTAATTCTGAAGAAAGCTAAAATTCGGCCAACGATGGAATAATGCTTCCATGTTTGGGGTCTGCTCCCAAACATACACTGCATTTGTTGGATTCTATTTAGAATAGAGCCATTCGCTTGATTGGAGTCTCAGAACTGACCAGAAACCTTGATACTAGGGTTGTATGATAAGTACCTGGCCTTGACAAGAAAAAAAACGTTTTTATGTGTAAAATTTATTTTATTTTTTGACATAGTCTTCTTTTAGCTCGATACACGTAGTCGAACGTTTTTTTTTTTTTGTATCCGATCTAATAAGCACGCTTTCTCCAACCCTTCAAAATAGGCAATCACCTCATCGCTTGAGCCAAATTTTTTTCCGCGGTTGTTTCATATTCGGAAATAGGAAATAATCGCATGGGGCTAAATCTGGTGAATATGGTGAATGCGGAAGCAGCTCGATTCCTCATTTATGGAATTTTGTCATGGCGATGACACGGTAAATAATCAAGAATCCGCCCAGACAGATCAATAGAGAAATCAAAAATGATGATTATAAAAAAAATTATTTAGATTCCTTGAAAATTACGTGACTGAGGCTCATTTTATTCTAGTCACTATATATCACCACTACATCAAACATTTTATTTTTGCACTCGACGTGCGTTTCACTAACCATGTTAGCTTCGTCAGGAGCGATGATTGACCGACAATCATCGCTCCTGATGAAGCTGACATGGTTAGCGAAACGCGCGTCGAGTGCAAAAATAAAGTTTTTGGTGTAGTGGTGATATATGGCGAATAGTGTCATTGTGCCAAGGATTCCACATTCCCAGCCTAACTCCTTTTATTGCCTAAAAAGGTGTTTTTTTTTTTTAAAAAAAAAAAGAAGCAATATATGTTTCAGTATGGTGTATGCTTTAGTGAGTTATCCACTCTCTAATCTCGGTACTATAAAGACAGTACTCCTTAGAATTTTATTTACAAATTTTTTCATTGTAAACTCTTTCGATATCGAGATGCTCATAGATTAACTGCAAGTGATATTTTTAAACACTTTTCTGAAGTTGGACTAAGTACCATTTTAGGATTTATTTTCCAGAACATATATGTGTTATATTTGGTGAAGTGGTTTTCTTAGAATTTAACAAAACACCTATGTATTTAAATTTTGATTTGCAAGTTTCCTATAATTTTAGAAGTGGAAGTAACTACAGAGACAAAACTCCAACGAACGATAACAGCAATAGGAAAGAATCTGGTGCAAGCATTGAAAGTAGAGATAGAGACAATTTTAAGTAAGTCTAATCAACATTCAAGGCTAAAATATTTAAATAAACTTTTCCTCCTAGTTCAGAAAACACAGTTTTGACAAGATTGTGACTGTAGTACGTACAGTCTGTCAAGTAAGAACGTGTCCGCGATAATTCATTTTTGGTAGTTGCGATTTTAGCGATTCATCAAAAAGTTGGTAGAGGGAACCTTGGTCTACGGCGCATTTTAGTAAAAGTATCAGTCGATTTCGAATTTTCGTCGAAATCACGTAAAATCCAAAATGAGTCCCTTGTTTGCGCGTCGGTTCGAGGCAGTCTTTCTCCTTCCTATCCAAAGGAGTTTAAAATGACACAGTCTGCGGCCGCTAAATATATTAAAAAGTCGGTACCGTTCATGAAGAAGTGGTTAAATCATTTTAACGAAACGAAAAATGTCGACGACTTGCCAAAACGTGGCTCGGTAGGCAAAGTCATTCCGAATGTCAAAAAACCAATGATGTCTTTGTTTTCACGGGACCCGAAATTGACGCTGCGTCAAGGAGTGTCAAAATTAAGAAAATCGGGTTTGAATGTGTCATGATGTCAAATTCCGAAGAAACTTTTGCCGGGCGCAAATACCGTCGCGAAGCTACTCGCTTGGGCGCATGATAAGATACTAGAGTGACGCCAACACTATTGAAAACAATTGGTCCCTTGTAAAGGCAAGCTCAGAGGAAAGGTTTTGAGGACTTTGACTCCGTCGTTAGCGAGATTTGAAAAATTTTAAGATCATTGCCATAGTATGCAGAAAATCTTGTCGACAGCTTGCCTGGAAGATACCAGGCAATTATTGATGCAGAAAGCGATTAGATAACTTACTAAGTAATTGCGCCGTTGTTAGCACACCAAAGAATACATTATTGGCAAAAAATGTTTTCGAAACACATTTTTTTCAAGAATACGAACGGTCACGTTCTTACTTGACAAACTGTATCACATACTGCTTTTATTACTTAATATATATATGCCTAATACATTTTTTAGAGTTCCTCAGGAACCTGCTCCAAGTCACTACCGTGGCCGCAAAGGAAGACGTTCTTCCAGGGATCATAGGGATACCAGTTTCGATAGGTTCCACAATAGGTCACGAGGACCAAGTAGAGATGTCAGTTTTGACAGGAGTCAATCAACAGGCATTACTGAAAACTGGAGAGAGGAAATTATAAGGAGTAGACAAAACTCGGACAGAGAAGGTATTAATTTTACCTAGAAAGTTGAAGTGAATGAAATTGACTTGGCACTACAATTGGAGGTTAAGTCTACGCATACTCAGTACCGAAATACTAGTATGAAAACTTTTGTTTTCAAAGTTTATCAATTTAATATAGCTGAGGGCGATTTTTGTATATTTGATAGTTTACTTTAATCCATTAGGACGCTTAGCAAGATATCAACCGATAAAACACCTCAGAGCTACCTCAAAGCAGAAAACAACATATCTGGAGGAACGACTCATTTTTAGTACAAGACGTATGCGCGCTGACAATGGATCTTATTGCTGTTAGGTAGTTAGTGGTAGTAGTCAGAAAAATATCAAAACTCAACGGGTATAGAGCTAGCGCTAGTTTAGAGATGGACTTTTCCCACTTGTACTGAGTTCCAATGTTGTATTCTGCTTCGGGGAAGTGTTTGCGTCGTTTATTTCACACTTCCTCTGTATTAAGATATAGTTCCAGACGTTCGAAAATTTCTTTCAAACGGAATCTCGCTGATGAGTTCCAATCAGGACAAAACACGTGCTGGGTTATTGTCTATATTTTGGTAATGGCGTTACCTGAGACGGTAACTATCTTAGACTCCTTGTACGTCTAAGTTACTAAAAATCAACTAAGCCTTAAAATTCTCTCTCTAGTAATTACATATTATTTTTCTTTTTAGAATCTGCAATTAGCCGTAGCCGTAGAAACTCTGAACTCGACGAGCATGCTCTAGAAACACCATCGAAAAAAGGAGGAATATTAGTCCTTCCTCCTAAGACTCCCGAGCCGCCGCCTCAATCGAATGCCGACCGCCCGAAATTCCCTGAAATTAGAAAAACTCCTCCCCAGCAAAAAACCCTATTTGATCCGAATAATCCTAAAAAGCCGATTTTGGTCAAGTCGCCTGGTAGTAGAGTGGCCGTGCCGGGATTTTCGGGTGGTAACACTGACGACACACCTCCCAAGATGTACACTACTGATCAGTTTGGAAAGGTTGTTCCGAATTGGTATGACGAGTCTAGGTGAGTGACTTTGCAATTTGTATATAAAGGTGTATAAGTTGGAACATTTTCAAGAACTTTTTAGGCCACTAAAGGCCAAGGTGTTATAATTTGATTTCCTTTTGGTATTAAAACTTTTCATTTAATAAACATTGTATAACATTATATTAAAATTAACAGTTAAAATAACTTTAGTCATTATCCCTGATAGCCAGTGTTGCACTGCAAAAACTTGGTCATCTGTAGTTTGGAGTCGATTTGACGCCAAGTTTACGGTAAGTTTTTTGGTGAGCAACATTTGGATACAAGTTGATCGAAATCTACGGCCGGTAATTGAATACAAGTTGTAGGCAAACTTGTACTACAATATGTACTCCAACTTTTGTACAAGTTCACTTCAATAACTTGTACAGTTTTTTATAGTCAAGTTGTACTCAAATTGCGTAGGAATTTACTGCCAACTTCACTACAACCTTGCCCTCTCTAACTTTTTTCTTCAAATTGACTACGAATTCCGGCCCTAGAGTTTATAAAAGTTGGATTCAGCATGGCTATCAGGGATCTTATCAACAGGCGACGAGATTGCGGTGTTCTACTGGGATCCCCCTGCACTGTAGGAGTTGATGCTCAGTCGTGTTCCGGAAAGTTGAGAGTGACCGATTTTTGGAAATTTAAAGGAATTTTGCTTATTAAATATATCGAAAGAGTATTCGTAGGGATTACGGAAGGGCGATTCGAAAAATGTCCAAATTCATGGAGTAAAAAAATTGTATGATAAAAGCACGATCCTTAAGGCCCGCACAGTTCAAACTATTACCGAGCCATTCGCCCCGTGGCCTTGATTTAGGGCCCTGCGACTTCTTTTTGTTTAAACATTTGAGGAAGAGGCTCAGGAGCTAAAAATTTTCCTCAAATGCTGAGTTGCTAGCCGCTGTCTTCTAAAATGAATCGGGTGTGCACCGATTAATGTTGACGAATGTCCAATATTGATAGTATTTTTTACTATTGTTTTCTTTTTACAGAGAAGAATTCAAATCAAGTCATTTCCCCGATCTTCTCAGAGACATCAAACGAGCGGACACAGAGCTACAATACATTATAAACGGTGGAATGTTATTGGTCAATTACGAAACTGTCGATAACCTCAGGCAATTCCTGAAAAGCGCATTGGAATACGTTTTATGTAAAGCGATCAAATTTTGTCAAACCGAAAATGTGGAACAGCACGTTTGGAAGATTTTGTACTATAATATTATCGAAGTTACGAGGAAGGCTATACTTAACGATCCTGAAAACAAACAGCAGTATAAAGGATTTCTGTTGTATTTAATCGATGAAGGTAAGAAAGTTATATTTTCTAAAAATCTGCATTTGAGACAGAATGATCAATCGTATCTAGTTTTTATAAAAAAAATTCTTGGTTATTACATTTTCAATTTGTTGACCTATGGAAAAACGGGTATATTTCTGTCCTTTTCTTTCCCTTAAGAAGCAAAAGTCATAAATACTCTTGCCAACTTAAAAAACTTGAAATGACGGTCAACAATTGCGCGGTGTTGTGTCAAAATAAATTTTTATATTATCTGGGGTTACCCAAGGCTCCCATTTAAGGACGATTTTGTCATTTTGCCCTAACAAGTGTAACATTTTTAGTGTTCCGTACGGAACACTTATGAGATTACTTCAGTGTCGATCTGTCTGTCACACCCGATTTTCTCCGAAACTATTTGACATAGCAAGTTGAAATTTGACACCAGTATAGAAATTGATGGCCCAATCAGAGCTATGTAGTTTTGAAAGTTAAATTTTCACTTAAGGAGTCTGCTTGCGGGAGGAAGTGAAAAATTTTTTTTTCCTGAGGTTATCGAGTAGCTTGTGAAAGTACGAGTTCAAAAATATATATGTTTTAATACTCGTGCAAACTTATCTTAATATTATTTTTAGTAAAGAAATGTCCCAAAATCGCTTCCCCTCCTATCTTGAAAAGTACTGATCAAAAAACTTTGAAAAAATTATGGAGTAGTCTCTATAAAATGTAGATTAAGTGAAAATTATCACGAATGCATTACCTTTGTTAATTTTTCTGGTAAAAAGAACTTTGTCTTGACAAAATGGTGAAGGCTGTTGTGGAAAATTGTGAATTTAAACGGGACTAAGAGCTACGAAATATTAATACGTATTCAGTGGAATCAGTAATATATTCATATATTTTTCAGTATATTACTCCTTGAAGCATTTGGTTTTTAAAGGCAATTACGGTACGGAACAATAATTGCGCAACACCAACTGTCACTTCACGGTTTTTTTTTAGTTATTTGTACATTACATCTGATGATAATTGATGATGAATGAACCATCCCTCTAACTAAATTTGAAAAATTAGGCCAAAATGCTTTATACAGCTGTACCGTTTTTAGAGAGTTTTTACGGAGTTTTAATATATATTTTTAAATGTAAAAAACGTGTATATTTTTTTCAGTTTTATAAAGCTCTTTTTTCTATAAACTCCAATATATATTTTTGGGAAGTTGTTGTGCAAAATTAGGGAAAAAGAGTTTTTCTAATTTTACCGAATTTAGTTGACACGTTTGACAATGACATTAATTTGTGTTACGAATTTTGATGCTACCAAGTGAAGTGGAAGTGTTAGTATAAAACTGTTTTTTTTTATGAGACGCAAAGAAAAATACCTAGCCTAAATACATTTTCAAGAAAATATCACCGCATCTTAACTGAAGAAACAAAAGAAATTGATGATGAGGTGAAAACCATCAGACTGTGAAAACAAAAATTATAAAAATAAATTTGTTCATTTGTTCCTAAATACGGTATTATTGTCCAGTACATTTTTTCTAAATTCGTTTTAGTCTTTCCACGGCTGTCGAAATGATTTCTTGGCGTTGATCATTTTCAGTTGAAACCTTTTGTGTAGTTTTTTCACGATTCACTGTCGAGTTTCTTTTTTCTTTTGGATAGCTCTAGAAAAAGGTGTCCACTATTGTTAAATCTCAGCTACTTGAGGACCATCTTGATCGATTTCCCTATTATTATATTTTCTTTATTGTTTCCTTTTAAATTTCTATTAAAAAATATTAGTCATATTACTCTGTTGAATATACATGACCAAACTAGACTATTTTTTTCTCTCTTTGGCCATTGAGAAAATAGACTCATCCGACCTAACAGTTATATATATATATATATATATATATATATATATATATATATATATATATATATATATATATATATATATATATATATATATATATATATATATATATATATATATATATATATATATATATATATAACCATGTTTTTTTTTTTAAGTATTTTAAATCTTGCAATATATTTTGCTAAGATCTTCAATTAAGTATCTGTTATAGAACTTTGTGGATTTTCTAAGATCAAAAAATAGTAAATCTTGATTTTTCTTTCGCTTTCTGAATAGTCATTGTCTTTATTGGCTTTCAAGCAAGGCAGAGCCTCTTACTTACATTAATGATCGTTGTTGCTACATGATATGAATGATTACTTATTCCAACTTAACCTAAGCATTTACAATAGTGATCCTATACTAACCTAACCTAGAAAATGTGCTTATTTTACATGATTGTGACCTAACATAACTTAACCTAGGACTTATGCTAACTTATCCTAGCTTTACAATCCTCTGTTGTGGTGGGTGGAGCGGGTCTCGGGCATTGGTTACGGGCATGTGGATGGATCAAGAAGGCGTTCCTGATGATTGGGTTGGGGTGTTGAGACGCTTTGGTCAGGAACTTTGTTTGGATTTTTCGCATGTGCACCTTTATAGTCGGCACACCCAGGTTTCTGCGTAGTTGGTTGTTTCTCATAAACCATGGGGCTCCCGTGATCATTCTCAGGGTCTTATTCTGCACTGCCTGGAGTTGCGCTCTCCCTGTCTTGGAGAGCTGGCACCACATGGGGCAGTCGTAGGTGAGACCTGCTTTCACAATGGTGTTGTATATCATTAGCTTGCTTCTGGTGGAGAACTTGCTAGAGCGATTTATAATTGGATATAATTTGCTTAAAAGTCGTTTTGTTTTCCTGGCAGCAGTGCTGACCTGGTTCTTCCAGGCAAGCTGTTTATCGTACTGGATGCCCAGGTACTTGATGGTGGTTGCCCGTTGGATGCGGAAGCCTTGTAGCTGAAGGTGTTTCTTAGTAGTAAAATGAAAAATGTAAAAGTCTTTCCAATTTTTTATTTTCGTAATTTTTCCCCTTTGCGCAGTCCTGTTCTTTCGTTTATTCGTTGTTTTAGTTAAGATGTGGATATATTCTTGGAAATGTATTTAACCTAAGGTCTCTTTTTAATAAAGTTTTATATATTCTCGTTGTGCTTCCATTTTCTTTTAACCATTTTTACTAAATATTTTGTTTATCTCCCTTTTTCCACTCTCTGAAAAAAATCTTTTTTATACTAACACTTATGTTTAACTTAGTACCATTAAGATTTTAGTAAGTCTAACACAAAAAGTAATAGCTGGTCTTTGTTTACAACTCATTTTTTGCCACTCTTACGACTATAACTAAGAAGCTAATGGAACAAATATCATAAAAAAAATGACATAACGCGGATAACTGATGGCGATTTTGACAACAAAAAGACACATCTTATGGCTCTACCATTTTTTCCTAGTTTCAAAAAGTTCAGTTTTTTTTTCGTCAGAAGGAGAAGGATGTTATATTTGAAGAAGTGATCGTTTTTATAAATTGTTAAATATATCACGCACTGAAGAGGCACCCTGTATACTTATTTTTTATCGAAATTTTCTATTTTAGGTACCAAATATTTTGAACGACTTATAGGCGTACTAGAAGACACTTACGAATTCAAAGTTGTCGATTACATTGGCAATAACAGTATGGTGCAACACAAAAAACTCGGATTTAAGGGACTCGCTCTTATTTCAACTCAAAAAATATTTTTATTTTTGGGCGATCTATTTCGATACCGAGAGCAAGTTAATGAAACATCAAATTATGGAAAATGCAGGCAGTAAGTATGTCTTAGATACTATTTATAATTTTTCAGGACTTCAGTTAATAAAATGTATTAGGTTTTTACACCAACATTATTTAAAGAAAAAAACTATGTAGACTTCAAAATAAATCTTTATATTCTTCCTGGGATACATAAATTACATACTCCTTTCTCGCCCAAACAGGATAAATTATTTGCATTTAACTATTGTAGGCATGGCGATTTCTTGGCTAGGCGGTATTTTATGGTATATCCAAAACCCTTTGTTTATGACCCTTAAGTGTCTTCGGTAATAATTGTTGGCAAGTGGCATTTGATGTATTTCTGTCAGAAGTCTTCATTATTAGCGCTGGGGTCCCGCAGTGTTTCCTACTATTTTTTTTTTGCATCAATGATCGGCTAAAAAATACCAAAAACTCTAACATAGAAAGCTTTGCTGGTCTTTTATATAAAGAATCTCTCGGGAACAAACGACGGATCACTCTGTGTCTCAAAATGAATCGCTATTTCTGCACACGTGCCATTCGAAAGATTGATGTGAAGCATTATACTCTTGTATAAGAAACAATTCCCTTTGGATTGCAGCGACTATAGAATAATCGCTCTGATATCACACGCTGCTAAGGTGTTTCTCTGGATCCTAAATGAAAGACTCAAAACTTTTCTGCTGCCGCAAATATCTACCGAACAAACAGGCTTCATTCCAGGAAGAGGGACTAGAGAACAAATTCTCAACATCCGCCAAATAATAGAAAAAGTCAGGGAATTCCAAATATTTTATAGACTACTCTAAAGCTTTCGACGTCATACAATGGAACAAACTCTGAACGATTCTAATCGGCATTGGAACACCTATACATCTTGTAAACCTTATCCGATCCCTGTATGAGATCACAAATGGCAAAATTAAACTGAATAATTTTTTTTCCCATCCCTTTAACGTAGAAGCCGGCGTCAGAGAGGGCTGTATTCTGTCACTCTTACTTTTTAAATATGTATAATGAACATATAACGAAGTCTGTTTTGGATGGCTGGAGTGGAGATGTGAGAATCGGTGAAAAAAGCTAAGTAACCTTAGATATGCGGATGATACTGTTATACTTGCAATGTCAATGCAAGACCTGGAATCAGTTATGGAGCACCTTCAAATCACTAGCAAAAACTATGGATTGACAATTAATAAAGTGAAAACCAAAGATTGTTCTTTGTAATGAAGATCTGTCCCACATAAATGAAATTGCTGGCTTCACTGTTCTAGACCATTTCTACTATTTAGGATCCCTCATAACTAACGATGGTGAGTGTGAAGCGCAAGTAAGAAGACGTTTGGCTATGGCTAGAAACTCGACGATCAAACTCACTAAGGTCTGGAAAGATTCAGCTGTTAAAAAGCACAAAGTTAAGATTGCTATCCAGCTTTATATTCCCTATAGCAACTTGCGCATCGGAAATACCATCAAACAAGCTGACAAGAGATGATTCGATGCGTTTGAGATATGGGCATATCGAAGAATCCTCAGGGTATCATATACCAAACATAGTGCAAATGTATCTATTCTTGAAGAGCTTAGTATAAATGATCGACTTTTAACTAGAATTAATAGAGAGTTCTTGAAATATTTTGGTCACACTATGAGGAAAGTGGATGCCATGAAAAAGCTTATAATAATGGGGAAGGTAGAAGATCAAGGGGACGGTCTCCAACAGGATGGTCCGACCAAGTAAGATCTTTTCTGGGTATGTCACGGGTCAAGTCCGGTCGTGTAGGATCGAGATGCCTGGAGAATGACTGTTGAGGCAGCAACTGCATAGTATCACCAATACTTCTATTGGGGTGAAAGGATTGAGAGAGAGCGAGACACTCTTGTAGTGATTTAAGTATTTCTCTTCATCACACTTGCTGTGCCTACGAATATTTTATATGCTCTTGTCTCTCCCTGCAGTATCCAACAAGACAAGGATGTTGTTCATAGAGAATATTGCCCCTAAAAATCCAATATGGCATTTTAAACAATACAAACTTCAACCAAGAGAGACCTATAAATATACTGGCCGAGAAAGAAGTATGTAATTTATTAAAAATCTCAATTGCATAATAACTAATAATTTTTCTTATTAGTGTCAAATTGTTTTAGGTGGTACATCAAGTCACATGAAATTAACCCTAAAAATGGGAAACCATACAATCAGTTGGCTGTGTTAGCGGTATTTTCTGTAAGTACTCTTTTTCACACTTATGTTATTATTTTTTAATAGTATTTTAAACGAGAAATACGATGAAAAGCCCATATTCTGAAACTCGTTACTTGCAACAATAAACTGATTTCGTTATCTAATAAATTAATATAACTTCCAACTCATTATTACAATTGGGACGTGCCCAAAAAAATTGTTCACGCTCTTCATTATTTCTTTCTTGCTCAAATCGGATCGCACTAACTAGAACCTGAGTTGGGTGTAAAATGGTGCTATTTAAACGCCGTGCCGAATTTTTCTTCCCACCAAGTTTTTGGCTTATTTAGGTACAGCGATTCAAGAACAACGTGAATCGCTTTTTCCGCACACGTGCCGCTCCTGGAGCGCTTTAGGGACTTCCCTGCAACACGTGTGCTAGACCCATAAAAAAAAAATTTCAATTTTCTTTTTTTTTTCATTCACCCCCCTACCCGAGTAGGTATTTTTCCTTTTTCATATCCTAAGGATATCGACGGGCATGTCGTAATTCTGTTGCTTGTAACTAGTTTTATGATATTAGTTTCTCCAGAACCTCGTGTGTCTTAGGTTTTATAACATATAACATTTTTTCTTTTAAATAGAGAAGGAAACTTGACGCCGTTTACTATTACATGAGAAGTTTGATGTCGTCAAATCCAGTACCGTCCGCCAGAGAAAATTTAATTTCGTTATTTGATGAAAACAGAAGAAAGGTAGGTACAAATCTTGGTTTTGGAATTATATCCTTTATGTTTCATATTTCGTTCTTTTTTATTTAAAGACCATTAGTCATAATCATCCAATAAAATAAGTATATCTAATTAAAGGATCATCAGACCTGTTAAAATCTTTTTTTTTTACTTCAAATGGATTATACAATAGTTATCACCACTTCACCAATCACTTAATTCGTGCGTCGAATGCAAAAATAAAGTGTTCGGTTTAGTTGTGGTAACTGTTGTGTAGTGTTATTGTGCCAAAGATTCAAAAGTCCCTTGTAGTTCAAATGGACTACTCTTTACACCCGAGCACGAGAGTAAGTGTGTTTGATAATATATTTATTATTGCATAATTTAAAAAAAAGTATATTAGGCATTATTGGAAGATATTACATAACAACTCATTACTCAGTAGTTTCTACTCAGTTATTGAACTCAACTTTTATCAGTCAAAGAGTTTTAATTAACTTGCGAATTATCGTTAAATTCTCGATTTAAAATTACTGTCGTTGCGATATATTTCTCATCTTTTTATTACCCATTCATTTTCCCATTTAGTACTTTGCTTATAAATTATTTTTGGTAAAAGGAGTACATTTTAAGTAATTTTAGTAAACTTAATTTTTTTCTGAGGCAACTTTAACATGTGGAACTAAAAATTTTTAAAAATTAGAAATCTTGAGAAATTTTGACCCAGTCTTGTCGGATGATATGTAGAAATGCCCAGTTAATTTTATTTATGTTTTTATATTAACAAGCCCAGTATTCAACTCGCAGCAAATGCTATTTCGCATTGATCGATGAAACAGTGTGTCCCAAAAAGTTTTATACAAATGCAAAAAAGGTTTTTATCTTACATATTACAAAAGAATTTATTCTTGATAAAAAGTTCTGCATCACATGGAAATCCATAATCAAGCATCAAAAGTTTAAAATATTTGATGGTATACAGGGAAAATAAAAAATAATGATTTATAATATATGTTTAAATTTAAATACAGAACAAAATATTAATTGAAAATGTTAATATGAGAGCATTTAATCAGTGTGGACTATCGGTTCTTACATACGGGGCAAGACCCTAACCCTCATCAAAAAATCAATACTTAAACTGCAACAAACGCAACGTAAAATGGAGAGGTCGATGCTGGGTATTACCCTAAGAGACAGGATGAGAAATGAGGAGATCCGCAGAAGAACAGGCGTGGAAGACATAATAGAGCGCATACTCGGACTAAAGTGGAGATGGGCGGGGCATGTCGCCAGAATGAAGGACAACAGATGGACAAGGAGGATCCTGGAATAGAGACCAAGAACGGATAGACGAAGCAGGGGAACACTTCCCACAAGATGGACCGATGATATCAAGAGGGTTTCTGGAAATTGGATGGCAACTGCACAGGACAGAGAAAGGTGGTAGGATCTTGAGGAGGCCTATGTCCGACAATGGACCGATCGGGGCTGATTGATGAAGATGATGATGATTGTAAATGAGAAAGAGAGTAGGCTTGGAGCCTCGAGGCACACCGGCGTTTATAGTGGAAGTGTTAGAAAGAAACCCGTCGATTGCCACTCGTAACGAACGCTCTTTGAGGAAACTTGAGAGCTATAAACAGAACATTTCACATCGTCAGATGCCTTGGATATATCAAGAGTAAAGGTTCTCCACAGGTTTCAATTACGTTGTTCCAGAAATATGTTACATAAGTTGGAAGATCATCTGTTGATCTGTTTACGAAAGCCATATAGATGGCCGCTAATAATATTGAATCCTTCAAGATATTTTAGAAGATGCTGATTGATAGACTTTCGCTAATATTGAAAGCAGTGCGACTGGTCGGTAGTTGTTTGGCGAGATCTTCTTCCCTTTTTTGAATATCAGCTGAACTGTAGTGCATTTCCAGCAGAAAGGAAATAATCCTTTTCTGTCGGATAGGTTGAAAAGTCTACAGAAAACTGGTGTTAGTTCTCTCGAGCAGTTTTTGAGTACTATGGCAGGTATTCCGTCAGCCCCAGAAGCTTTTTTGAGGTCTAGCTCATTAAAATACGTTTTATGATACGCTGTCTGAAGACAATATCAGGCACCCTTGACTGCACTATGGGAATAGTAGGTGGTGTTTTTCCTTGGAAATCAACAGTAGAATATGAAGCAAAGAGTTTAGCCAACAAGTTCGCTTTCTCAACAGATGTTGCTGCAATAGAATTATCTAGCCGTGTGCATGGTGATATAATGGATTTGGTGAAATTTTGATTAACTGCCTTAGCAACTGACCAAAAAGACCTGGAATTTTTGGCGCAAACAAGAAGTTTGTTTCTAAGTCGTTGATTATGTACCTCCTTGTTTTCGTCGATAATTTCTTTGTATCTGTACCGGGCACGAACAAAGATGTTTCGATTTGTGACGTTAGGATTTTCACGCCTTTGTCGGTAGGCAAGATGTTCACTTTTAGATTTGTGGCCTTCCTAGTTAGGTAGCACTAGTTTTTAATTAATTTCGTTTTCCTTTATTCAATACATAATCTGACAATTACTGACGTCTTTACTGGAATTTTTTTAAATTTTTAACTAGGAAGGCCATAAATTTAAACGTAAGCATAATTTTTTAGTTCCTATTAACATTTTCAATTAATATTTTGCTCTGTATTTAAATTTAAACACACTTTACTCTTCATTATAAATCATTATTTTTTATTTTCCCTGTATACCATCAAATATTTTAAACTTTTGATGCTTACTTATGGATTTTCATGTGATGCAGAACTTTTATCAAGAATAAATTTTTTTGTAATATGTAAGATAAACTTTTTCTCCATTTGTATAAAACTTTTGGGGACACACTGTATATTAATGGGTTTTCTGTAATGTCGGGTTTTTGTTTCAGCGTTTTCATTGATATTTACATTCAGTAGTGTTTAGTGGTGATCCAAATTTATCGATATAACGTTCTCAGGGGTTCAGTCTTTCTATGATTTCAACTTGGTGAATTTTGGAACAGAAGTTTTCACAGCCTTGGTTAGTTCGTCCATCTTGGGATTAGATCGTGCCAAATTGGAGTGACTTGTGGAAGTTTCATGTACGATTGCACACTAACCTGAAGATATCCTTCCTCATTCTTCCAGAATGACCCACAGAATGAGCTCGACGAAGCACAGTCAAATATTTACACCGAATCGTGACCCAGTGTGATAGTTGTTTTCCTCATGTAATGCAAATGATAACCTAAATCTTTATTAATGTTGTTAAGATGTTTGTAAACAGTAGCAGATTATTTAAGTGCAGCGTTCGCCGCTTGTCCAATTTGTTTTTTTTTAAAATACCACATGAACAGGGAATCTTATAAAACAAAGACACAATTCCTTTATAAACTGAGGTATTTGTAAAATTCTGTCTTTTGGCGGTCATTTTACTACTTTATCTGTGGTATTGTGTCTGCAAAGCAAAATTGCACTTTCTATGGGTGTATCCTTATTACTGTCTTGTCTACGAGCTGCGTTTTTAAAGAGGCTAAACGAACGTATAATACCATCAGATCATTATTCACTTTTTAGAGCACTGGTGAGTTTATCGTTTTTGATGAGACAGACTGTGCATCACATACCGATGAAGCTCTAAATACTAGTGAGTTAATGCCAGATAGTTTTTGAGAAGGATGCTGGTGTGAATTAGCATGTAAATATCTGTTGGTTTGAGTAGGCTTTCTGCAAACTAAATGTGTCAACAGTACAGGCAGTGGAACGCATTGTAGAATCACGAATGCATATTTGTTTGCAAAATCTTGACCTATAGAAGATTTGGTTTCAACGGGTGGTGTAACATGTCACACACCATGTCAAATAATGGAGTTATTGGTGAAAATTGAATTCAACGGTTTGATAATTTTGTGAAATAGGCCTGTAAATTGGCCGCCAAGATCTTGTGATATCACCCTTTTAGATTATTTTCTGTGTCGATGTCATGATGCTGCAACAACATTATTGAGCTTTTGTATAAATAAATCTATAACAAGTATTATTTCTATTTTATATTATATTATTTCTATTTTATATTAAAAAAAATTACGTAAGAGTTATAAAGTAAAAAATATTCACATTTATTATTTTTTAATATATTTTTAAATTTAAAATAAACACTTATATTAATTCTAAATTTTCCCTATATTTTGTATCTTATCAAAATTGTTTCGGTACGCAGTACCTTCAACAGATAATCGGAAACTGTTGTGTTATAAGATACAAAATATAGTGGAAATTTAAAACTAACATAAGTATTTTTTAATTTAGTAGTAAATTTAAAGAACAAACTATTTTCCTAATGAGATAAATAATATAATAAGAAATTTTTAAAAATGTTGTTTTTCCATTAATTCGTTTATAGTATGTGTAGAGGTTTAAAAAAGAATGGATGTGTGGCAAAGGTTAACCTTCTTTCTTTCTCAGCCTGTGTTCATCCACTCCTGAATGTAGGCAAAAAATCAAAACCTTTCATGCCCATCTTCCATGCTCATCCAAGACTTGTTCGTCTGCCGATTTCCGTATTTTGGTTCTCTTTTCTCAATTGGATCTTGTGTCCTAAATATATGTACGAGGGCACGTTTTTCGAGCAGTTGGTTGGCAACAGACATCTATGACTCGGAGACCCATTATTTTGGTTTTATTTGCGTTAATTTCTAGTCCAACCTTTAAGGAAGCCTCATGGAGTTCTTGTAACATGATTCGAAGTTCCTCTCCTGTCTCGCTAATAATGACGATGTCATCTGCAAACCTTAAGTGGTTGAGTCGTACGCCATCTATATTAATTCCTTTGTCATGCTAGTTCATATTTTTAAACACATCTTCCAGCGCTAAAGTGAACAGTTTAGGTGAAATTGTGTCCGATTGACGTACTCCCCTTTCGGTACGGATATTATCGGTCCTTGTGTTCTCGTCAATGGTTATTTGCAGCGATGCATGAGCATATATATATTTAATTAAATTTGAGTATCTAGCGCTTATCCTTGTATTAACCATAGCTTTCAGAATTGCCCAGGTTTCTATCAAATCAAAAGCCTTACAGTAGTCGACGAAGGTTAACCTAATATTGGTTAATATATACATATATATATATATATATATATATATATATATATATATATATATATATATATATATATATATATATATATACATATGTATGTATGTATGTATATATATATATATATATATATATATATATATATATATATATATATATATATATATATATACTCGTATATATATATATATATATATATATATATATATATATATATATATATATATATATATATATATATATATATATATATATATATATATGTCGGATTATTATACTCTCGTGCTCTTTTACAACATATTATATTAAATTGTTCAGACTCATGGTTTTAATTGTTTGATGATCTCTTTATAAATGCAAGATGTTCCTATTGAGACAACATTTTTACTTGGTTATAATACTCATTAAATGAAGTCATTTCGCTAACTCTAATTTATATTAAAGTTTTCACGAAACTGTTTCAAGAAATGCCACTTAAATTGTACTAGATCGGAGGTAAACAATTTTAAAATATAATCAGTTACTGAATATCGTTACCATATCGGTACCACGATATCATTTTTTACGAGTACGGCACTCGCGTCGCTGGGAAATCTACAAATCACTATAAGAGTGGCATATGTGAGAAAATAGCGTTTTACGTTGGTTCTCTGAATTAATGAGATTCTCCTTATAGAAAAGTTCTTGAGAATAGTACAAGGAATGACAAGCCAAACTTTAGACAGATCTGATATGATGCTCCGCCCGGGTTACATCTGGCAAAAACCTCCTATTAAAGTATTTATAGAACATACCTAAGTCAGCGACTTTTGTTTGATGTTCAAAGTTAAAATTTCTTCTAAAAATCAGGTGAATAATTCTTTTCTGAATAGAATCTCACAAATGCAGGGTATCTTTGGAAGCAAAGCCACATACATGGGAGCCGTCGACTTTCTATAGGATTGCGGATTATATAGCTTTTTAGTACGAAATAAATTTCTAGCATTCCTTGCTATATAAATAAATCTATAACAACATTTGCTTTGGTGAAATGGAGTGTCTTGACATAATTATGTTGGGCTCTTTGAGATTAACTTTTCCCAAAAAACTACTCCCAGTTTTTTTGCAGTATTGTTCTTACTTGATTACTGTTACCCAGGACAGAATTTCTTCTAGGTGTTTGTTATGATGTATAACGTCCTGTTGTCGGCTAAGATTTACATGTGCATTGGTCAAAATAAATGAAGAAACAAGCTTGTCATCAGCCAAGCTGTAGATTGGATTTTTAGTCTTTCCAGCATACCGTTAATATAAAAAAGAAAGAGGGTGGGAGATAGTGAGGAGCCCCCCCCCCCCCCCCCCCGGATAATGAAGATTTTGTAAAAAAATCCATCAACCCAACCTGAAAGCCTTAACAAAACTTTTCAGAAACGTCATAAGAGCGGAGATTCGCCAACAAAACTAAATTGTTTTAAGGAGACTCAAACCGTTTCCTGCGCCCTGTCCGGAAATGTCCGACATCTTTCTCAACTCAATTGTTTAAAAGCTGTTACATAGATTCTAACATTTTTTTTGTTTGAATCATTGAATCTATATCTGATTTTTTGACTTAGGAAAAAATCTCTGCCTCTCAAAATGTCCTTAATTACTGAAAAAAAAAGGTAACTATATCTGCTACAATAGCTGGGAAAAGGAACATTGTGTCTCTAAATCCGTGACTTTTCAGGACAAGCGATTTTTCAAAAACTTCCGGTTTCGTGCTCGTTTCTTAATTCTCTGTTCTCGTGTAGAGTTCGGAACAGTAGAAAAATTATTATATTATGTTTTTACAATGACTATACCTGAGCCAGACCTCGTTAGTTCGCGACTCTTTTTTGTTCTATTGTGCTATGCCACGTTCTAGTGTAGGATTTTAAAAAACAGAAGAGATGCTGTAGTAAAAATGAATAATCCGTACCAAACCCGGAGACAGTAAGTCCAGCAAGACCCGACTTCTGTGTTTCCAGTAATAAGATTCACGATTCTCATTTTTTGACTTTTGTCTAAGTGTCTCCGGGACTTGACTATTATGATAGTTATCTCTGGGATGCGTGATCAAACTGAGTGAAAAAAACGACCACAACTAGCCAACTGCAAAAAATTATTTTAGCCACTGATGCAAAATTGTATGTAGTTTAATAAAAAAAAACAATTAAAATTATTTTTTCCCAAAAACGGAATCTATTTATTATTTAACTTGTGAAAACAAGAAGTGACGTCTTTTCGTGAGTTCTATAACCTATTCGAAATAGTGCTCTAACATAGAGGACACTGTATCTATATCGTTATAATAAGCTGTTAAATATTTTTCTCTTCACATGCTCCCAGTATATGCATCAAACATGCGTATGTATTTTATTAGGTTTTATTTATTTCACTGTTAGTAGCATTTGAGTGAGACGAGATAAAAATTTAAAAACTCGTACTGAAAGACATCAAGAAATTATATGCGATGAACCATGTAATAGTTGACAGTTAAATAAAAGAATTACTGTCGATAAACTGGTAACTGCGTAGGAGCAGTCAAATCGATAATGACACAATTACGCTTAAATTTTCTATCCCATTAGTTGCTTGACTGGTAAGACGAGATTATTTTTAGTGTTCCTTACGGAACAGTTATGGGATCACTTCGGTGTCCGTCTGTCACACTCGATTTTCTCGGAAACTAAAATTGACATAGAAAGTTAAATTTGGCACAAATATAGGAATTGATTTTCCAATAAGAGCTGTGTAGTTATAAAAGTTAAATTTTGACTTAAGGATTTTGGGGGATGAAATTAGAGGTTAAAAAAAATTACCAAGTCATCGAATGGGGTGTCAAATGGAAGCTTGTGAAAACACGAGTTCAAAAATATGCATGATGTAATACTTGCGCACACTTTTTTTGTATTTAAAAAAAAAAAGCAAAAAATGGCTGCTCCTCTCCTTATCTCGAAAAGTACTGAGCAAAAAGTTTTGAAAAAGTTGTGAAATATTCTCCATAAAGTTGAGCGAAAATGATCACGAGTGCATTACGTTTGATAATTTATCTAGTATAAATAGAAATTAATATCAAAACTGTTTTTAAAGGTTTTTATAATAGTTAAGTGTACGTTACTGTAACCAAGTGTCGCTCTTGTCCGAGATATAATTTGATTTTATTTGTTTATAATTAAACAAATATTTTGGTAGTAAATGATTGTTTTACACTTTTATTGCGAGATTTTAGATTGAGCTAGATTGATTCATTAAGTAGCTGTAGTAGATGCTATAACTATTATACATTATTGAGTAAGCGAAAACGTGAAAATATATATTGTATCTTAAGATGTTAGGGACCTAATTAGTTAACTTAGCCTAGGTAAGAATTTTATTTTATTTTAAAAGCAATCAAGTCCCACTTGTACTTGACCGGTTTTTTAAAAAATGTATACATATTTTTATGATTATTATCGACAATGAGTGGCGTAAAACCATATAAAAGTAGATTTTGCTTTATGTGCATCTTGCTCGCTAAATGTTCTGAATGTATACATTTTTTGCTTCGTAAATCCTTGTTTATTAGATGATATGTGGGACTAATCAATTTTTATGTTTAACTGTCAACTATAAGAAATCGACTATTGGTTTGTGTTTAGGATCTATATGTATATAACACATGTTACAATATAAGAATTGCATGGCGTAATTTGTTACCTTTGCATTACAGACTTAAGCATTAAAAAATTGATATAGTTAAGGTACATGTATAGTTACAGCAACGAATATCTAGGTGTATGTGTATATTCATTGTCAATTTTTTAATCATAATAGAAGTTTGGATTACAAAAAAATGCTGTTTTGCAAACACATGTATCATATGGCATTCCTAGCCAAATTCAGAAATGTACAGTTGAAGATTATATCTTTTACGTTGTGGCTCTGTTGAAACTGACTCTGCCCTAGAAATGGACGTTGATGCGACCCGGGACAAAGGTGGAGAAAGTAGCCTTGCCACAGCATGCACGATGATGCTGTGGTCGACTACTCCCTTTTCCAGTCTTCTAGTGGGACCAAAACGGATAACCGGAAACATGAGAAAACACCGGAGACGGAATGTCCCACCTTTAACGAGGACTCGTCCAGCAAGTTATTACAGAACTTTTCTGGAATACCTCGACGGAGACCTTCCACAGCCCTATAGGAGACCAACACGGGAATGAGCATCCCTTCTACTCTATTCTTCGAAGAAATTCTCCGGGTATCTTCTAATCCTAAAAATCCAGAAAGTAATAATGATAAAGGAGTCACGGTAACTTTTTGAAAGCGAATATACAATACAGGAAGGTTTACGTAGGCGTATTAAAGAGCTTGATATAAACTTAGTTACTTAGAACAGTGGTTCCTCAAAAATCGAAGCGGGGATATGAGTGCGAGTGGTGGTAACAGTGGTGTACTAACAAGCAAAATTGATTTTTTTCATTCATTTTGTAACTACAGTCATTTAAAAAAAAGATCCTACTACTAAATTGGCTAGTATGGAGCCTTCTGTAATTATGTCATAATGGTAATGTACGTTGAATTGTGATAAAGACTACTTATTTACACGGTTGAAGCGGTTTTTTTTTCTTACAAGTTCTGACATTCAATTCAGTTTACTACATAACTTAAGGTATTTCTTATGAGTAACTATTAAAAGTAGTTTGGCTTGAAACTTTGAGCAATAATAGATTTTAGTATCATGCAGTTTACCTCCTAGTTGTTGCAAAAATATTAGATAAGTATTACTTTTTGATGTATTTTATGAAGTGAATTTTCGCTATGGCAACGTAGCTTGAAGAAGAATGGGCGCGCGGACGCGGGCATTCTTTTAAATTTTGAATCAGATATATGCCACGCACTGATCGGACTTTCTTTGAAAAGATATTAGAATAAACGCGTGTCTCGTACGCGCATTTTTTCAGTTATCTATTTTTAATAATTGATATGTTTTTAATAAATAATCCAAAGTAACGTTTTAATTAATTATACATAATTTTTATTGTATACCATTCAAAAGTATCAAGGTTTTTATAACACGTGATGGCGTGCTGCGCCACATTCATTATACCCTGAAAACCAAATTATTTCGCGTCTTTCTCTAACATAATGCTTTCTCGGTCTTCTCGTAAGAAATACCTTAAATTTAAAATAAAGACACTTGTCGTAAATGTAGATTATCTTCAGAAAAAGCATATCTTTTTTTTTTACGATTAAGAGCTGAGTTTAAGCTGCACTCTATCAATGAGTGGCTTGTTGTACAACTTTTTACAAACTATTTTTTTTAGTAGGAATCATAAGAGTTATGAAGTAACTTACTAGTGAAATTACTTTTAAAATATGGTGCAAAGGATGTAATAATATCGTTAACAATAAATCTTCATAACAAGCAGTAAAAAGTGGTAAAAAAAAAACAACTTTTAAAACCGATAGTGACTATTAGAAGCTAGGTACGCAAAACTGACCGCTGACGTTTGCAGAGGGTATTTTGACATAATTGGCTAGCCGGAACCACTACCTTAACGGCAATGAAAGGCAAAGCAAGCCTTCCATCTGTAGCACTCCTCTGACTTCTTAGTTAGGGCATCATTCCTGATTCCTACCTTGAATGTTATAACTCTTGGTTGGAGTTTAACTGCGTCAAGCAGGTACCTGCGGTCGCATTTTGTTCTTAGAATTGGCATTTTGGTCTGCCTTTTCCAGGAACTGCCATTAGACCCTACTGCTGAAGTGTAAGGTAGTCTGGATGTCCTGATGCCGATTCAGTGGGTGATTGCTAGCGAATAAGGGGGGGTTGGTGATAAGTGTCGGGGCTTTATCCGGTATCGCTTGCGTGGAGTTTTGGTCAAAACGAGCGTTCTGTGAACTACAGTTACGATTTTTTTATTTGCAAAATATTTATTTTATGTTAGAGTATGATGCTCCAGCAAGCTCCTGGCACATGGCACCTTCGAAGCATAATTTCAGATTTTCCACGCATTCTTGGGACAAAGATTTCCCAATTGCCCGAATTTGCCGTGACAGCTGCTTCACTGTGTACACCCTTTTACTAAAAAGTTTCTGCTTGATGTATGACCACCCGTTCTCGCTTGGGTTTGCATCGGGCGACTGGGATGGTTAATCTATCGTGACAATACCGGATTCCTCTATACACATTTACTCCGATGTTTGGGGTCGTTATCCCCTTGGAGAATTTATTTCTTATTTTTATCGAGAAACTATCGTTTGGCAGTCGGTACCATTGCCTTGTAAATCTGGAGTATTTTTCAACGTTAAAATTTTACGTAAAGATGAAGAGTGTCTCAAAACCTTTTTCTGAAAAGAGTTGATTAATTGGTCCGTTACTTTGTGACAGTACATTTTAACAATAAAATTACGTAACTAACTGATATTATATATATATATATATATATATATATATATATATATATATATATATATATATATATATATATTTGTAAAGATTTACAAATGCATTATCGCGATTTCGTAGTACAACTACATTTTCAAACGCTTGACTAAGACTAAAACAGATTTTTGATATTTATGTTTATAAAATGAAAGGATGTGGATTAGGTGCTATAAAAGTTGACAAAGGACGGAATTTCCGACGTCTACCGAAATATTTAGTCAATTTTTATATTACGATTCTTTGAATGTCTGTAAATTTCTATAGATTCTAAGAAATTAAGTTTCGAGCCTTTAGGTGCCGTATGGAGTATTGATAAACAATTAATATTGGGAAATGGATGGCCTGTTCCTAAAAAATGCTTAGCAAAGTGTGGTTTTTCATTTTTTATCCTATAAGATGCATTATGTTCTGCGAAAGTGACTTTCAGCTTGATTTACCCTGTAAAAGAACAGCAAAAAAGAAAAACATTCTATCTCTGACATATTTTGGTTCCATCTCGGATAAAATATCTCAAGTTTTCACAGCCGAAAAAAAACAATAATAGCTTTGAAACCCGCTCAAAAATTATCCAATATATTTTTCAATGCCAAAAATAAAACTAATAAACATAATAAATCCGGAGTTTATAAACTTAATTGTGAAGCGTGCAATAGATGTTACGTAGGCCGAACGGGACGGAATTGCAAAACAAGATTCGTAGAACATAATGTATCTTATACGTTAAAAAATTAAAAATCACACATTACTAAGCAGTTTTGAGAAACAGGCTCAATATTAATTGTTTATCAATACTCCATATGACACGGTCAAAACTAAATTTCTTACAATCTCTAGAAATTTACAGACATTCAAAGAACCATAATATAAATTTACTAAATAGTCAAGTAGACGTCGGAATTTCCTTCCCTTATCAATCTAATCATCTAATATACCTACATCCTTTCATTATATAAAAATCCGACCCTTGTCCTTTCGAACCACGTAGTATCGTTTCACCCACTTAGCAGCCGTTGTCATTTTGGGATCTTTTGGATGATTACATAGGAACACAGCCTCGAAGCGTTCGATAACGTACTATTTAACCATAACTAAGGCTAGAAATAAATCTCTTTCCACAATGCATTTCTTTTACCGACGAGTTATAGGCAACACGCTCTGACTCGACCGACTATATAGTGAATATTAACGTAAAAAAAATTCCGTACGCTTACCTGAAGAAAATTTAATGTAGTTTAAGCATGTTTAAAAAGGATAATCTAACTGGAATGGGCAGAAAACCAATTTGGAAAACATGCTTTCAAGAAAAACCCTTTTATAAAGTTCAATTCTTTTTGACATTAGGTTTCACATTGTAAAACCACTTACTGTGTGTTTAGGGCTGCCACTACAATAAAGAGCTAGGTTAAATTCTACTCGACCTTTCGAATAATATTCTTTCACATAAACTTGTTTATATCTGCCCACAGTGGTCATCCGACCAGGTATTCTAAGCGGGCGTTTCATGTTCCGGATGCTTTTATAGAAAATGCGCTGAAACTGTTATTTTTAAGAATTTTAATATAATATGTTAAGACGATATTCTTATACATTTAGACTTTGGAATTCACCCGATTGATTCCCGTTAAGAAATTAGCAGTTTTTTCTATGTACTCGAATCCAAGCGACCTGCTACTGCAAGCTAAAGAGGTCAGTTATGCCCACCAGCAATTGTTTATTATTATTTTTTGTATTTATCTATTAAAGGAAGTGATGCCACGAAATTCATTTCTCACGCTTCAATAATTTTGTAACCAATTTGTCAAGTCAGTCTCTGTTATTAATTATACGAAAATCCATTTGCAAAAACTAGCGCCCTTGTAAAAGCTTATTAATTTCTAACTGTATCTTGTGTAAACAATTTGTTCATACATAGTTGGAATGTCAAGACCTGACCTAAGTTATATTGTTTGTAAAGCCCAATAGGTACCGTTGTAAAACATCCCGTCGATAGGTGTTTATTTAAATTCTTCGGGCATGGGTGAGTGGTATTTGGGTAGACGACAGTTAACTAAAAATAAGGAAACTAAGTAGGTATGCTATGCTTTTCCGGCTACCTTATACGGTTATTTAAAAGTGGTATAAAATCTATGCTTAAAATTATATATTTTTAAAACTATACATTAAAAAGAATCGTGTTAAATATACAAAAAATGTCACTAAAAAATTGGTAAAACGATTTATCCAGTACTTAATGAAAAAATATTAAACACAAAAAACTTTTACGGAATAAATTCTGTAGAGATATACAAAACTGAAAACACATTTATTTTTGCATATTATTTTAGTACAAATTGAAAAATAAGCCAATCCTGATTTCTGAAATCGAAGAACTCTCAAAACAATAAATAACAAAGAATAACAAGATATGTACAACGCGACCCCCTTTTTCTCCTTCCCCACCTCATTCACTCCTTATGTGTTTGACCATAAATAACAGAAAATAATGAGAAAATGGCTCAATTTTCAGATTCTTAGACTTGAAGAATGCTAAAAAGGATGTATAACACGATGCATACGAAGCAACCCCTCTAACCCCCCTTTCTCATCTCATTAATCATGTATATAACACGTAGGCTGAAAAGTTTTTGGTTTGACACATAGCTGTCGCCCTTTAAAAAAAATCCATATGATTTTTAGGAAGTACCAACCTTCAAACGATACGTTTCAAAATTTCATGACATTTCGACGATTAATTTACAAGTTACATTACTCGTAGTTTTAGTGACGCTATTTTTGATATTTTCAAGACAATGGAAAAAATCGAATTTCGTGTTTTGACTAAACACTGTTTTTTGATGAGAAAAAATACCATTCAAGCAAAGCAATGGCTTGATAAGTGTTACGGGGACTCTGCCCCTGGAAAATCACTCATCATTTATTGGTATACTGAATTTAAACGCAGTTTGGACGCCCACATTAAGTGGTTACACCGGAAAACAAAAAAATCCACAAAATTGTTTTAGATGAATGTAAAGTGAAATTGCGTGAGATAGCAGACACCCTTAAGATATCAAAAGAACGTGATGGTCATATTTTGCATGAACATTAGGGCATGAGAAAACTCTGATCGAAATGGGTACCGCATTTGCCCACAGAAACATGGCTGCCAGCGAGATCCCTCAGATTACTTCTGGATTTCAAGGAGAATCTTTTTATGACTTGTTTGACGTTATAATTGAAAATAATTATAAAAAAGATGTCGAGGAAGTTTTTGTTGTGCGGTTAGCGTTTGTAAAAATATATGTGGTATCTCCAAAGGAGTTATTTTTTTTAGATTTCCCAAAGATCCTAATAGGTAATTTATTCATAATTCTTTATTTCTATTATGCAATATATTATATAAAAATTATCTTTCATATTAAAATTGTTTGCTAGAGTTAAGTTATATTATTTGCTAAAATTCGCTAACCAAACTTTCAAAACTCAATCTGGGCATGCAAAAGTAGTAATTCTCCAGCACGCATGAGCTTGAATAAATCAGCGCATGGATTTAATTTTTTTTATATACAAGTAGTATATAGGCACAAAAAGTCATTAGTTGTATGAAAATTATTAGATTAGATTTAACTAATGATAAAATGAAGCAAAAAGTGTGTTCGCTTCATTTTTAAGTTCAGAAGAGAGACGATCTCATTATAAATGATAATTATAATTATTATCGATCTCTCCAGATTACTAGGATGAGCTGAAATATAAGATTGTTGACATTATACGCTCGAAGCTGGAGGTGTGCACAGATATATTCCCAAAATGAATATCCCCCCGGACAATATTTTTAATAGTTACGGAGGTTGAGGCGTTAAACGTAAAATATGAAAACTATTTTGTATAGAGTTATTTCGATAGATTAATTAGTTTAGAAATTTTCTATGAAAAATTTAAGGTCTTTAGGAAACTTATTTAAATAAAAATCGAAATTAACAATACATATAGTCTTAGTCAATTTAATATAAAAATGACATGACAATGTTATAACAAATTTAAAAAAAAAAAATGCCATCAATAGGAAATTTGATGATGATATTGTGATTTTCTCATTATTTTTAATTTTAATGGGGGATGGGGTAAAAGAGATGGAGTGGTCAAATATTGTATGGCTTTAATAGTGTTATGCGAATTTTTCCAGGTTTTTGGTTGCGACAGTGAACAAATTTTAATAATAATTATTTATTTACTAGTTTGGGTCAAAGGAATGAAACATTACATTATTTTTTTGATTCTTGCAATATTAACTGGGATAGAGGGTGAAAGGGGTAGGAATCATTAAATATCGTATAGTTTCAATATGATTATAAGAATTTTGTCTGGTTTGTGGTAAAGATATTTTAAAATATTTTTGCTAATCATAAAGGTGAAATAAATGGTGTAGAGAGTTAGACGGGTGGTTGCGCATACGAGGGTTACCTTTTAAGTTTTTACAAAAACAATGGAAGAAAAAAATTTTTTGGTACAAATTTTTTTATTGTTTCTCAAAATATTCGCTTTTACACTTTTGCGTGCGTTCGAACCAATTCTCGAAACATTTTTTTTCACTCTGAAGTTGATACCTAAAAACGGTTTTGGAAGAATTCAACAGCTTCTTGAGGTGATGAAAATCACCTCTTTATCTAAAGGAGATAGATGAAAACTGATGTCGGTGTTTGAGGCTCAATTTTTATGATAAACTCAATGGTGAAAACCGCATATCGATATCTAGTACCGTTTGGTTTCTGTAAAAACATTCTCAAAGCAGTTTTTTGACGTGGATTTCAACAGTGTAAGTTACATTTTTTGATAACTAATATTTTAATAGTTAGTAACGCAAAAATATAATTTTTAAATGGGATACCCTGTATATTTTATCCGAATAGAGCTTTAAATCTAGCACACTTTATATTTTGCTTAAATCTACTTTAAAATATAAAGGTTTTCAGTTTTTACGCGAGTTTTAAATGCACATTTTGTGAAGCAGGCTTTGGACCACCCTGTACTGCAGTCATCGATATGCCTATGGATGCCTCTCTCACGGTAAATCACATGCCGATCCTCTTCAATCACGTTGCGTACAGCATCGGTGTTTTTTGGAGCAACAATCAAATTTGGTCGACCTTCACGAAATTCATCGCTGACAGAAGCACGACCATGACGAAATTCTGCAAACCAATTGTAAACAGTCTTTTCTGGTTATTCATTACTAAAAGTTGATCGAAGCGATTCACGGGATTGTTGTTGAGTTAGACCTTTACTACGATCGTAAAAAATCATCCAACGGAAACTTTCACGTGAAATTTCCATTCGTTCACAAAACTGTTTTTTTTTAAACGCTCACTGCAAAGAAACTACTTGGCCAATTTCTAAGCTGCCACTGTTTTAACAATAACAAATATAAAATTTTACAATGGTAATGTCATATCTCAATAGTGCCATCTAGTGGTCGTTTGTAAAAACTTAAAAGGCGGCCCTTGTATATTATAATACACTTCAATTTCAGTGTTTTTGCTTTTTTATTACTCTCAGTTTTAACAGAAATAATACGTAGAAGAGATTGCGATTTGGTTACAGAGTAACGTAAAAAATATTAAATTGATCATAGAAAAAGTTTGAGAAATAGAAAGCGTTATATTGGCCGAAACTTACTTTGCTCTGCCACAGTAGGGAAATTATTGTTTTTGCCTCCCTTGCTAAAGGGAAAAAATTATCCCCTGCAATTTTCGCTTTTCTTTACGTTTTAGTGTGCTTAGATTGCGAAAAATATATATTTTTATTTCCATCAGTGTGTCTATTCGACTAACGGTCTGTTGGCATCATAATACTCGAACGAAATTATATTGTATTTGAAATAGGGTTGAAACCTATAGTTTTTGAGCGACATCGTTTCAAGAAAAGAGCGGGAAAACGGTGGGTGCCTATATGTTGTATGATTTAATTCATATTATAGAAATAAACCTTCTCTTTACTTGAGATATTATATTCAGTATTTATTTTAGAACTATATGTTTGCAAGGAAACTATTGCGTAAATCGTTTTACCGATTTTTAAATTATATTTAGCCTTTTAAGTTACCCTTTATTGTTTTTAACAACTTTACTACACCGTAATAACTTCGTATTTATTTTTACTGTCGCATGTGCGAAAGTATTTGTTTTGTATAGCATAATATGTAGTTAGTTCTTAAAAATAACTGTGTTTTGTATAAACATAACTAGGAAAAGTAATTGATGTTGTATAGCAGTTGAAATAGATTTCAAAATTAGGTAATTTTTAAAACAATATTTTAGAGTCTTATAGTAGTTGATGCTTGAAAAGAAAAAGGGAATAAAAAAAACTTCGAATTATTACACGTCACAGTAATATTATAGTCAGCTGAAGGAGGATTCACTCTATTCAGAAGAGAATATTCTCTTATGGGACTGCAGTCAATTACACCATATTTTTTTTCTTTTAAGCATTGATTTCTATAATAAACGCAGGTAGTGTCTTACGAGTCTATACTTTTCGCCCAGACGGTATATACTACGAGGGTTGTGTAAAAAATAAGGTGCCCACATTTTTTATAGGTGTAAGGCATTTTTTGTTTGAACTGAAAAATACATCATTGGAAAGCTTAATTTCTTAGCTATTTTTCAACATAATCTCCAGATTTTTCCACGCATTTTGGTTGACGACTAATCCACTTTTGGAATCCCGCTTCAAAGAAGTCCGCCGCCAGTCCGTGGAGGAATTTGGTGACCGCTTCCAGCACTTCTTCATCAGTCTCGAAACGTTGTCCACCCAAGTGTTGCTTTAATTTTGGAAACAAGTGGAAGTCACTCGGTGCAAGATCAGGGCTGTAGGGAGCATGTTCAACGAGATCCCAGCCAAAATTGTCAATTAAATCCTTGGTTTGGCGAGAGACGTGTGGGCGCGCATTGTCGTGGTGCAGTCTAACGCCTTTTGTCAGTCTTCCTCTCCGGCGATTTTGGATGACTCTTCTGAGTTTTTTTCAAGGTCTCACAATAATTTTCCGAATTTATTGTGATCCCTCGAGGGATAAACCCAACAAGCAGGACACCCTTACGGTCCCAAAAGACCGTAACCATCACTTTCCCTGCGGACAGCGTCTGCTTGAACTTCTTCGGTTTAGGCGATCCGGTATGGCGCCATTGTCGCGATTGTTGTTTTGTTTCCGGGGTGACGTAATGACACCACGTTTCATCCCCGGTAACAATGGAGTCTAAGAAATCTTCGGTATTCTCGGCGTATTCTCGAAGAAACTCCTGGGCACACTTGACGCAGTCGGCTTTGTGGGTTTCTGAAAGCATGTGCGGGACCCACCGCGCACACACCTTGTGATAACGTAACCTTTCAGTCAAAATCGTGTGGATTGTTTTTTCACAAACCTCAGGAACCCGGGCAGCCAGTTCCCGAATCGTTATCATCCTCGAGCAGAATTCGCTCAATCTTCGACACAACTTCGTCGGAGATCGATGGCCTTCCGCTTCTTTGCTCATCGTGGATGTCTGTGCGTCCTTCGGAGAACTCCCTACACCATTTGCGGACGTGTTGAACGCTGATACAAGCTTCCCCATAAACTTCACACAACTGCCTATGAATATCAACCGGTGGTAACTTTTTAGCGCGGTTGGCTGTCAGGCCGGCACTGAACGTTGTAGCGAGTTCTACCAAGGCGGGATCTAGAGTGGGGGAATCAGCGCACACGGCGGTGTTGCCGGATTTCGCCTAGCATCTCGCGCGGTGAGTTTACAGCGTTGGGAACCTTATTTCTTACACAACCCTCGTATAATGAAAATAAATAATAATTTTTGTATAATTACAAACAGAAACTTTTCTAAACTTCTTTTTCTATGTTAGTACGAACAAGGAGAGAAAAAACGCAGAGAAGAACGCCTCGAACGTCAAAGACAACACATGAAGCAAAAAGAATCGGAAGAGAATGGTACACCTAATTGTTTGAGAAAAGAAACGTGGATTCATCCGGACGGGGGTAGAAGGTTACACAGGACCACTAAAGCCTTGCAGGATGAGCGGGATTCTGAGGAGGAAGATCTGGCGGCTTTGAGTAGTGTAGATGTAAGTATTTGTACACAAGACTTTGGCATTAAATACAGTCGGTCAAGTGAGTACGTGTGGCGCATTCTTTATTATAAAATGTATTTATTTAAAAGTTTTTTACATCATTTGACAGTATAGGATTGCCATTAAAATGCTAACGATTCAGTAGTTCGTCCATTGCCCATCAGGGTCGAGGATCGCCTGGCATCTTCGGGGCATACTTTCGACGAGATTTTTCGCGTATTCTTGGGGCAAAGATTTTTAAATTGCCCGAATTTGCTGTGGCAGCTGCTTCACTGAGTACACCTTTTTACTACGAAGCTTTTGCTTGATGTATGACCACACGCTTTCGGTTAGGTTTGCATCGGGCGACTCAGATGGCCAATCTAGTGTGAGGATACCGGATTCACCTTTCCACTGGCTACCCGTTTTACACCCATGTTTGGGGTCGTTACCCTCTTGAAGAATCCACTTTTTATTTTTATCGATAAACTACCGTTTGGTAGTCAGTACGAATGCCTTCTTCTAAATCTGGACATTTTTCAGATTTCAAATTGCTGGTAAAGATGAAAAGTCTTCCAAAACCTTTTTTGCGAAAGACGTCTCCAAACATGAATTTTCACAGGGTGTTTCACGGTGCGCTAAACTAATCGTTAGTGGAAATCGATCAGGCTCTTGGGGTGGTAATAGACCCTAAAATGAAGCTTCATCGGAAAAAATTACATTGCTCCAGTCTCGATCTATGTTTTCCTCTACCCACGCGAGAGGTTTCTCTCAGTGGTTTTCGCTCAGCAATGGTTCCTTGATTGTACTCCGCCACTAGCATCATTTCATACGATATGTCCAAACTTTTCTGCTTTAGTTTTGGTGCAAAGTTAATGCAGAATTTCGGACATGTTTTTCGTCATCGGACAAGATATTGTCAAACTTTTCCTCTCGAACCACGTTCTGGTAGATCATCGACATGTTTTAACTGAGAGTATCGTTTCAACAACTTGCTAACGAATGCCCTCGACTTGCTCATATACTTAGCAGCCGCTTTAGGCGTCATTTTCGGACGTTTTGGATGATTCATAGGCACACAGCCTCGAAGCATGAAGCGTACGCCGCATGTTCGATAAGACATGATTTAACCATAAATAAGGTTGGATATTAATCTCTTTCAACAAGCAGCAAACTTATTTGCAGAGGTACCAACAATCACCTCAAAAAAAAAAGGGCATTTCTTTTACGGACTACAACTTATAGGTGACATGTTTTTACTTGAACGACTATATATTGGCATACTGTGCAATTGCTTGACGGTTTGATCTTGAAAATATCTATCTCCTGTGGAAATATTATTGTGTGTTCCAAGTGCAAGCAAGAATCTTGATTGTTCTCTTCAAAAACTTGACAATTTCGTTATTACGTTTTTAGAATTTGATTTTTCATAATTTTGGGAAATAAGCTAGGTCTATAAATATGTAGAATTATTATTTCCGCAATATCAATTTGACTCGACAGGTGTGAGAACAATAAGTAACTGGTGAAATATGGACTTTGTTCAATTATGGCACGCAATATTTAATTTTACATATGTAAATTGATCAACCCTTACGTATTGCGCTGCCCAATGGTTATTGTTGTATCTTACTAATATATGGGCTACTACGGCCATAAATACTTAGTGATTCTAGCGCCGGTAGATTGTCATATGACGAAACGTGTCCGGCGATGGGAGAACAGTAAATAAATGCTAAAATATGAACTATGACCTTTCGTTTTGTTGGTACCATTGTACAGTCTTTTAAGTAAGAACGTGACCTCTCGTATTCTTGAAAAAATGTGTTTCGAAAACATTTTTTGCCATCAATGTATTCTTTGGTGTGCTAACAACGGCACAATTACCTTAGTAAGTTGTCCAATCGCCTGGCATCTTCGAAGCATGCTGTCGACGAGATTTTCTGCAATGATCTCCAGATTTTTCGAATCTCGCGAGACAACTGAGTCAAAGTTGTCAGAGTCTTTCCTCTGAGCTTCCTCTTTACAAGGAACCAAACATTTTTAATAGGGTTGGCGTCCGGCGATTGTGAGGGCCACTCTAGTATCTTATCGTGGGCCCAAGCGAGCCGCTTCGCCACGTGATTTTCGCCCAGCAAAGTTTGCTTCAACGTGCTTCGGAATTTGACATCATGAGCACGAAAATGTTGTCGAATAGTCTCATGGGACACATTCAAACTCGATTTTCTTAATTTCGGCGCTTCTTGACGCAGCATTAATTTCGACTTTCGGATTGACTTTGCCTACCGAGCCAGGTTTTGGCAAGCCGTCGGCATTTTTCGTTTCGTTAAAATAATTTACCCATTTTTTCACAAATGCCACCGACTTTTTAATATATTTAGCGACCATGGAATGAATCATTTTAGGCTCCTTTAAATGGGAACAAAGAAATACTGATTCGAACTGACGCTCAAACAGGTGACTCATTTTAGATTTTACGAAATTTCGACGAAAGTTCGGAATCGACTGATACTTTCACTAAAATGCGTCGTAGACAAAGGTTCCCTCTGCAGATTTTTTGTTGAATCGCGCCTACCAAATTTGAATTAACGTGGAGACGTTCTTACTTTTCTAAAAAAACATGTTAAATTCGGAAGAATGATAAAAAGTGCTTTATTCAAAGTATGCTCCATCGGTGTTATAACATTTTTCCCATCTTTCGGGCAATTTGTGAATACCACGTCAGTAAAACTCTTCCCCTTTTGCTGCGAACCATTCATCGAGCCATTTTTTTACATCTTCGTAATCATCGAGCCATTTTTTCACATCTTCGTACGAACCAAAGCGCTGCTCAGCAAGTGTGTGACCCATCGATGCAAACAAGTGGTAATCGGAAGGAGCCAAGTCTGGTGAGTAAGCCGCATGGGGTAGAACTTCCCAGCTGAGTGCTTCCAACGTGTCACGAACTAGTTTTGCCGTATGTGATGGAGCATTGTCTTGAAGAAAAATGACTTCGTGTTGCGTCTTTCGGTATTCTGGCCTTTTTTCTAGCAGCGAACGGTTCAAATTGGTCAATGGTTGTTGGTAACGTTTAGTATTAACCGTTTTCCCCAGGTTTTGACAGCTCATAATAAACCACGCCCCTCTGGTCCCACCAAACACAGAGCATCGTCTTTCTGCCAATGCGATTCGGTCTTGCGGTTGATGTGGATGGTGCGCCTGGGTCTACCCCTGATTTTTTGCGCTTGCGATTCTCAAAATAAATCCACTTTTCATCCCCTGTAACTATACGATGCAAAAACGACTTCCTTTTGTACCGAGCGAGCAAAATGTCACACGTGCTTTTGCGCTTTTCCATTTGCCTGTCGTTCAACTCATGTGGTACCCATCTACCGGCTTCTGAATCTTTCCCATCTCTCGTAGCCGATTGGAAACAGCTTGTTGACTAACGCCCAATTGCTCGGCGAGTTGTTTTTGTGTTTGCGAATCATCTTCGTCCAACAATGATTGCAATTCCACATCTTCGTATTTTTTTGGCGGTTTTCCACGTTCCTTGTCTGCAACATCGAAGTCATCACTTTTGAAACGCCGAAACCATCGTTCACACGTATCTTGCGATGAAGCATGTTCACCATAAGCTTCTCGAAGTAATCGGTATGATTCAACAGCAGTTTTCTTCAAATGAAAACGAAAAATTAATGCTGTCCGCGAATGCTCTTTGTTCGGTATAAATTTCGACATATTGAACACAACAATATGCAGACATTTTTCCAATTTATCACTCGTGCGCGTCTGACATTTGTTGATGACACAACAAAATGGCGCAGTGTCAAATCTTTATACCACAAACTGCATTGGTGCACCATCTGTTGTCTGAAATCCGCATTTCATACTTGTACACCTGGTAACAGACTGTAAGCTAGCCTTTTTAAAAATGGACTAATATTTTTTTAATAAAGGTTTAAAAGCATTTTATGAAGAATAAGAAAAGATCTACTGACTAAGAAACGGAGATATAGAGGCTCACTAAAAGCACTGGTTCTTTTTTTTTCTTTGTTTCTAGATGGATGTATCTGCAGTACGAAACCTAATAAGCACGAACAATATTTCTTAAATGTCTGTAAATTTTTTATTTTTTAGTTTTAACAAAAATAAACTTTAAAATATAAATGTGTTTAATCCTGTTCTGTTATATTACTTTAACATTTCCTGTCGAGATCAGTCGTATAAAAACAAATTCTCTGAATTATCTTTCTACCATTTTATTGCCATATTCGATTTACAAGAAGAATAAAACACAAAGGGATATGGTAATACTTCAGTTTAAAGCATAATATCGACTATAGTATGCCTATAAATTCTCCTGCGAGAATGAACTGTAGATTATTTCCATTTTTGTTGAATCACATTTTTTAAAAATGTAGAATTCAAAAAGTGATATAACAACAATAATAATTTATGAGAATTTTTTTGAAATGCAACACTCTTAATTAAGATGATTCATATTCAGAAGTTATTAGATTTTATTTATTTTTTAGCTTAACAAAAAATTCATAAGTTATTAGGTCTTATTTATTTTTTAGGTTAACAAAAGATTCGTTATTAGTTACCTTCATGTTCATGGAAAGCTCATAACCAAAATCGGGTAAGTTATAAAGAAATGAAACAACAAGACTTTAAAAACACTTCATAATTTAATGTAAGAGAGTGGATTATGAAATAAAATTTAAGCAGTAGTTTATCTAAGTAGAAGCTCCACAAGGATATTACGGAAAAGTGGTTCATATTAAATTGAACATGCCTAATGTGATGATTAATTCAAAGATATAAGATTCATGGAACGGAAGATTTCACGGCCATAAGCAATCGTGTTTCTTGGGATTATTCAGCTGCCATTTGAAGTAACTTTCTGATGTTTTATTTACGATTGCAGGAGTTATCTGGTTAATTACACTAATCTCGAAGAGTAAAGAGCCCTGAAGATGCCTCGTGCAGTTGTAGACAAAACGTCGAATGTTCCTTTAGATTGACACGGTTTAATGCCAAGAGCCACGATATAAAATTCATCGGTAGACGCCATTTTTACCAACACTTGCTATAATTTTCTTTTTCTTGACCTTTTGAGCAGAATTTACTATTGACATAAAAATATTATTGAGCTGTGAAATTTTTGTCCTATACCAAACTTTGACAATGCATCGCAGAAAAATGGGCCAACATTTTTCTGTCAATGAAAACTTTCGTTTAGAGACTCGAGGTCTATGTTGTAGTAAAGTTTAATTAGGATAATTGAAAGCTCATTGACAGTCTTATACAGTGTGTCCCAAAAAGTCTTATACAAATGGAGATAAAGTTTATCTTACATATTACAAAAAATTTATTCTTGATAAAATGTTCTGCATCACATGGAAATCCATAATCAAGCATCAAAAGTTTAAAATATTTGATGATATACAGGGAAAATAGGAAGAAAAACAAAAACAACAATGCTGTGTATAAGAATATAGACAGGACAATAAAATTAAAAATCAGAGAAGCAAAACAGAAATGGTTGTCGGAACGATGTGAAGAAATTGAGAACTGGACAAAAAAATACGACTCGCTGAACGTACACAAGAAGATAAAGGAAATGACAGGGGTAAGAAGATCAAATCACTCTAGACAACTTAAAGACAAAAACGGTGCTCTCATAATAGATATGAATAAAAAAGTACAAAGATGGAAAGAATATATTGAAGACCTTTTTAATGATGAACAGCGAAGTGCAACATCAGACGATCTCCTGGACGATACTGGCCCGGATATAATGAGAGAGGAATTAGAGTACGCCTTAAAACATGCAAAGAAGGGTAAAGCAGCCGGACCTGACGATATACCGGTTGAGCTGTTAAAACTGTTGAATGACGATTCAATCCCAATTCTCCTAAAACTGTTCAACTTAATATATAAAACTGGTATAATACCCAAGGATTGGGTTCAGTCCACTTTTGTGGCAATCCCAAAAAAGCAAACGCTAAAGAATGTAGTGACCATCGGACTATATCTCTTATGAGTCATACCTTAAGCTTTTTCTAAAGATAATACACAATCGGATCTACAAAAAGCTTGAAATGGATATTAGTGAGACCCAAATGGGATTCAGAAAAGGAATGGGCACACGCGAGGCCCTGTTTGCGATAAACGTGTTGTCACAGAGATGCATGGACATGAATCAGGAGCTGTATGTTTGCTTTATAGACTTTGAAAAGGCATTCGATAATGTTCGACATGATCAATTAAAGAGAATCCTCAAAAATAAAAATATTGATGATCTAGATATCCGCATCATATGCAATCTATATTGGAACCAGACAGCGAGAGTAAAAGTGGAGAACATGATTACGGAAGAGATAGAGATCCGCCGGGGAGTACGTCAGAGCTGCATACTGTCACCCCTTTTGTTTAATATCTATAGCGAGAATGTATGTCAGGAAGCTCTGTCTGAGGCGGACGAGGACCTAACGGTAAATGGTGAAACCCTGAATAATGTAAGATACGCCGATGACACAGTTCTGCTAGCAGAAAGTTTAGGAGACCTACAACATCTTGTTGAGCGGTTAAATAATAGCTGCAATAAATTTGGTCTAAAGATAAATCTAAAGAAAACAAAATTTATGGTGATGGCAAAATCTCAAAATCGTCTCAGGATCGTCTTCTGGTTAATAACATAAGTGTTGAGAAAGTCAATTGCTACAAATAGTTGGGAACATGGGTGAACGAGAGCACAGATCAGACAAAGGAGATTGAAACCCGAATAGAGATATCAAGATCAAGCTTTAATAGAATGAGAAAACTCTCGAGATCTAAGGCTGGTACTGCGGTTACGAATGTTGCGTTGTTATGTCTTCTCAACGCTTCTTTATGGAGTGGAAGCATGGACTTTGAGGCAGAACAATACTAAAAGTATTGAAGCTTTTGAGATGTGGTGTTATCGGCGCATTCTGAAAGTGTCATGGATTGATAGGGTAACCAATGACGAGATTCTCCAAAGACTAAACAAAGCCCCAGAACTAATGAACACTATTAAAAAAAAGAAGCTGGAATATTTGGGACATGTGCTGATGGGAGAAAGGTATTCACTGTTGCGGTCAAAATTAAAGGGAGGAGAAATGTTGGACGAAGAAGAATATCGTGGTTGCGTAACTTGCGCGACTGGTTTGGCTGCAGCTCAATTGAACTGTTTAGAAGAGCAGCAAATAAAGTGAGAGTAGCTGTGATGATTTCTAATCTCCGATTGGAGTGGCACTCGAAGAAGAAGAAGAAGGAAAATAAAAAAATAATGATTTATAATTTAGAGTAAAGTGTGTTTAAATTTAAATATAGAGCAAAATATAAATTGAAAATGTTAATAGAAACTAAAAAAATATGTTCATGTTTAGATTTGTGGCCTTCCTAGTTAAAAATTCAAAAAAACTCCAGTAAACAGGTCAGTAATTGTCGGATTATTTATTGAATAAGAGAAAACGAAATCACTGCAAATTTTAGGCTGAAAATAAATGAAGATATCTTTGGAAATACCTAACAACTGTCAATAAACTTCAAAGCTAACGTCAGTCTGTATTTACAATAATTAGAGATGCCAGTAAAATTGAGTGTTGAAGATAAAATTGAAATTGTTCTCATAGTTGGAGATAATTATAAAACTTTTGGAGAAGCAGCCGAAATCTTTAATAATAAACTTTAGGATATCTAATAAATAAATTCAAGACTTATAGAAGTGTTGAAAATAATTTTAAAAATAAACATCGGGCATGAGTTTCAAATGAATATAATTAAAATCAAGTAATGCTGTCGGTAGTATAAAAGCCAAAAGATTCACATCAGCTTTATTGGATGTGAGTAAAACTACAATTGCGAAAATTTTAAGATCAAATAAATTTAAACCATACAAACCCCAATTTACCCATATTTTAAAAGCAGGAGATTTGAAAGAAGATTTGAATCTTGTGCTTGGTTTCAAGGAGAGTTGGAAGATAGCAGGTTTATGGCAAGACAAATACTTTTCTCTGACGAAGCGACATTTACGTCTAATGGGACAATAAGTTCTCAAAATTATCGCTGGTGGAGCGATATTAATCCTAACTTCAATATGTAAACTCGAGATCAATACTCATTAAAAACCAATGTATGGTCTGGACTTCTTAAAGATAGAATAGTTGGACTATTTTTTTATCGAAATAATATAAATGCTGAACGTTATCTAGAATTTTTAAATAATGAGTCCCCTGAGTGTCTTAATCGCCTACCAATAATTGAAAGACAACGTATATGGTACCAACATAATGGTGCATCATGTCACAGTACGAGAAATGTTCGAGATTATCTCCTCCACATTTTTAACGGTAGAGTAATAGGGAGGTATGTGCCCCCAAGGTCTCTGAACATCACCCCTCTAGACTTTTTTTTATGCTGAACTTACTTAAAAGAAAAGGTTTATCTTAAAAGGCCATTTCAAGATGTTGATCATCTCGAGAGAGTCATTAGGGAAACATGTGAAGCTATAACTCCTGACGTAATTGGAGATGTAGTAAAAGATTTTTCTCGAAAAACAACCACCTGTTTAGAAAGGGATGGTGAATACATTGAAGCACTTGTGCAATAACGTTAGAATTAATTGATATTTATTTATTTTTATTTGTTTATTTATTTATTTAAACATAGCCCAACAACAAAATAATTTACAGGGCCGTAAATATAAACAGTATAAATATACTTGAATTTACACAGTCTAGATAAATATACTTAAGTTAACACATATTAATTCTAAATTCTGAAATCGAAATTACATTTATCACGGAAATCACTTTTTAATTGTATACATCTAAATATATACTTACATCAAATTACATTGAGTATGGTTTAAAGTTTTTTTAAAAATTAAATTGGTTGTAACAATTATTCATAAATTTTTTAAATGGATGACTTAAGTCGCATACATCAGATATTTTATTGAAACTCGAACAAATTTTGTGGACAGGTGATAGAAGCGCAACATTGGTGTTAGCAGAAGACAAAAATAGTTGCTTGATCTACTAAACATTCTAGGTACTACAAAGTTCATTTCTTTCAAAATATAAGAAGAGACAACAGAACCATTTATTAATTTATGTAAAAAAGCTAATTTATGCATTTCTCTTCTTTTTTCTAAGCTATCTACGAGGCTGGTTTGAAAAGTCCATGCAAAAATAAAAACTACTTATGTGTTTGGGGCAAACCTTTTTTATTTTTCGACATAGTCTCCTTTTAGGCTTATACACTTCGTCCAACGATGTTCTAGTTCGTCGATCCCTTCCGAATAATAGGATTTGTCCAAGTCTGCAAAATATCCATTAGTGTCTGCAATCACCTCCTCGTTTGAATAAAATCTTTTTCCCGCCAGCCATTTCTTCAAATTGGGGAACAAATAGTAGTCCGAGGGAGCCAAGTCTGGAGAATAGGGAGGATGTGAAACGAGTTGGAATCCTATTTCCATTAATTTTGCGACCACAACTGCTGAGGTGTGTGCTGGTGCGTTGTCGTGATGGAAAAGGACTTTCTTGTGGACCAATCGCGGGCGTTTTTCTTGCAGCTCGGTTTTCAAACGGTCCAATAACGATGAATAATATTCACCTGTAATAGTTTTACCTTTTTTCAGATAGTCGATGAGGATTATCCCTTGTGAATCCCAAAAGACAGTCGCCATAACCTTTCCGGCCGAAGGAACGGTCTTCGCCTTTTTTTGTGCAGATTCCCCCTTGGTAACCCATTGTTTAGATTGTTGTTTGGTCTCAGGAGTATAGTAATGTATCCATGTTTCATCCACAGTGACGAAACGACGCTTAAAGTCCTCCGGATTCTTCTGGAACAGCTGCAAACCATCCTTGCAACACTTCACACGATTCCGTTTTTGGTCAAGCGTGAGCAATCGCGGCACCCATCTTGCGGATAGCTTTCTCATGTCCAAATGTTTATGCAAAATATTATGTAATCGTTCAGTCGAGATGCCCACAGCACTAGCAATCTCACGCACCTTAACTCTTCTGTCATCCATCACCATATCATGTATTTGATCAATGATTTCTGGAGTCGTAACCTCCACAGGCCGTCCAGAACGTTCAGCGTCACTTGTGCCCATATGGCCAGTCCGAAAATTTTGAAACCACTTATAAACTGTTCTAATCGAAGGTGCAGAGTCACCATAATGTTTATCAAGCTTCTCTTTAATCTCCTGAGGCGTTTTGCCTTTCATAAAGTAATGTTTAATCACCACACGAAATTCTTTTTCGTCCATTTCTTGAAAATCACTCGACTTCCTTGATTCACACGAATGCCAAACACAAGAAATAGACCAATATGGCTGAAACTTGGTGTGCGTTCATTCAAGAGATGCTACTAACTAAACATGACCTCGATACGCGCCGGTGGGATCTCACTTTGCACGGACTTTTCAAACCAGCCTCGTAAATGTTCTAAAGAAAATTTATCCAGCAGAATATCATTATCTATCCCGACCCATGGGTATACCCCATCAGCCTTAAGAGCCAAAAACTTCATAAATTTTCTCTGTATTGCCTCGATCATAAACTTGTATTTCTGATACATAGGTGACCATATAATTGATGCATACTCCAATCTGCTTCGAGCAAGTGTGAACCAAAGGGTTTTAAATGTATTAATATTAACAAAGTTCTGACAATTTCTGATAATTAGGCCCAACATTTTCATAGCATTAGAAACAATATTTTTTACATGTACATCAAAATATAATTTAGAGTCGATACTAACTCCAAGGTCTTTAATACAATTTACCCTATCAAGATTTGCTTTATTTATTTGATATTGAAAGTGTACTGGCGTTTTTTTCCGGGCTATTGATATAACTGAACACTTACTAACATTTAAAATCAACGTATTCAATGTGCACCATTTTTGTACTGCATCAATACTGTTTTGCAACCTTACGCAGTCCTCATCTGAATTTACTGATACATATAGTTTAAGGTCATCAGCAAACAGTTGATGATCAACTTCAATAGTCTCACTTATGTCGTTGATAAACACAAGAAATAGTAGAGGCCCCAGATTGGATCCCTGAGGAACTGCAGTAGAAGCAGAGAAGTATCCTGCTCGAAAGCTATTACACTCGACAAACTGGGTGCGGCCGTTGAGATATGATTTCAGAAAAGTTAAAAAGCTCTTAGTCAGCCCAAATCTTTCCAATTTATATATCAAGTTGAGATCAATTTTATCGAAGACCTTTGAAAAATCAGCCACATCAACTGGCCCCTCTCATCTAAAGCCTTGCAAGCATAATTTATAAAACACGCCAGATATGTTTAGTTGTTATGTTATGTACGTAGTAATTAAGTAATGTTGCAGTTTCAAAATAAAATATTATTACAAATTTATTATGGATGTAATTGTTGCGAAGTAGATAAAAGAGTTATCAAATTTTTAACAAAAATATGACACAACCAAAATCAGTGCACTAGTTTTTAATTAATTTCGTTTTCTTTTATTTAATAAATAATCCGACAATTACGAACGTGTTTACTGGAGTTTTTTTGAATTTTTAACTAGGAAGGCCACAAATCTAAACGGAGCATAATTTTTTAGTTCCTATTAACATTTTCAATTAATATTTTGCTCTGTAGTTAAGTTTAAACTCACTTTACTCTTCATTATAAATAATTTTTTTTTTATTTTCCCTGTATACTATCAAGTATTTTAAATTTTTGATGCTTGATTATGGAGTTTCATGTGATGCAGAACTTTTTATCAAGAATATTTTTTTGTGATATGTAAGATAAACTTTTTCTCCATTTGTGTAAAACTTTTTGGGACACACTGTATATACTTCTATCAAATTTTATATTCCATGTAAAGCCAATAATGATGTTCTGTTTGTGCCACTGGAAATTTTTGTTTAGGGGTCAAGATATGGTCAAGGTTTCAGACAGTTTTTCTGAAATCATTTTTCTAGCTCCATACCCTGGATTATGTCGAATCAGACAACTCCTGTAGAAAAACGGTTCTACAGATATTTTTGGTCAACGGCAATCCTATGATTACTTTTAAAAGCTATGAGATGTTTGTCGAGTCGCATCTTTTCAGAGAGATGAAGGATTCCAAATATCGTAGGAAAACAACTCAAAATGAGGACAAAATAATCTAATATAGGGGAGGAGAGAGGTCATGAAAAAAAAAAAAAAAAACGATTTTTTTAAAAGCAGTGAATCTATTGATGATTTTTAGTAAAAAAGTGGCCAATAAAACCACATATGTTTTACTTATATGAAAGTGGCGTATTACATTCTACTCTTTCATAACAAGAAAATCTCAAAAGAGCTACAAACTTAACAAATGCTTGTTTTTAAGTTCGAATGTTCAGAGTGGCTGTTTTACAGTCTATCAAGTAAAAACTTGTCTGCGATAATTCATTTTTGGTAGATGGAATTCTAGCGATTCAACAAAAAATCGGGGAAACTTTTCTCTACCACACATTTTAGTAAAAGTATCAGTCGATTCCGAACTTTCGTCATCACGTAAAATCCAAAATAAGTTACTTGTTTTGCGCGTCTTTCTTCTTTCCCATCCAAATGGGCCTAAAATTAAACATTCCGCGACTGCTAAATATATTAAAAAGTCGGTGTCGTTTGTGAAAAAGTGGGTAAATCATTTGAACGAGGTGAAAAATGTCGACGACTTGGCTTGGTAGGCAAAGTCACTCCGGAAGTCGAAAACCGGATCGTGCCTTTGTTTTCATGGGACCCGAAATTGACGCTGCGTCAAGGAGCGGCAAAATTAAGTTAATCGGGTTTCAATGTATCCTATGAGACCATTCGACAACATCTTGGTGTTCATGATGTCAAATTCTGAATCATGTTGAAGAAACTTTTGTGGTGCAAAAATCACGCCCGAAGCGGCTCGCTTGCGCCCACGATAAGATACTAGAATAGCCCTCACAATCGCTGGACGCCACGCCTATTGAAAACGTTTGATCCCTTGTAAAGAGAAAGCTCAGAGGAAAGACTCTGAGGACTTTTACTCAGTTGCCTAGCTAGATTCGAAAAATGTACAGAGTCTGCAGAAAATCTCGTCGACAGGCGATTATTGATGCAGGAGGCGATTGGACAACTTACTAAGGTAATTGTGCCGTTGTTAGCACTCCAAGGAATACATTGATGACAAAAAATGTTCACATTTTTTCAAGAATACGAGCGGTCGTGTTCTTACTTGACATACTGTAAAACCCATTTCTGTTATATATATTAAATTAATCTTCATCTAGTAAAGTTTATTAAATAGTTCAATCAAAAAGCGATAAAGTCAAGTGCCATTGTGCCTGCTAAAAATAAATCACTCCATCTAAATAGATCCGGATTTAGAAAATTATTTTATCATTAAGCAGTACAGTTTATATAGATAGATCGGCGATTACCTTCCTAGTCTCTTCTATTAATCGACGATTCCGCTATTTATTTACCTGTCAATACCTTTTGAACCCGCATGCCGTTCGCATTGTTCTTTATCCGGCACACAAAATAAAATGAGGAAAATGTAAAGGAGGATTATTAAGGCCCCCTCCAGACAGCCAATCTTGATGTACTCAATTTATATACATAATGCCGCCTGTAACTTGGATTTAAGATATTGTACTCAAAAACACTCAGAAATTTAGCGTTCCTTCTGGACTAATTTCAGCTTTTTGTTTCAATTTTTACATTGAGTAGGACCTCTTTTAATCAAAACATTAGGTAAAAAAGGAAAAGCGAACAACTATAACGATTTAATTTATGTAAGTGACTTATTACGAGGGCTGTCTTTTAAGTTTTTACGAACGACCACTAGATGGCGCTATTGAGATGTGACATTATCATTGTTGTAAAATTTGACATTTGTTATTGTTAAAACAGTAGCCGCTCAGAAATTGTAGTAGTTTGTTTACAGTGAGCGTTTAAAAATACATTTTTGTGAACGAATGGAAATTTCACGTGAAGGTTTTCGTTTGATGATGTTTTACAATTTTAGTAAAGGCTAACTCAACAACAATGCCTCTAAGCGCTTTGTTCAACTTTTGGTAATTACTATAAGAAAAGACTGTTTACAATTCGTTTTCAGAATTTCATAGTCATGCTTCCGTCAGTGATGAATTTCATGAAGGTCGACCAAATTCGTTTGTTGTTCCAAAAAAACATTGAAGAGAATCAGCACGTGTTTTACCGTGAGATAAGCATATCGAAGACTGCAATACATTCGATTTTGCATGAACATTTAGCTGTGAAAAAGATCTGTTCCCGATGGATTGCGCATAATTTGACCGAAACTCAAAAACGGGTTCGGGTCAATTGGAAATCAAAAGGAAATGCTCAAAAAATTGGGCCGAGGACATGCAAAATCCGTATACTTCGTAACATGAGACGAAACTTGAAACAATCAACTGTTTGGGTGTTCCAAGATAAACCGAATCTAACAAAGGTGGTTCGTTCGCGAAGAACTTCCCAGAAAATGATCGCTTTTTTTTTTGGTTATATTGGAGAACTATTGCTTTAGAGGAGAATAACAGTTAATGCTGAATCCTTCCTAAACCATGTTTTTGAGGAACCAACTTCAGAGTGGCTGCTTCTGACCAAAAAGTGGCTAAAATTTGACCATAACTTGGAAACGATATGCCAGTATCAACAAGGTACATAAAAATTCGAAGTCATCAGGTTAAAGAACATAAGAAAAGTGTACCTGGACCTTAATTTGACTAAGAGATAAATGGACAAAAAATGGGTAAAAATGGCCATTATATAAAAGAGGAAAACGTTATCAGGATTACGGCAATTTATCGAGCTTTTCCATGTTTTCTTCTGTTATAATTGGCTTCTTCCTCCATCTTGTAGTATTTAAACATTTTATTAGCCTTACCTACCTAATCTTTAACTATTTCCGCGTCTCCGAAGATAGATATTGCTATTCCCAATTTTGGTGGTTGAGTGCTTCGATATCGCTTCTTTTCTGCCTATAGCGTTTCTAGGTATTTGATTCATTTGTTCTTTTTATTCATTCCTTCATTGCTGTTCTTTGTCTTCTTATGAAGCGTTACATTTCTTTATGTAGCCCAAACAAATTATATTCTACTACCCTCGAAAAACGCTTCCAATATTTATTTTTTATTCTTTTAAAAATTGCGTGTTTTTCAATTCTTGTTCGTTGATAATTGTAAGTCTGTTCTTCCCGTAATCACACTGTTTTATTCGCTTTGGCAATGCCAATTCTAATTCTCTGGACATTAAAGTATATTTAAAGTACAATTCTGCAGGTAATGCTTGTAAAACCTATTAATATCGCCAGTCTCTCACTCTATCTAAAAGTCTGAGAGTCAAGATTGTTCTTTTTTGATGGCCTTTATAAATCATAATAGAAAATGACAAAAACAAAAAGAGGGATTATTAGACAAGAGGCATATTTCGATCAGACAATAATAAGAATGAGATTAGTGGATAATGCGGCTGCTGGGGTCGAAGGCCAAACCGCTTCCATGCATTTAATGATGAGTCATCAGCACAGGTGCAGATCCTATTGAAAAACAATCGAAAGGAAAATTAAATTCGTATTTAGTAGGGAATGTTAACAAATCGGGTAATAAATAACGTTTGTATTTCAAAAAATTCATTTAAAAGCACTGATGAAAGCTTAATTAAAAAAGGAAAAAAGTTAGAGATCAAAAGACTATTGTGTACTTTTTCTAAGGGTCATCTTTAATTACATCATAATGGTCATTTACATCGATCTGATGTATATGACAGTACAGGTAGTGAAGTAAGCATTTCTTATATACTGGCTTATCATCTGATTCTGGGTCCGGACATGGCTAGAATTATAATAGCTGAAAGCTGTGTTCAAGTCATGCAATGCTAGAAAGTATATTCATTTTTTTAAATTTAAAATTAAAATTTTCTGCAATGTGTGGTGCTTATGAGACAAGAATTTCTATGGTACTGGTAGACTTAATTATACTGTACTGATTTTATCTTAGGCAGGTGAATTTTGCAAGAAAGTCGTAACTTCTTTTTATGGAATATTTTTCTTTGGCGCAACAAGCCAAAATGACAGGTTTATATACGAGGCTGGTTTGAAAAGCCCGTGCAAAAATAAAAACTACTTATGTGTTTGGGGTAAACCTTTTTTATTTTTCGACATAGTCTCATTTTAGGCTTATACACTTCGTCCAACGATGTTCTAGTTTGTTGATCCCTTCCGAATAATAGGATTTGTCCAAGTCTGCAAAATATCCATTAGTGTCTGCAATCACCTCCTCGTTTGAATAAAATCTTTGTCCCGCCAGCCATTTCTTCAAATTGGGGAACAAATAGTAGTCCGAGGGAGCCAAGTCTGGAGAATAGGGGGATGTGAAACGAGTTGGAATCCTGTTTCCATTAATTTTGCGACTACAACTGCTGAGGTGTGTGCTGGTGCGTTGTCGTGATGGAAAAGGACTTTCTTGTGGGCCAATCGCGGGCGTTTTTCTTGCAGCTCGGTTTTCAAACGGTCCAATAACGATGAATAATATTCACCTGTAATGGTTTTACCCTTTTCCAGATAGTCGATGAGGATTATCCCTTGCGAATTCCAAAAGACAGTCGCCATAACCTTTCCGGCCGAAGGAACGGTCTTCGCCTTTTTTGGTGCAGATTCTCCCTTGGTAACCCATTGTTTAGATTGTTGTTTGGTCTCAGGAGTATAGTAATGTCTTAAGTTTCATCCACAGTGACGAAACGACGCTTAAAGTCCTCCGGATTCTTCTGGAACAGCTGCATCCTTGCAACACTTCACACGATTCCGTTTTTGGTCAAGCGTGAGCAATCGCGGCACCCATCTTGCGGATAGCTTTCTCATGTCCAAATGTTTATGCAAAATATTATGTTACCCGTTCAGTCGAGATGCCCACGGCACTAGCAATCTCACGCACCTTAACTCTTCTGTCATCCATCACCATATCACGGATTTGATCAATGATTTCTGGAGTCGTAACCTCCACAGGCCGTCCAGAATGTTCAGCGTCACTTGTGCCCATATGGCCAGTCCGAAAATTTTGAAACCACTTATAAACTGTTCTAATCGAAGGTGCAGAGTCACCATAATGTTTATTAAGCTTCTCTTTAGTCTCCTGAGGCGTTTTCCCTTTCATAAAGTAATGTTTAATCACCACACGAAATTCTTTTTCGTCCATTTCTTGAAAATCACTCGACTTCCTTGATTCACACGAATGCCAAACACAAAGAAATAGACCAATATGGCTGAAACTTGGTGTGCGTTCATTCAAGAGATGCTACTAACTAAACATGCTCTCGATACGCGCCGGTGGTGCCATCTCTCGGACTTTGCACGGACTTTTCAAACCAGCCTCGTACTCTTTTCTCTCACTCTCAATCCTTTCACCCCAATGGGAGTATCGATAACACTATGCAGTTGCTGCCTCAACAGTCATTCGCCAGGCATCTCGATCCTGCACGGCCTGACTTGACTCATGCATACCAATCCCAAGGAGAGATCTTACTTGGTCGGATCATCTGGCTGGAAACCGCCCCTTTGATCTCCTACCTTCTGTCTTCCCGGTTACTAACATGTAAGCTGAAAAGTTTTTGGTCTAACTACTTAAAACATATTTTTTTTGCAAAATTTGATTTTATTCATCAATATTGTCTCCTTCAAGAGGGATTCAATCAGTCCAATGCTTTTCTAACATTTCTATACCTTTCTTGTAGAAGGATTTGTGTTTGCCTTCAAAATAAGCCTCAGTTTCGGCAATAACTTCTTCACTAGATCCAAATCTCTTTCTTGAAAGCATTTTTTTGAGGTCTGCGAATAGATAGTAGTCGCTGGGGACCAAATCTGGAGAATACGTTGAATGAGGGAGCAATTCGAACTTAAATTCATGCAATTTTGCCATCGTATTCATTGACTTGTGGCACGGTGCATTGTCTTGATGAAAGAGCACTTTTTTCTTGTTCATTTAGGGCCGGTTCTTTCCGATTTCTGCCTTCAAACGCACCAGTAACTTTATATAATATTCGCTATTGATGGTTTTTCCCTTCTCAGCATAGTCGATGAAAATTATTCCATGCGCATCCTAAAATACAGAGGCCAAAACTTTCCCAGCTGACTGCCGATTCGAGTCCGGCGTGTAGTGGAGGATTCATGTTTCATCCATTATCACATATCGTATGAAAAAACCCTTTTTATTGCGCTTAAACAGGCCCAAACAGCTCTCAGAATCACCAACACGTTATTTTTGAACCACTGTGAGCAAACGTGGTACCCATTTCGAACAGAGCTTTCTCGTGCCCAAATGTTTATGCAAAATATGATCGTCACGTTCTTTTGATATCTTTATGGTGTTACGCAATTTCACTTTACGGTCATCCAAAACAATTTTGTAGATTTTTTTGATGTTTTCATTAGTTGTCTCGTTTGAGCGTTCAGAGCGTTCAACATCATTTGTATTTGTACGACCGCGTTTCAATTCAGCATACCAGTAAATGATGAGTGATTTTCCAGAGGCAGGGTCCCCGTAACACTTACCAAGCCATTGCTTTGCTTGAACGGTATTTTTTCCCATCAAAAAACAGTATTTAATCAACACACCAAATTCCATTTTTTCTATTGCTTCACTAAAACCAGTGTAACTTGTAAACCAAGCTTCGAAATATCATGAAATTTTGAGACGTATCATTTGAAGTACTTCCTAAAAATTATGTGGATTTTTTGAAAAGGGCGGCATCTATGTGTCAGATCAAAAACTTTTCAGTCTACGTGTTACAAGCTTTTCCATGGCATCGACTTTCCTCATAATTTGACCAAATTTTCAGGTACTGTCAGTTAATTCTATTGCAAAGTCGGTCATTTATACTAAGCTCTTCAGGAATACATGCATTAGTACACTGTTCGATATGCCCACATCTCAAACGCATCGATTCGTCTTTTGTCAGCTGGTTTAATGGTCCATGTGTCCGATGCGTAAGTTGCTATGGGGAATATCAAGCTGGATAGCAATCTTAACTTTGTGTTTTTTGTGACAGCTGGATCTTTCCAGACCTTAGTGAGTTTGATCGTCGAATTTCTAGCCATAGCCAAACGTCTTCTTACTTCCGCTTCACAGCCACCATTGTTAGTTATGGGGGATCCCAAATAGTTGAAGTAGTCTACAACAGTGAAACCAGCAATTTCATTTATATGTGGCAGATCTTCATTACGACTAACAATCATTACTTTGGTTTTCACTCTATTAATTGCCACTCCATAATTTTTGCTAGTGATTTCCAGGCACTCCATAATTGATTCTAGGTCTTGTATTGAAGTTGCAAGTATAACAGTATCATCCGCATATCTAAGGTTATTTAGAGCGTTTTTCCACCATTGTCACTGTTTTCTAGAACATAACAAATTACAATTAGAAATAATTAATAGCTGAAATATCCTTGGTTACAAACTTAAAACTTATTATTATTATATTTCCTTGAATGTTACTTCTTGCAAAAAGTCCATTTTTATACAGTTAAACTTGCTCATATACAAGGTTTTTTTAGGTATAGCAGGATTTTTTCCTAGGTGTAGTACTCACTAACTAAAGTCATGTCTCCAAATATAGCCTATACAATAACAGCAGAAAAAATATCCGAGGGGGAATCAATTTGAGCACCACAAAAATAGAGGCGTACACTTATTTAATAATCTTCTTTCTTAGAAACCCATTTTTGCCAGCGGATAAGTAGTTTATTAATTCCGCTGTAGTCAATGATAGGCGCTTGTAAAGAATTCTGGACTATCGGGAGGATGTTCTAGTGTAGTCTGGAAAAAAATCCTCTATTCTTTGTCGAGTTCGAATAACTGTATCAGACTAGACGTTGTCGTAAAGCAGGATAATGTTCTGGATTGAAAACTCGCAGTTTTTTCGATGAAAAGTGAATTTTATTTCAGCAAAATATTCGCAGCAATTTCATTTATATGTGGCAGATCTTCATTACGACTAACAATCATTACTTTGGTTTTCACTCTAATAATTGCCACTCCATAATTTTTGCTAGTGATTTCCAGGCACTCCATAATTGATTCTAGGTCGTGTATTGAAGTTGCAAGTATAACAGTATCATCCGCATATCTAAGGTTATTTAGAGCGTTTTTCCACCATTGTCACTGTTTTCTAGAACATAACAAATTACAATTAGAAATAATTAATAGCTGAAATATCCTTGGTTACAAACTTAAAACTTATTATTATTATATTTCCTTGAATGTTACTTCTTGCAAAAAGTCCATTTTTATACAGTTAAACTTGCTCATATACAAGGTTTTTTTTAGGTATAGCAGAATTTTTTCCTAGGTGTAGTACTCACTAACTAAAGTCATGTCTCCAAATATAGCCTATACAATAACAGCAGAAAAAATATCCGAGGGGGAATCAATTTGAGCACCACAAAAATAGAGGCGTACACTTATTTAATAATCTTCTTTCTTAGAAACCCATTTTTGCCAGCGGATAAGTAGTTTATTAATTCCACTGTAGTCAATGATAGGCGCTTGTAAATAATTCTGGACTATCGGGAGGATGTTCTAGTGTAGTCTGGAAAAAAATCCTCTATTCTTTGTCGAGTTCGAATAGCTGTATCAGACTAGACGTTGTCGCAAAGCAGGATAATGTTCTGGATTGAAAACTCGCAGTTTTTTCGATGAAAAGTGAATTTTATTTCAGCAAAATATTCGCAGCAATTTCATTTATATGTGGCAGATCTTCATTACGACTAACAATCATTACTTTGGTTTTCACTCTAATAATTGCCACTCCATAATTTTTGCTAGTGATTTCCAGGCACTCCATAATTGATTCTAGGTCTTGTATTGAAGTTGCAAGTATAACAGTATCATCCGCATATCTAAGGTTATTTAGAGCGTTTTTCCACCATTGTCACTGTTTTTTAGAACATAACATATTACAATTAGAAATAATTAATAGCTGAAATATCCTTGGTTACAAACTTAAAACTTATTATTATTATATTTCAAATGACCATGGAAAAAAAAAATATATGCTTTCTCTAATATACATGTCAACTTATGTCATCTGGTTTTGAGGGGTTTCAATTTTAGTCCGGTCGTAAATTAAATTTGATGACAAACTGTTGGCATATAAAGAAATGCTTCCCTCACCACACTAACAACCAGATTCGCTAAATGGGCTTAGAACTGCTGAAGTTGTTATGTAATTTAAAACTTCAAATTGCCCAGTTGCTTTTTTTAGACTGCTATATTTTGAATTGTAAATGTCACCAAGAAACCTTTTTATAAAAGAATTTAAAAAAAAATCGAGAATAATACCTCGAAATAAGTAGAAAAGTTAATATTTTTTTTATGATTTTAAAATTTTTATCAGTTTATTCGTAAATAAAAACGGATTTGCTAGTCTTGCACGGTCTTCCCAACTGTAGTTGACTTACTGGTGCTCTTGTAATTTTAAACTCTTATTTGCTAAAGAGGACCAGTTATAAAGTTAAACTTTTTGACAGTGGTTGTTATCTATGGAAGTAAATAGAACTTCTCTTTCTAGTGTTTTTCTTAGATCAACGTAACTTATCTTTTTGATGTAATAGTAGTTCACTCTTAGTAGAAGCATAAATAAATTATTAAACATAAAATTTGAATAAAAAAATTAATAGATTTTTTGCCATTAATAAATTCAATTACTTGATACTTAGAGTTTTTTTTCATAAAGTCCTCTTGCCACATGCGGTCTAAAGCCAATGAACCCTACTATCAAATATTCTTTTGACTTCTTCGTTGCTTTCTATGAAAAATAAGTAAGTAAATTTACCAAGAATTATTGTTTTTGTTAGAGAAGAGTAAAATTTAGCAGTTTTTTCCCGAAGAAGCGTTGTTTAGGATATATTATGTTATAAATTTTAAAAATATTTAATACATATCTTACATCCCTTTGAGACCTTTTCGGCATCCTTTTGTGTTTAATTAAGTTTCTAAATGAATTGAAATAAACACTTATGTAAGTTTTAAATTTCCGCTATATTTTGTGTCTTATGACAATTGTTTCGGTACACAGTATCTTCATCAGATGATCGGTAACTAACAAATCAAATGTACAAACCAGTCATACATTATTAGAGATAAACATAATTTGTTTATCATGAATCCACGACCTCCAAAATTCACTGGTTAAACTACAGTCTGTCAAATAAGAACGTATCCACGATAATTCATTTTTGGTATATGCTATTCAAGCGATTCAATAAAGAATCGGTAGAGGGAACCTTTGTCTACGACGCATTTTAGTAAAAGTATTAGTCGATTCCGAACCTTCGTCGAAATCACAAAATGAGTCACTTGTTTGCTCGTTGGTTCGAGGCAGTCCTTCTTTGTTCCCACCCAAAGGGGCCTAAAATGAAATTTCTGGGCGTCTAAATATATTAAAAAGTCGGTATCGATTGTGAAGAAGTGGATAACTCATTTTAACGACACGAAAAATGTCGACGACTGACCAAAACGTGGCTTGGTAGACAAAGTCACTCCGAAAGTCGAAAAATGAATCGTGTCTTTGTTTTCAGGGGACTCGAAATTGACGCTTCGTCGGGGAGCGGCAAAATTAGGAAAATCAGGTTTGAATGTATTCCATGAGACCATTCGACAACATCCTCGTGCTCATGTCAAATTCCCGAACACGTTAAAGAAACCTTTGCTGGGCGAAAATCACGTCGCGAAGCAGCTCGCTTGGGCCCACGATAAGATACTAGAGTGACCCTCACAATCGCCGGTTGCCAACCCTATTGAACACGTTTGGTAAAGAGAAAGCTCAGAGGAAAGATTCTGAAGACTTCGAGTTAGTTGTCTCGCGAGATTAAGAATACGAGCGGTCACGTTCTCACTTGACAGGCTTTACATAAAGATAATTATCCTATTAGATCAGTAGTATTTTTTGTCACAGCTCCTACAATTAGTCTTTCTAATAATATACAAGTTTTAGAAAAATATTGCAATTTCAAAGCAGTGTTTAGTTGACAAAATAAAAGACATAAAATTACCAAAAAATTCCAAGTTGATATCATTCGACGTACATCCAACGAAGTAATTGAACAGTGTCAACATTATAAATATACAAGATATTTTAGACGCATTGTCAGTTTGTTCGGATCATAATTATTTTGAATTCAACAACTTTTTTTAAATTTCTAAGGAGGGTTTGATAATAGGAAATTCTTTAAGTCCCATGATAGCTGAAATGTTTATGAACAATTTAGAAGTCTTCATTCAGCAACAATATGTATCAAAAAATTTCTTGTATTTGTATAGGTATGTAGACATTTTAACTTGTTTTCTAGGAACAGACAAACAACTAAATCAGTTTCTCAATTTTATCAATAGATTTACATAAAAATATTAACTTCACCATAGAAATTGAACAATTGTCAATTAATTTTGCTGACTTGACTTTAACAAATACTAGCAATAAACATCACTTTGCAATCTATCACAAACCAACTCATACAGATTCAGTTATCTACAATAGTTTTAACCATCCTTTTTTATACAAGATATCTGCTTTTAATTTATACTTCACAGACTGCTTCATATACCTGTGTCTGCAGAAAATTATCAAAAAGAATTAAACATTACTAAACAAATAGTTTTTGATAATGGATATAAGCCAGCTATGATTGATAATTATCCACAAAAAATCTTATAAAAAAGCTATTAATTTAACAAACTTCACTAACAGGTAATATCAGCAAAAAAAATTCCAAGAAATTGTCCAATAAAGGTTTAAAAATATTCTTTAATCAATAATCATAATAATACGTTAAATAAATAACAGAAGTAAAACTAATAAAAACCAAAAGTCGGGGATTTACAAACTTAAATGCGGCTCATATCCAAAAATTGAGAGAGTGGAAGAGTATATATACTTGGGACATAAGATTGGATTGTATAAGGACAATCAAACAGCGGAAATACCAGGCGAATTGGTCTCAGCTGGACTGCATTTCAAAAAGTGGGAGTCATTCTAAAAAACAGACATCCATGTCCATAAAAACAAAAGTGTACGAGAGCTGTATACTTCCAGTAAGTACGTATGGACTGGAAACCATAACCCTTACAAAAAATAGTCTTTGTCGACTCCAATGTACTCTACGGGCCATGGAACGACAGATGTTAGGTGTTAGTTTACGAGAACATACTAAAAGCGAGGATATCAGACGACCAACAAGAATTACAGATATCAGTAAAAGAGTGGCGAAATTAAATTGGGAATTGGCTGGGCATGTAGCTAGAACGAATGATGGTAGATGGACAACAAAATTACTTAACTGGAGGCCTCGGGAGAGCAGACGAAGTGTCGGAAGACCAATGAAAAGATAGAGGATAGAGACAATTGGAAGAAACTTGAAAAGGCCTATCTCCTACAGTGGAGAAGCAGTGGCTTATAAAGAAGAAGATCCAAAAATTTATATTGGCTACACTGGCAAAAATTTCGAGACACATTAAAGAACATAAACGATGTTACCTTAAAGACAAATCATTCGAATTATGCTTCTCATATATCAAGTAAAAATCATATTTTTGATGATAATTTCGAAATATAACATTTAGAAAATACATCTTATAAATTCAATCTTTTAGAAACGATGAGAATTAACAAACATACAAATATAGGTAATTTACTAAGTGAACGAATTGATCTAAACAATTCCCCATTGTTAAACTTAAGTTAATTTATGGTATCAATTAATGTAATCCGTTTCGGCACCATAATACTTAAGATATACGAGGCTGGTTTGAAAAGTCCGTGCAAAAATAAAAACTACTTATGTGTTTGGGGTAAACCTTTTTTATTTTTCGACATAGTCTCCCTTTAGGCTTATACACTTCGTCTAACGTTGTTCTAGTTTGTTGATCCCTTCCGAATAATAGGATTTGTCCAAGTCTGCAAAATATCCATTAGTGTCTGCAATCACCTCCTCGTTTGAATAAAATCTTTGTCCCGCCAGCCATTTTTTCAAATTGGGGAACAAATAGTAGTCCGAGGGAGCCAAGTCTGGAGAATAGGGGGGATGTGAAACGAGTTGGAATCCTATTTCCATTAATTTTGCGACCACAACTGCTGAGGTGTGTGCTGGTGCGTTGTCGTGATGGAAAAGGACTTTCTTGTGGGCCAATCGCGGGCGTTTTTCTTGCAGCTCGGTTTTCAAACGGTCCAATAACGATGAATAATATTCACCTGTAATAGTTTTACCCTTTTCCAGATAGTCGATGAGGATTATCCCTTGTGAATCCCAAAAGACAGTCGCCATAACCTTTCCGGCCGAAGGAACGGTCTTCGCCTTTTTTGGTGCAGATTCCCCCTTGGTAACCCATTGTTTAGATTGTTGTTTGGTCTCAGGAGTATAGTAATGTATCCATGTTTCATCCACAGTGACGAAACGACGCTTAAAGTCCTCCGGATTCTTCTGGAACAGCTGCAAACCATCCTTGCAACACTTCACACGATTCCGTTTTTGGTCAAGCGTGAGCAATCGCGGCACCCATCTTGCGGATAGCTTTCTTATGTTCAAATGTTTATGCAAAATATTATGTACCCGTTCAGTCGAGATGCTCACAGCACTAGCAATCTTACGCACCTTAACTCTTCTGTCATCCATCACCATATCATGGATTTGATCAATGATTTCTGGAGTCGTAACCTCCACAGGCCGTCCAGAACGTTCAGCCTCACTTGTGCCCATATGGCCAGTCCGAAAATTTTGAAACCACTTATAAACTGTTCTAATCGAAGGTGCAGAGTCACCATAATGTTTATCAAGCTTCTCTTTAGTCTCCTGAGGCGTTTTGCCTTTCATAAAGTAATGTTTAATCACCACACGAAATTTTTTTTCGTCGCCATTTCTTGAAAATCACTCGACTTCCTTGATTCACACGAATGCCAAACACAAAGAAATAGACCAATATGGCTGAAACTTGGTGTGCGTTCATTCAAGAGATGCTTCTAACTAAACATGACCTCGATACGCGCTGGTGGTGCCATCTCTCGGACTTTGCACGGACTTTTCAAACCAGCCTCGTATTAAATAAAAATCATATTTTTGATGATAATTTCTAAATTTAACATTTAGAAAATACATCTTATAAATTCAATCTTTTAGATACAACGAAAATTAGCAAACATACAGATATAGGTAATTTAGTAAGTGAACGAATTGATCTAAACAATTCCCCATTGTTAATCTTAAGTTAATTTATGGTATCAATTAATGTAATCCGTTTCGGCACCATAATACTTAAGGTATATATGACTTGGTTATATATTTAATTTGAGTTGATTGTAGTTACCGATTATCTGACGAAGGTACTATGTACCGAAACAATTATCGTAAGACACAAAATATAGTGGAAAATTAGAACTAACATAAGTGTTTTAGTTATTAAGAATTTCTGTCAAATAACGGCTACTTCAATCGAACTTTCTAAATAAAAAAAACGTTTTTTCATCATCGTAGTTTTCTCTGATACAAGCAATGTTTAACTAAATATTTTTTTTAGGATGGAAAGTTTTCAAGACGCCGCAATGCAAATGTTAAAGGAATTTAGAGCCTTACTACAGCATTCACCTGTGCCTTTACCCTGTAATAGATTCCTACAACTTCTAGCCCTTAACATGTTTGCCATAGAAAGTACGCAGCTAAAAGGTAAGTGCTAAAATGGTTTTTTTATTGCTTCGTTCCAAGTTAAGACGAAGATTGACAATATTTGATATTTAATAAGGCTTTGCATCCACGAAGCCAGCGTCATATACGCGTATTAGACGTTGTACTTAGGGAACAGATGCGAGATTGTCAGCGGTACTACTTAAGTGACCCAATCAGAACAATACAGTGGCGATGACTCGAGAGATAAAATTTAAACAGTAACCGGCTAAGTGCAAGTCGGACTTGCCCAGTTAGTGTTCCGTACTTTGATTGCTTTTAAAATATAAATTTTTGTTACGGAAATATAAAATAATCAATGACTTCACAAAATACACCCCAAATGAGTTTTCAACAAAGTTTGTTTCCAATCTTCGTTGAAAACTGATGACCTTGAAATTTTTGTTATTTTTATATATACCAGATAAATTATTAAAGGTAATGCACTAGTGATAATTTTCGTTCAATCTACACCCTGTGGAGAATGTTCCAGAATTTTTTCAACATTTTTTGATCAGTTCATTCGACATAAGGGGAAGACAATTTTTTAAAAATAATACAAAAAAAGTGTGCGCAAGTGTTACATTATATACAGTGAAACCTGGATAACTGGGATGTCAAGGAACCTAGGATGTTTTATCATAGAGGTTTTTCATTTACCCAGCGAGGTTTAAAATAACAGTTGTCTCATTTACAGAGGGCTCCACTAAGAGAGGTCGAAATGAACCGTTTCTCATTTATAGAGGTGAAAATGTTTAATAAAAATGTATATTTTATGTTATACACTTTATTGTAGAACGTATGTATGTACTACATACTTTTATTCTTTTTATGAAATTAAACAATACAAAAAACAATACAAAACTTACGGTTTGAAAAAATCTGTTAATTTAGTTTGTATTTGAGTGCTACTTGCGGTAAGGTGTTTTTCAATAATATAAATTTGATCAAATATGCCTGGATTACTAATATTTGATATTTCAAAATACTTATGTAAAGTCTCTAATGCCTTTTCTGCGTCACGCTTTGACATTCTTTCTAAACAGTCCTCATAACTCTCCTCTTCTTCTATTTCCAAAGAGGAGGAAGGGCACGCAGAAACAATGTCATCGTCAGTAAGCTCCTCTGAAATTAATAATTCATCGTCAATACGTACAAAATCCTCAAAAGTTGGCTGTTGGTCATTTTCGTAGCTACTAATAATTTGGTTCCATTCTTCCAGTGTAATTCCACAGTTCTCTTCCTCCTCTTGTAAGCCTTCACGTTCAAATACTTCTGTCACCTTGAATCCAGATTTTTTGAAGCAATTCGCAGTGGTGGTTTTGCTCGAAAATCTCATAGCCTGGAGGATATTGATTTCAGAGCTATTATTCTCTTCTCTCGATTTTAGAACAAATTGTACGACTTCTTTTCTATAGTAAACTTTTTGACAACACCTTGATCCATTGGCTGCAATTTACTTGTTGTATTAGCAGGTAAATACAGTAGTTTAACGTGGTCTAAATTAGGCATATTATTGTGGGTTGTGCAATTATTGACAAATAAAACAATTTTTCGTTTTTGGATCTTCATTTCGGTATTCACTCTTTTTAACCAATTTGCAAAGATATCCGATGTCATCCAGGCCTCTTTGTTATTTTGATAATTAACAGGTAAAGTTCTGATACCTTTGAAGCCTCTTGAATTTTTTGATTTCCCAATTAAAAGAAGTGGCAGCTTTTTATTTTCCGACGTTTGGTATACAAAAGCACAGTGATCTGATCTTTGCTAAGTTTCCCACCATGAACTTTATATGTAAAAGTCTTATCGTGAAGACACTTGAAGAATGAACCCGCTTCATCGGCATTATCGGGGGAATAATCATGTAACAGAGCTGGAAGGTCTTCAACCCACTGATTACATACGCTGTTGTCCACGGCATTGCTTTCTCCATAAATATTTTTGTAAACTATACCTTTTCATTCTCTTAAATCCCTCCAACCAGCCATTACTGCTACATAAATTATCAATATGGAACCTATTGGCAAAGTCTTGAGCCTTCTCTTTAATCATCGGACCGCTTATTGGAATGTTTTTATTCCGTACTTGCTTTATCCATGTTGAGAGACATTTTTCAAGTTCAGGATATTCCTCTGATCGCGTTCGTTTTAGTTTTCCTTTCCCTTCAGCACACTAAGAACGCGTTTTCTCCTTGTTTTGAATAATTCTATAGAGGGTAGACTTCGGTATATTAAACTCCGTGCACAGTTTGTCACGCAACGTTTCACTATCATAAACAGACAATGGCTTTAGTTTATCAGCGGCTGTCAATGAATTACACTTTCATTTCGACATTTTGAGCACTTTTATTCACTTGTTTATCATACAAAACCTTAGAGTAATGTAAAACTAATCGCGTGCGGAAGAAATTTGAATAAGGTTGTAAACAAACGGTGTCACAACCTGTCCTGACCAATTTTCAAAATAATAAATTATTAATAATTGTTTTACTTATACAGGCTATTAAACGGTCCCAGTTATAGAGGTAAACATCGAAAAAAACTCAAAAACGAAATCTCAGATAAAGAGGTTTAATTATTCCCAGTAACAGAGGTATTTCGATGCAAAAGTGTCGGGACCTCATTGCAGATATTAGTAGTAAATGTTGCTCACTTATCCAGGATCCACTTAATCAGGTTTCACTGTATATATATATATATATATATATATATATATATATATATATATATATATATATATATATATATATATATAATATATATATATATATATATATATATATATATATATATATATATATATATATATATATATATATATATATATATATATATATATATATATATATATATATATATATATATATATATATATATATAATATATATATATATATATATATATATATATATATATATATATATATATATATATATATATATATATATATATATATATATATATATATATATATATATATATATATATATATATATATATATATATATATATATATATATATATATATATATATATATATATATATATATATATATATATATATATATATATATATATATATATATATATATATATATATATATATATATATATATATATATATATATATATATATATATATATATATATATATATATATATATATATATATATATATATATATATATATATATATATATATATATATATATATATATATATATATATATATATATATATATATATATATATATATATATATATATATATATATATATATATATATATATATATATATATATATATATATATATATATATATATATATATATATATATATATATATATATATATATATATATATATATATATATATATATATATATATATATATATATATATATATATATATATATATATATATATATATATATATATATATATATATATATATATATATATATATATATATATATATATATATATATATATATATATATATAATATATATATATATATATATATATATATATATATATATATATATATATATATATATATATATATATATATATATATATATATATATATATATATATATATATATATATATATATATATATATATATATATATATATATATATATATATATATATATATATATATATATATATATATATATATATATATATATATATATATATATATATATATATATATATATATATATATATAATATATATAATATATATATATATATATATATATATATATATATATATATATATATATATATATATATATATATATATATATATATATATATATATATATATATATATATATATATATATATATATTTGAACTCGTGTTTTCACAAGATTTTATTTGATACCCCACTCGAAGCTTAAAATACGAAATATTTACTAAAAATTGTTATAACAAAAGGCAAACATAACGGAAATATACAGGGTTTTATGAAAGACAAAGAAAAATCTCTAGCTTAAATAGATCTCTAAGATAATATAACCATATCTTGAAACAAAATAAAACAAAGTAATAATACGAAGAGAGAAAAACTACCAGAAAATGAGAATGAAATATATAAAACAGAAGTTTGTCCAGATGATTCTACATAAGGTATTATTAGTATTACAAATACACTAAAATTAATTATTATATTATATTTAATAATATAAATTCGTTTTTATTGTGTTATGGCTGCTACAACGTTTTGTTGGCCTTGATTATTTAACCTGCAACTTGAGCAGTTTTTTTATCCTGAGACGATTCACTATTAAGTTTCTTTCATCTTTTAAATAGCCCTAGGGTTTCCAACATACTTAAATCTGGGCTCTTTGGTGGCGATCTTAATCTTCCAAATTTGCCAATCCATAACGGGAATGTGTCATTTAGGAAATCTGTTACTGTAAGTATGTTTTGTGGCGAAGCGCCATTCTCATTGATTCTGTTACTCTATTTTTTAATATACCCCACTAAACATCAACAGACTGACGGCAGAGTATTTGAATTCTTGTATAGCTTTAAGATTTTGGTTAGCTTAAAATTAAACATTTATTGTATTAAAACGTTGGCCTATGGAGAAAGTTGACATCCATGTAAACATTTTATTAAATAGTTGTGCATGTTCTATGTGATCCAATATATCTTGAGAAAAGCACCAACGTAATTCTTGGTTTTCCTGGATTAAATGCCACACTAATAAACCTTTATGTGGGTGGTAACCATGTATTTGTAAAGTACTTTGAATCCTGTATTATTCCCAAAGATTTTCAATGGCATCTGAACCTTAGGGATCCTCTAATATCAAAGAAACAGTAAATGTTGGTTTTTATTTAGTTTTTATGATAAGTACATTCTTTTTCTTTCGTGCAAATGCTGTTTCTGTTAAGGTGTGGTATATATTCTTGGAAATGTATTTAAGCTAGGGACTCTTCTTTGCCTTCCATAAAGTCTCCTACTTTACCATTGTACTTGCCTTTTTAATAATTATTTCGTTTAAAATTCTTTTTCACTTTCCGATAAAAACATTTTTACTAACATTTAGCTTCAACATACTGTGATCCAAATTCTTAACGTAAATGGAAGCCATTGCCAATTTGTATTGCATTAGCAACGTTAAAAAAGTTGGAAAAAGCATTTTTCTTCTTTATTTCGTAACACCATAAAAAATATATTGGCGGTTCTAGGATTAAAAATTGAAAAATAATATACAAGGTTTTCTATTTTAAACAGCATTTGTGTCTTATGTCAAAAATGCGATAGGAGTTTGCTTCATTAGGAGACTCTTCAGTCAACCATCGCTCCTGATGAAGCTCACATTGTTAGCGAATCGTGCATCGAGTGCAAAAATAAAGTGTTTGGTGTAGTAGTGATATATTCTAAGTAATTTTTGTAAATGTTGTAGAGCGTTTAAACATTTAATTAAAAAATAACTAAAATACAAATAATTTAAACCTCTGGCTGATGTGGCCTAGCTGACAAGGCAAACCTGCCCTCTATCGGGGGCTGTTCAAGGTCACAGACCGATAGTGGAATTATTCAGCAAGTTGCTAACAATTACTGCTTGGCTTTTAGCCCCAAGAAACGCTACCAAGCGGTAATTCGCTGAACAGTTTCTTTATCGGTCTATGACCTTGAACAGTTTTTGATAGAGGACAGGTCCGTCTGTAAAACTAGTCTTACATTAGCCAGAGGTGCAAATTATTTGTGTCTTACTTATTCTTAACGCTAGTGTTGCGATAAGTACTAACTTTGGTTTTATTTTTCCGTCGTTCCTAGCGCGTCTTGAGATAGATTGTCAGATGAAAGAACAGTCAAAAACTGTTGAAAAATGGACTTTGTCAAATTTTAGTATATTAAATTGATTTAATTAAAGAAGTTGAGCCGCAGAATTTTTTTTTGTAATGCTCTCACACACAGAAGGCACGTTCCGCCCCTTCGAAACGCTCTATAGCAAATAACTTTCCAAGGACCAACGTTACGCTCTGTGCTCACACCTTGCCCCTTCTACTCGTTGCGGCCGTGTAACACGCCAAACAAGTTTCAACTTACGTCTGACTAGTATTTCGTTGGGAATTTTAAAGTTATTTGGAGTAATTTATGTAAGTAGCCTGAGAAGTTTTTGGTCTGATACATAGATGTCGGCCTTTTCAAAAAATTCATATGATTTTTAGGAAGCGCCAACCTTCAAACGATACGTGCCAAAATTTCATGATATTTCGACTATTAGTTTACAAGTTGCAGTGGTTTTAGTGACGCTACTTTTGATATTCTCAAAAAAAATGGAAAAAATAGAATTTTCTGTGTTGATTAAAGACCGTTTTTGGATGGGAAAAAATACCGTTCAAGCAAAGCAATGGCTTGATAAGTGTTACGGGAACTCGGCCCCTGGAAAATCACTCATCATTTACTGGTATGCTGAATTTCAACGCAGTCGTACAGTTGGTTACAAATGATGTTGAACCCTCTGGACGACAAAATAAACCGGAAAACAAAAAAAACCACAAAATTGTTTTGAATGACCGTAATGTGGAATTGCTTGAGTTTACTGACACCCTAAAGATATCAAAAGAACGTGTTGGTCATATTTTGCATGAACATTTGGGTATGAGAAAGCTCTCTTCGAAATGGATACCGCGTTTGCCCACAGTGGATCTGTTTAAACGCAATAAAAAAAATTTCATGCGATATGTGACAATGGATGAGACATGGATCCACCACTACACCCCGGAATCAAATCGGTAGTCAGCTGAGTGGACAGCAGCCGGCGAAAGCCGCCCGAAGCGACCAAAGACACAACAGTCCGCTGGGAAGGTTTGGACCTCTGTATTTTGGGATGCGCATGGAATATCGACTGTGCTGAGAAGGGAAAAACCATCAATAGCGTATATTATATAAAGTTATTGGCAGGCAGAAACCGCAAAGAAACGGCCCCAAATGAACAAGAAAAAGTGCTCTTCCATCTAGACAATGCACCGTGTCATAAGGCAATGGTTACGATGGCAAAATTGCATGAACTGAAGTTCAAATTGCTTCTTCATTCACCGTATTCTCCAGATTTGACCCCCAGCGACTATTATCTATTCGCAGACCTCAAAAAAATGTTCACGGGAAAGAGATTTGGCTCCAATGAAGAAGTTATCGCCGAAACTGAGGCCTATTTTGATGAGAAAGATAAAGAAATGTTAGAAAAGCATTGGACTGATTGTATCACTCTTGAAGGAGGCTATATTGATGAATAAAGTCGAATTTTGCAAAAAAATGTGTTTTAAGTAGCTAGACCAAAAACTTTTCATCCTACCTGTTAAATAACTATGTAGGCAACTGCAGGAAAGTTATATCCTTCGAACTGGGAACGAAAGAACTAAGTGAGAGGGAGAAAAAGTTGTGTAATTAAGCATTGGTTGTACATACACCAAAAATAGTTCTTTTCCTTACTCTACTTACAAGGATTAAAGATCATATCTTTAGGCGTGATTCTGTATATTGTCTCACACATTAGAAGAATAATAAGTGGGCTCACACTTAAAAAAAGATTTTTGAAAATCTAATAATTTTTTGTTGCTCATGTTCGAAATTATACATCAACATTTAATTTTATTCAGCAGTTAAGTTTTTGTATTTCCTGGTTAATTTTAGTACGATGCGTATGATACCAAGAAACGAAAGCTTCTTCCTAGACAAATGTTAATATTTTAATAACACCCGGCGGACTCAATTAAACTGCCAGCTCGTAATAACACGACGATGGCGATTCTTGAAAACCGTAAAACGGCCGTTTTTAGACAGATTCCTGGTTTAACTGCCAATAAATCTTTGAAAAAAATCATACACTTATAAAACCAGAATACCGAAATCAACATAAATTTGCGAGTAAGTAACGGCTGCCGTCTCCTATTTTAGAAGAGGGAATATGAACGAAAGATGACAGGATAGTATTAAAAAATTTGTAGGCTCTAGGTACATTAATATTGTAGTCCCTACTGTTATTATTTTTTTTTATATATATGCGATGTAAGCGACACCTCGCCTGACCCAGTCTCGGGGTTACAATGAACTAAAATACATGCATATATATAAACAGAAAAGATTTAGCATAATTGAACATCTATACACGGTCAGGGACTTATAGAAAAGGTAACTGAATACAATGTCAACGCCTTGATGGTACTTGTTAACTTCCGAAAAGTCTTTGACACATTGGAATACTGGGCAATTGAGAAAGCAATGAAAAAAGAGTCGATCAAAGGTATATTAACATACTGACAAAAATCAGTGAACAATCAAAATTGTAAGTAAGATTACACGAGGATACTAAGGAAGTAAAAAATAAAGAGAGGTGTCACACAGGGTGATATCATATCACCCAAAATACTATACTGATACTAGAAGATATCTTCGAGAGCTTCCATTGGAAAAACAGGGGACTTAAGATATCCGGAGAGAGAATTTGCTGATAACATCGCCCTTTTTGCCAAAAACGAAATCGAATTGAAAGAAATGCTCCAAGAATTACAAACTGAAGCAAAAAAGATCGGTTTAGAGATGAACATAACAAAAACCAAATTCATGACGAACGAACGAACGACCATTAATGACGCAATCTCTATACACGGGCGACAAGCGGAAAGGGTGGATTCATATGTATATTTGGGACAGGAAGTTACAGTCGGAAAAGTGAATCAAGAACTGAAAATCAATCGAAGGATACGCCTGGGATGGGCGGCTTATGGTAAAATGAAGCAAATCTTTCAGTCCAAACTGCCTTTAAAACTTAAAAGTAAAGTATATAACGAATGCATTTTACCAGTAACAACATTTGGTAGCGAAACTTGGGTTCTGACACGGAAAGTTATTCGAAAATTGCAAGTTCACCAGAGAGCAATTGAAAAGAAAATCTTAGGTATATCACTTAGACGCTGCAAACCAAACGATTGAATCAGGAAAAAAATAGGGGTCCGCGACATAATTGAAAGGATATCTTCCTTCTAGTGGAACTGGAGCGGAAAAGTGATCAGTTGGAGGCCATAGGGGAAAAAAGAAGTACTGGCAGACCTCAACAACGTTGGACGATATTAAAAAATCAGCGGGGCTCAATTGATATCAAATTGTTCAAAACTGGGACATATGGAAGCATATGAGAGAGGCCCAAAGGATAAAGAATGGCTAAAGGAAGAAGAAGAAGAAAATACATACGTTAGACCAATGAAATAAGGTTCTTTGGACTGATGAATATAAATTCCCTATTTTAGGTTTAACAGAAGAATATTTGTACGCCGCTCAACTGACAGAACAAGGATTTGAGAAGCTTGCCTGTGCCAACTATTAAGCACGGAGGTGGAAATGTCATGGTGTGGGAAAGTTTTTGTGTCAGTAAGTCAGTTTACTGAAAATACACATGACATTAAATAAAGGATACTTCGAAATCATTCTAGAGCAAACCCAGTCATCTGATCTAAGTATTAATGGTGGCAATTTTATCTCTCAATAAGATGGCGATTCTAAACACTCTACTAAACGATGTTAAGGGTATTTTAACGAGAAAAAGGAAGAAAACTAATAGATATAATTCGATGGCCATCTCAATCCCCCGATCTCTGTCCCATCGGACTAGTATGGGATTAGTTTCATCGTAGAATACCTAAATAATGAATGAGAAAACCTGAATAAATTAATTGTAATAATTAAAAATAGAATGCCGAACATTTATGTGGCAGTAAATAAGTTTTTTTAATTTTATATTGGCTTGTGCAGTTCTGCCATACAGCCCATTGGAGCACTTTATACTGAATTTTCAGTGTATCAAAAACTATTCCCAGATAATGAGCTTTGGCTACTTATTCCAAAATGATCAAAAAAGCGCTCTACCCTAACAGGAGTATTGACAGGTTTACACTCTTCTCACTGTGGGCTGATTAGAGTATTTAGAAAACTGACAGGTAGACCCGGGATAACACATAAATTTGGTATTACAAGAGGATTTTTTACAAGCAAGACAATAGTTATATCCAAAATTCAAAGTTTAATATTGTTTTAATATAAATAGGACATTGCGATCCTTTGTCGTAAATTATGTAAAAGTGTGTGTACATGTCGAACGATTAACGGTCCTGGTATACGAGAGTTACCTTTTAAGTTCTTACAAAAAGAATGAAAGAAAAAAATTTTTTGGTACAAATCGTTTTATTGTTTCTCAAAACATTCGCCTTTAAGATTTATACACTTTTGCATGCGTTCGAACCAATTCTCGAACCATGTTTTCCACTGTGAAGTTGATACCTCAAAAACATGGTTTTGGAAGGATTCAACAGCTTTTTGAGGTGATGAAAATCGTTATCTACGCATTTTTTTTTGACATTCAGGAATTAAAAGAAGTCGTTAGGCGATAAATCAAGTGCATACGGGCAATGAGATGTTAATTCGATGTTTTTCTTGGTCAAATAATCAGTTGTTTGACATGCTGTATGAGAACTGGCTTTGTCATGATGAAGAATGATGCGATGTCTTCGATTGTTTTTCCTGATTTCATCGATGACTTCTGGCAAACAAATTGTTGTATACCATTCGGCATTAACTGTTCTTTGATAATCTAAAGCAGTGGTAGTAACATGTCCAGTATAACCAAAGAAACGAATGATCATTTTCTTGAAAATGCTTCGCTAACGAACCACTTTTGTTGAGTTCAGTTCATCTTAGATCACTCAAATAGTTGATTGTTGCTTGGTTTCCAACTCGTACGAATATATCCAAGTTTCGTCTCCTCTATAAGGATTTTGCATGTCGAATTTTTTGAGCATTTTCTTACGTCAATTGACACGAGCTTGTTATTCAGTTTCGGTAAAATTATATGGAATGGAAATTTTCGGGAATAGATCTGTTTCACAGGTAAATGTTCATGCAAATTCGAATGTACTGCATTCTTCGATATGCCTAAGAATGCTTCTATCTAACGGTAAGTCACATGCCGATCCTTTTTAATCATGTTGCGAACAGATGCACACGATGTTTTTTGGAACATCAACCGATTTTGGTCCACCTTCACGAAATTCATTGTTGACGGATGCACGACCACGACGAAATTTTGCAAACTAATTCTAAATAGTCTAGTGATTCATTACCAAAAGTTAAACTAAGCGATTTGAGACATTGTTGGTTGAGTTAGGCCTTTACTCAAATTTCGGATGGTTGTAGCTTCTACTTGATGGAAATTCATTATAAATATATAATAAAATACTGTCTTTAGTTAATTTCTACAGGTTTATTTATAATTGTGATGACTGTTACACAGTGTAAAATGTAGATCTGAAGAAGCTGCATCGACAGCGAAACGCGTCATCACAATTATAAATAAACCTGTGGAAATTGACTAAAAACAGTCTTTTATTATATATTTATAATGAATTTCCATCAAGTAGAAGCTACAACCATCCGAAATTTGAAACAAGCTGATATAAGCTTTCTAGTTTCAAACTACTTCAAGTTACTTCTAAAATGTGCAATAAGTACGCAAAATATTTAGTTTTTCAATCAGTGCACAGTGTAAACCGTAGATCCGAAAAAGCTGCATCGACAGCGAAACGCGTCATCACAATTATAAATAAACCTGTGGAAATTGATTAAAAACAGTCTTTTATTATATATTTATAATGAATTTCCATCAAGTAGAAGCTACAACCATCCGAAATTTGAAACAAGCTGATATAAGTTTTCTAGTTTCAAACTACTTCAAGTTACTTCTAAAATGTGCAATAAGTACGAAAAAAAATAATTAGGTTTTCAATCAGTGCACAGTGTAAACTGTAGATCCGAAAAAGCTGCATCGACAACGAAACGCGTCATCACAATTATAAATAAACCTGTGGAAATTGACTAAAAACAGTCTTTTATTATATATTTATAATGAATTTCCATCAAGTAGAAGCTACAACCATCCGAAATTTGAAACAAGCTGATATAAGCTTTCTAGTTTCAAACTACTTCAAGTTACTTCTAAAATGTGCAATAAGTACGCAAAATATTTAGTTTTTCAATCAGTGCACAGTGTAAACTGTAGATCCGAAAAAGCTGCATCGACAGCGAAACGCGTCATCACAATTATAAATAAACCTGTGGAAATTGATTAAAAACAGTCTTTTATTATATATCTTTATTAAAATCGTAAAAAAATCATCCAACGAAAACCTTCACGTGAAATTTCCATTCGTTTACAAAATTATTTTTTTAAAATGCTCACTGTAAACAAACTACTCGGTCAGTTTTTGAGCTGCCACTGTTTTAACAATAACAGATGTCAAATTTTATAACAGTGGTAATGTCACATCTGAATAGGGCCATCTAGTGTTCGTTTGTAAAAACTTAAAAGGCGACCCGTAGTTTTTTTTTTTATTAATTTTAGGTAGAGATCATTGATATATTTATGGCTTTCAAAAAATATGATTCAGGTCACCACTCGTAGTTCCACATAACAGTGAATAAATTCGTGTTAATTAAAAATTAGAAAATTTTAGCCGGTAATATATATATATATATATATATATATATATATATATATATATATATATATATATATATATATATATATATATATATATATATATATTGTTTTTATGGATTTTTGAACGTATAATAGAATTTCATACGGTTTTTTAGCCCGTGCAATTATGTAGTCAGATTTTCATTATATTTATTTAAAATTGGTTTAGAAACAATGAAAATATCGAATAGTTTTATTTGCAATCTTTAAAACCTCTTCTGCTCTCGTATTGTCCTAGTTCTTTAGGAGCATATTTATGCTCTCGAATGCGCGCCTAGGCTTAGCCATTGCTTGAAATGCCGCGTGACTGTCTGGATGGAGATACATTACTTGTTATCAAGATGCGGGAAATTTTTTGCTGAAAAACCCAGTGAGTAGTTTTGGCTTGCCCACTTCTGCGATTTGTGAGTAAAGTTCTCCAATGCCGATTTTTCTCCTACCGTCGACGATCCATCAATAAAACATGCCAGAGCGGCTTAAGGGAGCTTAATGGCTCGCTCATCCAACTATTTCCTGTTGAGAATTATGTTATAATGTTTTTACTAGCGGAATTTTCTGTGACTTTACGTATTTCTTTAGTGGCATACGTAACGTAGTCCGGTGAATGCTTCTCTCTTTGGAATGACGCTGGTAGAGGTCGTAAGAGCCTTATACACTGGGGTACAACTGGACTTTGAAATATTTTTAACACCACTAATCTTTTTTAATTCTTTCCCAGCGATCATACGCACTCGAAGTTCTAGACAAAGGTCGGATCTAGTGAAAAGATTTTTCATGTTTATGAAAGTCCCACGATCTAATCTATATTTTGGATTACAGTGGCAGTACAGATTAATTAGTGTTCCCAGGTATTTAAAAGACAAAACCTGCTGAATTCTCTGTCCATTAACAATAAAATTCGCATCAACATGTGATTTTGATCTTTGTTATATTTATATGTATGGGGCTTTTCACCCCATATAAAACTCATTTTTAGTAAATTGGAGATTTGATATTGTTCCTTAAATGTCGAGTGAATCTTGTCTAATTATAACCCGGTCCTGTGAGACGGGCCTTCAAAGTATTGAATTTTATGACGGAAGTCACAAATCATTAAAAAGGAGCGGGCAAGGTTTTTTACTGAAGATCATAAATTGTGTCTTTTGAGCTTCGGTTAATGTTTGTCGGTTTAACGGTGCTAAAATAAAATAGTTCGGTTCTATGTAAATGTACTTCTAAAGAGACCAACCACAGAGCCGATGGTGTTAAAGCGAATGATCATGAAATATTTATAAATTATTATCAACTATTTGATATTGAAAATGGAATCTTTAGCTTGTGGTTTTTATTAGTTTATATTACCTCTACAGTATCCTGTAATCCTTCATTTAGGTTAGTTCAGGTACAGGTGCATTATTTTTGGTACCTGTCACATCATATCGCCTAGTGTATTTTGGGTATGCGGTGTACACGTAATTTGTTGTATATAGGTTTTCTTTAAATAACACAGGCCAACAAAAAAATATTTGTAAAAACTTTTTAAACCAATACATCTAAGTGTTATGTATTTTTGGGTGCTGAAACCGTATCTGGCATCAGTTTTTTTGTATCACCCACAGTTCTCTCACAATATGACATCGATTAAATTTCAAAATTGGGAAAATTTGATACATAAAAAATAAAAACTTAAACCATACTTTTATTTGATTAGGCTACAATTTTTACTCGCGATAACATATTTCACTTCAATGCGAATATTTTAGGTGCTTATTTTTTTGTATTTCCTTTCCTTTTTCTATGTGAAGTTTCTTGTATAGCTTTTTTCTCCGATGTGATGCATTTTGTTGTTCTCTATGAAGTGATCAACAGTAATCACCCCTCATGTTGATTTTCCACCGTTCCTGGTACCGTTTCTCCATCTCCTTTATGCCCTGATGAAACCGTTCCCCCTGCTCTTCACTCACATCGCCTAAGTTTTTAGGAAAAAAGTCAAGATGGTTGTGCAAGAAGTGGACTTTAAGGCTCATCAGACAACCCAGGTTTTTGAACTTGTCTATCATATTAGCTACGATAAGTTTATAGTTAGGGTCTTTCACATTGCCCAAAAACTTAGTCACAACTTCTTTAAATGATATCCAAGACTCATTTTCCTTTGTAATCATTCTTGCTTCAAGTTGGAATCGAACATCATTTTACGAATATCAGGCCCAACGAAAACCTCTTCTTTCAGTTTGGCCTCTGATAAATGAGGAAATTTTTTACACAAATATTTAAAACATTCACCATCTTTAGGCAAGGCTTTCACAAATTGTTTCATTAAGCCTAACTTGATGTGTAGTGGTGGTAGAAGAATCTTTTTTGAGTCTACTAAATTTTTATGCAAAACGTTCTTCTCGCCAGGTGTTGCTTACTGGCCATTGTTTTTTGGACCAATGTTGATCCCTTGCTCTGCCATCCCACCCACATATAAAACATGGAAACTTTGTAGATCCCTTTTGTTGACCAAGGATCATGGAGACAACTTTTAAATCTCCACATAGCATCTAATCGTGAGCTGGATAGTTAATTTTTTGTAATATCATGTTAAGATTTTCGTAAGTTTCCTTCATATGGACTGAATAAGCAACAGGCAGTGAAGCATAAGTATTTCCGTTGTGTAACAGAACACCTTTTAAACTAGTTTTTGATGAGTCTATAAAAAGCCTAGAATCTTCCTTTTTGTACTCAATGCCAAATTTGTTCATTAGACTACCAATATCATGGCAGTAAATCAAATCTTCTTCCTGCTTGAAAACTGAGCAAACTGTTGATCTCTTGTTATATAATGGTAAATAGATGTTCCAGATTCCAATAAATGTTTTTCTTTCAGTCTAGAACCAAGCAATTCTGCTTTTTCCTTAGTCAAACCTAAATCTCTCACTAAATCATTTAACTTAGCTTATGTAAACAGCAGTGGTTTTAAATTTTCTAGAGAACATTGAAACTCATCATCATCCGGTCGACTTTCATTAAATTCGGGACTGGACTGTAAAACGTCGTCGATAGACTGAGGTGGCTCAGGGACAAGAAGTCCCGGTCCATGTCCTACCGCCCGATTAGCAGAAGTAAAGTTAGGATAGACAATTACATTCTTATTTTTGGAGTTATATCCAGAAACATCAACGCTGCAAAAATAACAATCATTTGAATGATTTTCTTGCTCTCTCCATACCATGGGTACTGCAAATCTAAAAGCTTTCTTTTCTTTCTTATACCATTTCCTAAGATCCTTGACACAAAAATAACATACTTTGTGAGGAGCCCAACATTTTTCTTGATTACCGATTTCTACACCAAAATATGCAAAGTATACTTTTTTACAAAGTCAGTAATGTTTCTTTGATGTTTTTTAACTACAAACTCACCACATATATAACAAAAAGTGTTGGGAGAGTTTTTACAACCACGATTAGCCATACTTTGAGTGCGAATTAAAGCACATGGGTTAAACACTGCAATGCGAGGTTATATTAACTGGAAGAAAACAAACAGCTGTGACATTCATCGGAACTGCCAACCTAATAACATTTGATTTTACTGCCAACCTTATAAAATTCTGATTTTATTGCCAACCTAATTACTTTCGAATGATAAAAAATCAACTTTTCACATTTTGAATATTAATTTGTGAAAAATTGGTGGGTGATATGACTTTTTTTATTATTATTTTCGGACTCGGCACACAAAAAAACATAGGGATCAGGTAAAATTATTAAAAAAGTTTTTTCATCGTTGGCCTGTATAATTGTTATGTCCTTAGCACTTCGTGTTTTTTAAAACTTGACAGAACACTATAAATTCAAGGGTCGCCTTTTAAGTTTTTACAAACAACCACTAGATTGCGCGATTGAGATGTGACATTACCATTGTTGCAAAATTTGACGTTTGTTATTGTTAAAACAGTGGCAACTCAGAAATTGGTTGTTTACAGTAAGCGTTACAAAAAACAGTGTTGTGAACTAATAGAAATTTCACGTGAAAGTTTTCGTTGTATGATTTTTTACGATTTTAGTAAAGGCCTAACTCAATAATAATGCCTCGAATCGCTTCGTTCAACTTTTGATCATAAATCACCATCAGAAAAGACTGTTTACAATTGGTTTGCAGAATTTCGTTATGGTCGTGCTTCCGTCAGCGATGAATACGGCGAAGGTCCATCAAACTGCGACTGAACCCAACGAAAGTGGTTCGTTCCTGAAGCACTTCTAAGAAAATGATCGCTTGTTTCTTTGGTTATACTGGATTTGTTGCTACCATTGCTTTAGAGGATCGAAGAACATTTAATGCAGATGATATACAACAATTTATTTGCCAGAAGTCTGCGATGAAATCAGGAAAAACAACCGAAAACGTCGTCATGACACTGCCAGCTCTCACACAATACGTAAGCGATTTTCTTGTCCTCAAGAAGCTGTTGAACCCTTCCAAAACCATGTTTTTGAGGTACCAATTTCAGAGTAGAAAAAATGTTTCATGGTCCGAACGCGTGCAAAAGTGTATAAATCTTAAAGGCGAATATTTTGTGAAACAAAATAATTTGTACCAAAACATTTTTTTCTTGCATTGTTTTTGTAAAAACTTAAACGGAAACGGTAGCCCTCGTAGTTTTGATAAAGATTTCAAATCGAAGTGTCGTAGGCGATTTTATAAAGCAAGAAGTTTTATTTCGTTGTAGACCCACCATTTATAGCTTAGTTAACAATTAACAATACTTAATTAAATTGTTCAATTTGATGAATTAATTCCCCATAGCAACAGAGTGTCTTCACGGAGTTCATTGCTTTGCATTCTCAATCGGTAATCAACGTTTACTTAAGAGACCTCTTAGTCCATTCACAAATATGTGCAACAAAAAATCCTATACGACTGTTACATTCGGGTTCTTCTTTAAGAAACGGTATTTTTCAGGCGACAATACCAAATTTCATTTTTTCTTTAAATAATTTTTTAAGAACGAATACGGACTTAAATCCTATTTCACTGTGGCATTTAAGGTATACTGGCATCAAGAGAAGTGTTTTTTTTATATTACCGTTTGCTGGTTTGGGTTTAAATAAGACGAAATACTTTATACGTAAAATTCTTCTTGATTTCTCTTAGGTCGATTGAAATGGTAAGGCTGACGTTTTGCCGATCATTCTGCCGGCTTTTTCAGAGCTTGTTTCGAAAACTGACTTCCTCGGAATGTCGCATTTTTATTCTAGATTTCGATGAAGTCAGTTCTTGGAACAAGCTGTGAAAAGTTTGTTTAAAAAGAGGCCTGTGAAAGTGACTTGTCACAATTTTTTGCTCACAAACGACAGAAGTTCTATAGTGCCAGAAAAATGGAAGAAGAAGGTCATTGAACAAAATAGCATGTATTTAGTTGAATAAAGTTACTTCAAAATATAAATAACAATTATCTCAATTTTGACTTTAAAAAGCTCAATATTTTCTCGACAACCTTTTCTTTTGACTCTAAATAATTACTCTTAAAATTTAATTGTCCGTACCAAAAACCAGAAACAATTTCGATAATACTATTGAAATTGTATAAGATTTACCGTCCTCTGTATCTTTCATCCTTTGCTTCAAAGCGATATCTCTAAAAAACTATAGTTTCCTTTCTTACTTTAAGTATTATATGTGTACCAAATTTGAAGTCGATATCACATTTCATTCGAGAGTTATCGTGCCAACACACAGACAGTCCAATGAGTATGGTTTTTCATGATTTAAGGATCCTGAAACCTGAAGAAATGTAAACATTTCCTAGGATAATTTTTTCACAAACATAATAGTCGTAGTTTCCTTAATGAGGGCAGTATGGAAATATTTTCTTCCTGCTGGAAATGTACCACAGTTCATCTGATACCTAAAAAAGGCAAGAACACCTTGCCAAATAACTACCGACCAGTCGTACTGATTTCAATAATATCGAAAGTCATGGAAAAGGCTATTAATCTGCATCTTCTAAAATATCTTGAAGGATTCAACATTATTAGCAACCATCAATATAGCTTTCGTAAACATAGATCAACAGGAGATCTTCTGACTTATCCAAGGCATTCGACCGTGTTTGGCACGATGGTTTGTTGGCTAAGCCACGCTGTTCTAATATGTCTGAAAAGTTCTGTTTGTGGCTCTCATGTTTCGTCAGAGAGCGTTCTTTACGAGTGGCAGTCGACCGATTTCTTTCTAACACTTTCACTGTCACCGCCGGTGTGCCCCAGGGCTCCATAGTGTCTCCTACTCTCTTTCTCATTTACATTAATGATCTGCTGGAAAAGATCGGGAATCCAATCTACTGCTTTGTAGATGACAGTACGCTTATCTCTTCATTCCCTTTGAACGCTCCGACATTAGCTACTCAGACGAATATCTGTAGACAGTAGGAAGTCATTCAATTTCGCAAAGACCTGGAAGAAATTCTACCTTGGGGTGACAGTAACTAAGTGGAATTTAATGCTACAAAAGTTTTTTCTAAAACAAGTTATTGTTGCTGAACCTGATATGGTTAAGCCGGGGCACTCCATTCCTCTAGCATCGTCACTCCATTTGTTGAGCGTTAATTTGGGAGCAAATATATCTTTCCCATTAACATATTGCAAGCAAAGAGAGCTTCTCGAAAGCTGGGAATATTATTTCGAACCAGAAAGCTTTACAATCCACAACAATTGTTAATTCTGTACAAAGCTTAAATTCGACCAACTATGGAATACTGCTCACCTATATGGGGCTCTGCTCCCAAACATACACTGCATTTGTTGGATTCTATTCAAAGAAGAGCTGTTCGCCTGATTGGCGACCCGGAACTGGCCGGCGGCCTTGATTCGTTGGAGTGTCGAAGAACGGTTGGCGACTTGAGTCTATTCTACAAGTATTTTCATGGAAAGTGTTCGATGGATATAGCCCGCTTAATTTCTCCCAGAGCAGTGTATGCTAGAAATACACGTTGCGCTAATACTTCACATCCGTATGAGGTCCAGCTTGTTACTCCTCGTACAAGCCTTTTCAAGCAGTCTTTTATGTGGAGAACCTTATTCCTTTGGAATAACTTGCCCAGGACTGTGTTTCCCACTGAGTACAATTTGCAGCGATTCAAGAACAACGTGAATCGCTTTTTCCGCCCACGTGTCGCTCCTGTAGCCCTTTAGGGATTTCCCTGCAGCACGTGTGCTAGACCCATAAAAAAAAATAATTGCTACATTGTCGCACAACCTATCAATTTACAACCTATTTAGAGTTTACGTTACCGCTTTCTATATCATTCAGGTTATTCTTTTTAATTTTTTTAAAGTACGACCCATACTCCTTATTTGGCCCGAAATACGTAAGCAAACACAATATCGTGCATAATTTAGTGAGTAAACAGATCAGAAGAAAAGCAAAATGTTGAATAAACAAGAATTTACAACAAACTTTTAACAAGTTTACTGTAGGGTATTGCACTCTGCGCATTAGGAAAAAAAACTAGAAGTATGGAATTATAAAATTTCGTTTATTGTCATAGTTGGATAACATTTTTAAAGTACGAGAGGAGATCTGCGAATGGAGGCGACATATTTGCTCCCAAATCAACGCCCAGCAAATTGAGTAACGATGCCAGAGGAGTGGAGTGTCCCGATATAACTATGTCGGTTTCAGCAACGTTAACTTTTTTAGAAAAAAACACCGCTTAGGTTTTTGTAGCGTTAAATTCTGTTTCTGGTTACTGCCTCCCCAAGATAGAATTTCTTTCAGGTTTTTGTTAATATGAACGGCTTCCTGCTGTGTGCGGATATTTGCATACCAGGTGTACAAGTATGAAATGCAGATTTTTTCTAAAAAAACATGTTAAATTCGGAAAAATGATAAAAAGTGCTTTATTCAAAATATGCTCCATCGCTTGTTATACATTTTTCCCATCTTTCGGGCAATTTGTGAATACCACGCCAATAAAAATCTTCTCCTTTTGCTGCGAACCATTCATCGAGCCATTTTTTTACATCTTCGTACTAACCAAAGCGCTGCTCAGCAAGTGCGCGACCCATCGATGCAAACAAGTGGTAATCGGAAGGAGCCAAGTCTGGTGAGTAAGCCGCATGGAGTAGAACTTCCCAGCTGAGTGCTTCCAACGTGTCGCGAACTGGTTTTTCGCCGTATGTGATGGAGCATTGTCATGAAGAAAAATGACTTTGTGTTGCCTCTTTCGGTATTCTGGCCTTTTTTCAAGCAGCGAACGGTTCATATCGGTCAATTGTTGTTGGTAACGTTTAGTATTAACCGTTTCCCCAGGTTTTAACAGCTTATAATAGGCCACGCTCCTCTGGTCCCACCAAACACAGAGCATCGTCTTTCTGCCAAAGCGATTCGGTCTTGCGGTCGATATCGATGGTGCGCTGGGTCTACCCATGATTTTTTGCGCTTGAGATTCTCAAAATAAATCCACTTTTCATCCCCTGTAACTATACGATGCAAAAACGACTTCTTTCTGTACCAAGCGAGCAAAATGTCACACGTGCTTTTCCATTTGCCTGTCGTTCAACTCATGTGGTACCCATCTACCGGCTTCTGAATCTTTCCCATCTCTCGTAGCCGATTGGAAACAGCTTGTTGACTAACGTCCAATTGGTCGGCGAGTTGTTTTTTGTGTTTGCGAATCATCTTCGTCTAACAATGCTTGCAATTCCACATCTTCGTATTTTTTTGGCGGTTTTCCACGTTCCTTGTCAGCAACATCGAAGTCACCACTTATAAACGCCGAAACCATCGTTCACATGTATCTTGCGATGGAGCATATTCACCATAATCTTCTCAAAGTAATTGGCATGATTCAACAGCAGTTTTCTTCAAATAAAAACAAAAAATGAATGCTGTCCGCGAATGCTCTTTGTTCGGTATAAATTTCGACATATTGAACACAACACTATGCACACACTTTTCCAATTTATCACTCGTGCGCGTCTGACACTTGTTGATGACACAACAAAATGGCGCAGTGTCAAATCTTTATAGCACAAACTGCATTGGTGCACCATCTGTTGTCTGAAATCCGCATTTCATACTTGTACACCTGGTAAATAGTTGATGTTCGAGCGTTTAAAATAAATGAAGAATAAAGCATACTATCATCTGCAAATCTGTAGATTGGATTCCTGGTCCGTTTTAGCAGAGTGTTAATGTAAATGAGAAAGAGACTAGGAGACAGTATGGAGCCTTGAGGCATATCGGCGTCTTCATTTGTGTCTGTTATTTGTTTTCTATCAAGAGTGTAGTGTACGCCTGTATTTGAAAAGCCGGTTTTTTTTTTCGTTTTCTCGTTCACTATAGCATTACTTATGTAGAGCAGATGGCACTTCGCTATTCGACAGTCGGCTTCGTCGGTGCCATTTTAAAAACGAAGTTTCGGCCTAAACAACTGCACGAGCATTGAAGCCCAATAAATTCCGAACTCTCGCTCTGGAATGCTCATGTAAAAGGATTAAAATCTTACTAAATGCAAAACTGTTTGATAGATTCATCCATTGTAAGTAAACCACTCTCTTTTGAATCTGGTAATACATAGGTAGTAAAACATTCTAAGATCGCATAAAATTATTATTATTGTAATTACATCAGGTAGCTGATGTAATCAATAAAGATTTATTGCAGATAATTTATTTTAGACTTATATTTCAGTTGAAACTGGTCTCAGCTTCCAAACTTTTGGACTCTAGTGTATATACACGTATAAATAAAATTAAATTCTTTTTTTTGCAATATTTAATGAATCATCTCTTGTAAAAGGTATTTTTTTCCAGTACCAGATAAAGGTATAACTGTGCACGTACCTCTCAGTAAGGAAAATAATAAAAAAAAAGGTCGTCCAGTATCTGGTTATGCATAAACCACTTCTCTGTGTGTAACTTGTCAATATTGATAACTCGTTCGGGATGTTTTAAAGTCATCTTGTACGACCATAACGCATAACGGTTTGGGAATGTTAAGTGTAAGCCGACTGCAAGTTTTGATAATAAGAAAAAAATATGACCGCATAGGTTGTGGCTGTACAGGGCGGCTCAAAGTAGAGAAATCCTTACTGTGGTCTCGGAGACCGTTATATAGTTCTATGCAGTTTTTTATGCTTCGTAAGTCTCATTTTTTTATATGTCACTTGAGTAGCTATATGCAAAAATATTGCATTTTTCAATTCAGCATGCAAAGGGGTATCTACTAAATTTTAAAATTTCTTTTCTAAAGGGTTGCCGAAAAAATATTCTTCTTCTCCTTGAAGTGCCATATCCGATATGTAGGTGACCTTCTCGCTTTTGCCTGTGGTTGGTGCCTTTTTAAGTATTTCCACAGACAAAGCCGACCTACAGTTTAATTGTCATTGCTTCCCGAAAAAGGCGACCGTCACGTTGTAAATTTTATTTTATTTTTATTTTATTATTTATTTTATTATTTATTTTATTATTTATTTATCTTTATTATTATTATTATTGCTCGAACCGAGATACGAACTCGAGTCGCTAGCGTAGAAAGCAGGTACTTTAACCACTACGCTATAGCCGCCGAAAAAGTATTGGGCCTTTTAAAATCAAAATTGGAACAATTATTTTTTATAATGTATTAAACCAAATATGTGTCATTTTGTTCGAGGACCTGCCATTTTTCGGGCTACACCATAATCCCGTCGCTGTAGAACTTCGGTGGCTAAAAACTGTGATAAGTGGTTTTCACAGGCCTCTTTTGGAACTAACTTAACACCATTCAAGGAGATCTGCAGAGACCGAAATGGTAATCTGACGGTGCAAGGTCAGGGCTATACGGTAGATGTATTAAAATTTCCCAGCCGAGCTCTCAATTTTTGCCGAGTCATCAAAGATGTGTGTGAACTGGCGTTGTCATGGTGGAAGATGACACTTTCTGTTGACCAGTTTCGGCCGATTTTTTTCAATCGCTTGATGTAATCTTGTCATTTGCTGACAGCAATTTGTTTTTACCAGATTATCCAGTGGGGTGTCAAATGAAAATTTGTAAAAACACAAGGTAATGTAATACTTGCGCACACTTTTCTTTATATTATTTTTAAAAAATTGCCAAAAATCGTTGTCCCCCCTTCTTTTAGCATATTCTCCACATGGTGTAGATTGAACGAAAATTATCACGAGAGCAATACCTTTAATAATTTATCTGGTATAAAAAAAAAACAAAAATTTCAATTTGTTGAAAACTCATTTGGGTTGTGTTTTATGAAGTCACTGATCATTTTATAACTCCGAAACAAAAATTTTTATTTTATGCATTTCGCCGGTTTTTTTTTTGTTTGTACTGCCATCTCTCGAAAAGTCTCGAGACTTCTCACCCCATCTACTAATACGTCAGCAATAATACCACCGGTTTCCATGTAACATTATTGACCACAGTTCGCGATTTACAGAGTAGACTAGATAAGAAGATTATGAGATCAAAGAAATGCGTAATACCTTCAGGGCTTTCTATAAGTTCTTTTTATCTTATCTTCTGTTTGACTGATTCTTAGCACACTGTATATTTAGACTGAATTTTAAAAAATAAATGAATTTATTTAGTCGTGTTCTCAACGAGCAAACCGATTTTTAAAAGAGTCATGTAAATAATTAGAGTTTATATGTTTCGAAGAAACAACAAACTTTTGTCGGCACGTTGAGATTTTTTGGTCGGATCCTTTAAATTTGTTTTTGTCGAAATGTACATTTCGTAAAATGAACGGTACATTGTTTATTATATGATGATACAACGTTTACGCTAACAGTCACTGATGCATCGTGTTAAAAGAACCATGGCATACATAAAGATTCAATTAAAATTTAAGGAATCGCGATGTCAGATTATCAAGAAGTGGTTCTAAATAATTACTGGTACCAAAAAACAGGTTCGGAACCGAGCCGATGCGTTGCCAAAAATAATTATACAATCGCTTATTTCATATAAAATATTTTTTAATAACCACGGTTAGAGAAAATATGGCTACAGAAAGACAAACAGGTGTAACAAAGCGTCGCCGCAAATTGTGCAGTCATATATGATGAAAAAGAAAGGGTAAACTTCGGAATGAAAGTTAGAAAGTTGAAAATTTGCATAAATCTTTGTTTTCTTTGATTGTGTTAGCCGATACTTGCTGGAAATTCATAATAAAATTATATAAAAAAACAATACTATGTTTTAATTTCCAATATATTTAAAATAACATGACAATTGTTTCATCATACAGTGGCTTCTTCAGAAGTGAATTAGAAAGAAAAATGTTTGGTAATAATACTCTTTATATAGTGCTTAAAACTATCCTTAATTACCTAAGATTATGTTAATCGTTTTATTATACTATTTACTGACAAAGTTGTTTTAAAGGTGCAAATCGGTGGTACTATTTCAGAGAACTAATAAAGATTAAGTAAGGGTGAATGGTTTAAGTCTACCTGTTCGTTTAATAATAGATTGGAGTTTTTCCGTTTGTTAATTTCAAGACATTCAAGGATATTTAATTTTTTACATTTATTTTCTACTTGCAGAATTTTGAATGTATTATCAAAATTATGGGATTCGTTTATTATATGGGTGGTGTAATGTAAATTGTTCTTGTTTTTTTGAATAACTATGTTTATGTTCTTTAATGGGAGTTTCAAAATATCTACCAGTTTGTCCTACGTAGGTTTTAGTAGAAGATCCACAATTTAATAAATGTACTCCTGATTTTATGGATTTATTAGATTTGGTTTTGTTATTCAAAATTATATTCTCTAAGGCAAGGGTGCTCAAACGGTCGATCGCGATCGACAAGTCGATCGCTAGTGCTTTTTGAGTCGATCTCGAGAAAAAAATTCCGATATAGAACTATTCACAGATTTTGTTTTAGGTAACTAAAACAAAATGTAATGAATAAACTACTAAAATTTATTCGATCCACAATTAGGCCAGAATAACCCCCTCATCACTTTCTTTTATCGTAATAACCCCCTGCTAGCGGCAAAAGGCGGCTTTATCAAAGGAACGCGTGGTCAAAGAAAAGCCGCGTTTTTGATTCCCGCCGATTTTTCTATAAACTTCGGGCGGCGTGTTTGACGGGAACATTCGAGACTTCGTTCGCGCCGATATAAATGTTGCGCCTGCAGGAATAGGAGTCAGGAGTTGTAACTTGAAGGCGATACATCGATACAAAGTTTATTAATAAATAGTCCAAAATAAGTGCGGCGAAGAAAAGTAAAACTTATCATTTTAATAACGATTGGGAGGAAGAATTTTTCTTTTGTATAGTAAAGGATAAGTGCATTTGTCTCATTTGCCGTGCGTCAGTTGCAATACCTAAGCGTGGGAACTTAGAGAGGCATCATAAAACGGTTCATAAAAACTATGAAAAGGATTTTCCGTCACACTGAATTAAGAAAACGAAAAGTACGTGATTTGATAACTTGTTTGAAAAAAGAACAAACCATGTTCACAAGACCAGCCAAACAATCAAAAGCTGCAACGATCGCGTCATTTAAAATATCTCATATATTGGCGAAACACAAGAAACCATTTGATGATGGATTGGTTGTGAAGGAAGCATTTATTGAAGCGGGTGAGACTTTATTTGGAGATTTCAAAAATAAAACAGAGATTATGTCTGCTATTAGAGAACTTCAGTTATCTCGTCCGACTATCACAAGGCGTGTTGAAGTCATGAGTCAGGACATGGCAGATAAACTAAAACGTGATATCATGGAATGTACATACTTTTCTTTACAGTTCGACGAATCCACCGATATGACAGACAGTGCCCAGCTGTGTATTTTTATTCGAATGGTATTCAATGACATGTCGGCTAAGAAAGAGTTTTTGACAATGATTCCTCTGAAAGGAAAGACCCGTGGCGAAGATATATATGACGTTTTCTTCAATTTTGTAACAAACTACAAGCTACCAATATATAAACTAGTGTGCATTACAACCGATGGAGCACCAGCAATGACTGGAAACAAAAACGGTTTTGTGGCATTGTGTCGAGCTAATGATGATTTCCCTTCATTTTTCTCCTTCCATTGCATTATACATCAACAAGTTTTGTGTTCAAAAGTTTTAAACATGGAGGAGATTATGGGCATTGCAATAAAAATTGTGAATTCTATCCGTGCACGTAGCTTGCAACGACGGTTCTTTAAATTGCAGTTGGAAGATAGTGAGTCAGCTGAACACACTGATTTAGTTTTTCACACGGACGTCAGGTGGTTGAGTCGCGGAAAATTCCTAGAACGGTTTCAAGAATTATTGCCCGAAATAACAGCTTTTCTGGACGAAAGAGGTGATGACACTCAGATGCTGAAAAACGAAAAATGGCTGACTGATTTGACATTTTTGACAGACATCACAATGCATTTAAACACCATTAATTTGGAGCTTCAAGGTAAAGGAAAAAACTATTATTGAGATGATTAGCGCAATAAACGCATTCAAAAGTAAATTGCAACTTATGATAGATCAACTGAAAAGAAAGGATTTGAAAAATTTTCCGTCTTTGAAAGCAAGGATTCCTCAGTTGAATTATAATATTTATGAGGCAGAATTATCAAATATTTTGGGCCAATTCGAAATACGTTTTTATGATTTCAGTAAATTGGCAAATATCGCATCATTTATGAGTTATCCTTTTTCGTGTAAAAACATTGAGGAATTAGCTACTGAAATAGCAAGTCAGTTTAACATGGACTCATTTTCTGTTGAAAATAAGTTAGTGCAGATTATATCAGATATACATCTCAAAGCCACAGCATTTGATACAAAATTCTGGTGTTTTATATCTGAAGATAAATATCCGAATCTAAGGCAAATCGCCCTTCAACTGACGGCAATGTTTGGGTCAACTTACTTGTGCGAGTCTGCATTTTCTGAAATGAAGATAATTAAGTCAAAATATCGCAATCGACTAACTGACGAACATATGTCATCATGCTTGCGATTAGCACTCGGTAATTACGTACCATCTTATGAAAAGTATGCTGAGGACATGCAGTGCCACGCTTCAACATCCAAAGTCACTCTTTAGTTAAGTTTAGACACTAGAACTCGTTTGTTTTGTAAGAACCAATAAACTCGCAATTTTGAATAATTATGAGTTTTTTCATTGACATTTTAGAGCAGACCTACACTTACCTTGACTAAAAAAATGCATATTGTGCGGAAAACTAATATCTATGCCACGATACACCATACCTAGACGACAATCCTGCATCACACTTACTTGCAGCCTCTCAGAGTCGATCGATCGTAGTCTAACAATATTGAGGTAGATCGCCAGCAGTTCAAGTTTGAGCACCCCTGCTATATACGGATGGGCGCTTCCCGCTTTTCGCGCTCTGTCTCTAGAACGGTTAATGATATAAAATATCATCTGAGACCAAATTTGTAGAGAATTTTATGCTCTACAAGTTTTGTAGCTTCAAATATCATTCGAAGCTTAGGAAACAAGATATTTGTAAAAAACCGATTTTCGCGACGTTTGACCTTGAATGTCTTGACTCGCGGACATGAGTTTCTATGAGACTTTTGAGCTAATTTTTAAAATGTCGAAACAAAGATTTATACAAATTTTCAGCTTTCTAACCTTCATTCCGAGGTTGAATGCCTATTTGACTGGACGAAAACGTAGCCAGCGTGTTATCACCGGATCGGTAAAATGTGTGGCCTTGAGTTTCCCAAAAGAAATCTTCGCTGTGGTTATTCTAATCAAAAAACACAAAAATGTAAGCAATATGTGTTTAATACTTAATCACATAAAATTAAGTTGATTTTGAGCAAATTTATTTAATTAAACCTTAAGTCGAAAATTAGTGAGTATTCACAAACTTGTTGGGAAACTACCCAACCATGTTTTATACTGAATTAATTTGTCCACCTGATACTACTATGAACCGGTGGTAGAAACCACCTGAAGAACATTTTATAAGAAGAGGCTCATCCTTTTAAAATGAACCATTTACTATTGATTACAACTTGTGGAGATTCAAGACTAACGTGAATAGCTACTTTCGTACACGCATCTCTGTAGTAATTTAGAGATTTTTCTCTAGCAGGCATGATGTACCCAGAAAAATAGTTCGGTAAGTGGTATTTTGCGAAATAGGTAGGCAAGTTTTAGGGCGACACTGTAGGCTTATTTTTGAAAACATGAGTCCTGCTAGTCACCTCTACTGTCCGCATATACCTCATACAAAATTTGTTGTGGATTGATATGAATTAATATGAATTTTAACAAACAAATAACTATTTCGAATGTGGGGGAGGCGACGAAATAGATCATCGACTAAGAGGCAGCAGCAGAACGGTGCTGTGCCTTATTTGGTTGGGCGTAAACCCTGAGATCATGGGTTCGATTACCATTGGCACCGAGAAACTTTTGTGGTAATGTCTTTACTTTTATATGGAGCCAGTCAAGTAAGAACGTATCCGCCATAATTCATTTTTGGTAGATGCGATTCTAGCGCGTCAACAAAAAAATCGGTAGAGGAAGCCTTTGTCTACAACGCATATCAGTAAAAGTATCAGTGGATTCCGAACTTTCGTCAAAATCACGTAAATTTCAAAATGAATCACTTGTTTGCGCGTCGGTTCGAGGCAGTCTTTCTTTGTTCTCATCCAAACGGGTCTAAAATGACACATTCCGCGGCCGCTAAATATATTAAAATGTCGGTATTGTTTGTGAAGAAGTGGGTAAATCATTTTAACGAGACGAAAAATGTTGATGAGTTGCCAAAAAGTAGCTCGGTAGGCAAAGTTACTCCGAAAGTCGAAAAACGAATCGTATCTTTGTTTTCACGGGACCCGAAATTGACATTGCGTCAAGGAGTGACAAAATTAAGAAAATTCGGTTTGAATGTGTCCCGTGAGACCATTCGATAACATCTTCGTGTTCATGATGTCAAATTTCAAAGCACGTTGAAGAAACCTTTGCTGGGCGAAAATTACATCGGGAAGCGGCTTGCTTGGGCCCACGATCAGATACTAGAGTGGCCCTCACAATCGCCGGACGCCACCTCTATCGAAAACGTTTGGTAAAGCGAAAACGCGGCGGAAAGATTCCGAGGACTTTGACTCAATTTTCTCACAAGATTCGAAAAATTTGCAGAGTATGCAGAAAATCTCGTCGACAGCATGCCTCGAAGATGCCAGACGATTATTGATGATAGAGGCGATTGGACAACTTACTAAGGTATTTGCGCCGTTGTTAGCACTCCAAAGAATACATTGATGGCAAAAAATGTTCTCAAAACACATTTTCTCAATACGGGGTCACGTTCTTACTTGACAGACTGTATTTTACCGTTATTTTTTTTAAATTATTGTTTATTGTTCAAAATTTTCACAACAGATACAAATACAGTAGAACCCCGATTAACCGAGTCGCGATTATCCGAGCCAATCTAAGAACGATTATTTGAGGTGCCTTCGGGGAATTTCCCTGGCCCGTGTGAGGGGTTCTCCTATTTATGTTTTTGGACTCTTTCAGCATGTAAAATGGCGTGAATGCAGCGCGTTATAGCGTTTACTACGGAGAAGTACGAGTATACTCACATAATTTATTTAGTTGGAGTTCTGGTAGTTAAGTGTAATTAATACGAACTGCTTTGTTTAAATTTTTGTTTGTCGTTTTATAATGGAGCAAAACAAGCGTAAAAGAATTGTCGTTCCTATTGAAGAAAAATTAAAAGCCATTAGAAGAATTGAAACAGGAGAGACAATTAAAGTTGTTGCACGAGATTATGGAGTAGGTGAGGTAACAGTTGGAGATTGGAAAAGAAACGGCACAAAAATAGAAGAGTGATGTATAAATCAAGTCTCCTCGTCCTCAGGAAGAAAACCAATGAAAACCGGCGACTATGAAAAGGTTAACGAAGCTTGATTCATGTGGTTTTACCAACAGAGATCAAAAGGTGTGCCTCTGTCAGGTCCAGTTTTACAACAGAAAGCAATAATGATTAGTAGGCGATTCCCAAAGATAGATCAGTTTACCGCCAGTTCTGGATGGCTTGACCGCTGGGAAAAACGGTACGGTATACGACAACTGACTGTATGTGGTGAAAAACTTTCTGCTGATGTGCCATCAATTGAGAAGTTTAAGCAGAACGAAGATTGTGGATACACATGTGATCAAATTTACAACTGTGACAAAACTGGTCTGAATTATAAAATGTTTCCATCAAAAACATTGGTATCTCGACAGGAAAAATCAGCTCCTGGGCACAAACGAAGAAAGGAAAGATTAACTATAATGGTATGTTCCAATGCATCTGGCAAGCACAAAATCCCACTGATGGTGATTGGCAAGTCTGTACGTCCAAGAGCTTTAAAAGACATCTCACCCAAAGCTCTACCAGTCTATTACAAAAGTCAGAAGAGCGCATGGATGGATGGGACCTTATTTACTAACTGATTTGTTCGTGCCATTTGTGACTAAATTTTTGAACAGAAACCGTCTTCCTATTAAAGCAATTTTGTTCATGGATAATGCCTCCTCTCACCCTGGAGGAGGACTTCATGTGGGCGAAATTGTTGTAAAATTTTTTCCTCCAAATGTAACCGGCATAGTGCAACCAAGGGGTCAAGACATCCTCGAAAACATTAAAAAAAATTATAAGCGTTTATATCTTGAACATCTGTTAGAATACACAGAAAAGGAGGATATTATCAATGGGATGAGAAAGGTTTCACTGAAAAATGTTATTTACTGGGTAAGTCAAGCTTGGGATTCTGTGCGTGCTACCACTATTCAAAAATCTTGGTCAAAAGTTATTGATTTTGAGGACTATAATGACAGTGCGAAAATGTGACAAGAGAAGATGTTGTTGAATGGATTACAGCAGATGATTTAGAAGAAGAGACGAGTATTCAAGAAATATCGAATGCCTTTCAGGAAACCGAAAAATCAGATGACGATGACGAAGCGGCGGTGGATGAACAGTCTCTCACTAAGATCTCTCATCAAGAAGGTTTTGCTTCTTTGGAAAAAGCTTTGAGGTATATCGAACAACAACCAGAGGCAACCCCAACTGATTTGCTTCTTCTTAATAGATGGAGAAACATTGCGGCGAGAAAAAGAATATGCAATATGAAACAGAAGCGCATAGATACTATTTCACTGTTTTATAATGTATGTACCTATTTATATGTTAAAAACGTTAATACGTCGATTTAAAATATTGGTGTTTATTTTTTGAATGAATAAAAAACAAATCCGAATTATCCGAGTTTTCAGTTATCCGAGGAGGGTGCCCTCCCACGTTTCCTCGGATAACCGGGGTTCTACTGTATTGATAAAACGCTTCGCTGCCTTGGTAACACTATGCAAGGATTACTATTTTAATTCTATATTTAATTTTATTGGCTTTCCAATCTCATGGTATTCTAAAAAAATGTTTTTTACACTAGCACCAGAAAGACTATTATCGGTAAAAAAAATTTATTAGAAAGTGATTCCAAACGAACTCACAAATATTTATTCACGAGTTTGTTGGTAGTAGCATCAGTTAAACGTAATATCCGCTTTACTGCTGATGTTTATCCAAAGAATTTACTCGAAAGTTTTTTCTCCGACTACGGCGAGGTATGAAAATTATGGTTGATAACAATTTAACACTCTGTTAACCGCTGTTTATGTAACAAGTTAAATTTTTATTCCATTAAAATAAGTGCACGTCAGACGCGTAGACGTGTATAAATAAAAAAAATCCACTTTATAGGGTTTATTTGAAGATTCGTGTATAGAAGATCGGTAAAGCAGTTGGTAAATTACGGTAATCAGCTGATTGCGCCCGTCACTTTCAGATTTAAATTGAATCGTGTAAA
>CM032456.1:50206984-50349194 GCA_019049505.1 Pachyrhynchus sulphureomaculatus
ATATATATATATATAATTCTATATATATATATATATATATATATATATATATATATATATATATATATATAAACATGTAGGCGGAAAAGTTTTTGGTCTAGCTACTTAAAACACAACCGCAAAATGCCATTTTATTCTTCGATATAGTCTCTTTCAAGAGCGATATAATCAGTCCAACGCCTTTCTAACATTTCTATACCTTTCTTGTAGAAGGATTTCGCTTTGCCTTCAAAACAGGCCTCAGTTTCGGCGATAACTTCTTGATTGGAGCCAAATCTCTTTCCCCTGAGTATTTTTTTGAGGTCTGCGAATGGATAATAGATGCTGTGGGTCAAATATGGAGAATACGATGGATGAGGAAGCAATTGGAATTTCAATTCGTGCAATTTTGCCATCGTAACCATTGACTTGTGACACGGTCCGTTGTTTTGATGGAAGAGTACTTTTTGCTTGTTCATTTGGAGCCGTTTCTTTGCGATTTCTGCCTTCAAACGCACGCATAATATTCGCTATTGATGGTTTTTTCCCTTTTCAGCATAGTCGATGAAAATTATTCCATGCCCATCTCAAAATACAGAGGCCGACTGTCTTTGGTCGCTTCGGCGGCTTTCACCGACTGCTGTTCACTTAGCTGACTCTCAATTTGATTCCGGTTTATAGTGGTGGATCCATGCATGAAATAATCCTTTTTATTGCGCTTAAACAGTCCCAAACAGCGCTCAGAATCATCAACACGTTGTTGTTTTTAGTCCACTGTGAGCAAACGCCGTACCCATTTCGAAAAGAGCTGTCTCATGCCCAAATGTTCATGTAAAATATGACCAACGCGTTCTTTTGATATCTTTAGGGTGTTAGTTATCTCACGCAATTTCACATACGGTCTTCCAAATAGATTTTTTTGATATTTTCCGGTGTAACTACCTCAGCATCCGGAGCGTTCATCATTTGTATTTGTACGACCGCGTTTAAATTCAGCATACAGTAAATTATGAGTGATTTTCCAGGGACAGAGTCCCCGTAACACTTATCAAGCCCTTGCTTTGCTTGAACGGTATTTTTTCCCATCAAAAAACAGTGTTTTAATCAACAACGAAATTCGATTATAGGCCTCCCTCATATCTTTCCACTTTTGACGGTCCCGTGCCTGTTTCATCCACTCAAACCCGGCTATTCATTTGATGTCATCGGTCCAACGTTTGGGAGGGCGTCCTCTCAACCGCTTACCCATGTATAGGCTCCATTTCACGATATATTGAGACCATCTCTCATCTGTATATCTAGCAAGATGGCCAGCATAGTTCCATTTGAGTTCAGCCACCGTCTCTGCTACATCTCTGAGCTTAGTGATTGACCTAATATAACTGTTGCTTTTACGAGCTTTCAAGGATTTACCCAGCATTTGTCGTTCAATAGCACGTTGTGTTGTCTTCAGTTGATTCTTAGAGTGCGTGGCAGGTGTCCATGTTTGGGCCCCGTAAGTTAGGACTGGCAAGATGCACTAGTCGATATTTTTATTTGTCAGTGTTTTACCAAATGCAGCCCAAGCCAGTCTTTTTTTTTTCTATAAATCTAGTTTGTTTGATTTTCGTGGCCCAGTTTTATTCTATTGCCAAGGTATACTATTCATCAACGTTCTCCAGAGTAGTGTTTTCAGCCGTGACGCTTTCCTTGCACTGTTTACGATAACTGAGCCGTAGTTGTGCTGTAACAATAAGTAAAAGTTTAACCTTTAGTTCAGCTTTAACCATAAGTTACTTGGTAAGTTGACACGTCTATACAAGTAAAGGAAATATTTGCCATAAGATTTTTTACTTATTTTGAAATTCAGTTATACACAGGCAGGACTTCTTCTATCCTAAGACTGTAAACATCAGCAGAGACGAGAAAATATGGTGTTTTAATGGTTATAGTAACTCGAAGAAGAAGAAACAGAAGATAACAAAACGTCCTTTCTAAAAACATACTCCATCAGCATAGAAGCGGCGATACGGCCAAATCCGTGTTATTACGATAATGGACCTGGATTAACCGTAAATATAGCGAAAGCGGAGTCGTACAAAAAACGCGCTTATTATTAAACAAATTATTTGGTCATTACCCACGGCTAGTGACGAACAGAACCGCATTATATTTAATTGTACTCCGAATGAAGTGAATACTTTTAAAAGGGCCCATGTCAAGTAAATTATTATAGGAGACAAAAAAACTGGCGGTATGACCCTTTGCGACTTTACGTTGTCATGTTCTAATTATCGAGATCTGTTGGTGAGGGGAGACAACAATGTACAGTCTGTCAAGTATGAACGTGACCGCTCGTATTCTTGAAGAAATGTTTTGCCATCAATGTATTCTTTGGTGTGCTAACGACGGCGCAATTACCTTAGTTGTCCAATCGCCTCCTACATCAACACTCGCCTGGTATCTTCGAGGCATGCTGTCGACGAGATTTTCTGTAATGATCACCAAATTTCTCAAGACAGCTGAGTCAAAGTCCTCAGAGTCTTTCCTTTACAAGGGGCCAAATGTTTTCAATAAGGTTGGCGTCCGGCGATTGTAAGGGCCACTCTAGTATCTTATCGTGGGCCCAAGCGAGCCGCTTCGCGACGTAATTTTCGCCTAGCACAGGTTTCTTCAACGTGCTTCCGAATTTGACATCATGAGCATGAAGATGTTGTCGAATGGTCTTTTGGGGCACGTTCAAACCCGATGTTTTTAATTAACGTCAACTTCGAGTCCCGTGAAAACAAAGACACGATTCGTTTTTCGACTTCGAAGTGATTTTGCCTACCGAGTCACGTTTTGGCAAGTCGTCGATATTTTTTGTCTCATAAAAGCAATTTACTCACTTCTTTACAAACGATACCGACTTTTTAATATATTTAGTGGTCGCAGAATGTGTCATTTTAGGCCTCTTTGGATGTGAACAAGAAAGACTATCTCGAACCGATGCGCAAACAAGTGACTAATTTTGGATTTTGACCGTTGTAATAATTATTAACTTTCACCTAAACTAGTACCGTATTTAGCTAAAGAACAAGATTATTGGAAAAACTGCAAAAAATTTTCTTTTTATTAGCATTAGCAGTGAGTGTTATAAGACCGTACACTTGCTTCCTGACTGGGTGTAACACGTAGGCTGAAAAGTGCTTGGTCTGACACATAGATGTTGCCCTTTTCAAAAAAATCCATAGGATTTTTAGGAAGTACCAACCTTCAAACGATACATGTCAAAATTTCATGACATTTCGACTATTAGTTTACAAATTACAGTGGTTTTAGTGACGCTACTTATGATATTTTTAAAACAATGAAAAAAAAAACGGTTTTCATGTGTTGATTAAACACTGTTTTTTGTTGGGAAAAAATACCGTTCGAGCAAAGCAATGGCTTGATAAGTGTTACGGGGACTCTGACCCTGCAAAATCACTCATTTACTGGTATGCTGAATTTAAACGCGGTCGTATAGACACAAATGATGCTGAACGCTCTGGACGTCTAAATGAAGTGGTTATACCGGAAAACATAAAAAAAAATCTACAAAATTGTTTTGGATGACCGTCAAGTGAAATTGCGTGAGATAGCTGGCACCCTAAAGATATCAAAATAACGTGTTGGTCATATTTTGCATGAAGATTTGGGCATGAAAAAGCTCTGTTCGAATTGGGTAGCGCGTTTGCTCACAGTGGACCAAAAACAACAACGTGTTGATTCTGAGCACTGTTTGGACCTGTTTAAACGCAATAAAAAGGATCTTTTCATCCGATAGATGAAATATGGATCCACCACTACACATCGGAATCAAATCGGTAGTTAGCTGAGTGGACAGCAGCCGGTAAAAGCCGCCCGAAGCGATCAAAGACACAACAATCGGCTGGAAGGATTTTGGCCTCTGTATTTTGGAATGCGTATGGAATAATTTTCATCGACTATGCTGAGAAGGGAAAAACCATCAATAGCGAATATTATATAAAGTTATTGATGCGTTTGAAGGCAGAAATCGCAAAGAAACGGCCCCAAAGGAACGCTCTTTCATCAAGACAATGCACCGTGTCACAAGTCAATGGTTACGATGGCAAAATTGCATGAATTGAAGTTTGAACTGCTTCTTCATTCACCGTATTCTTCAGATTTGGCCTCTAGCGACTATTATCTATTCGCAGACCCCAAAACAATGCTCGCGGGAAAGCGATTTGGCTCCAGTGATGAAGTTATCGCCGAAACTGAGGCCTATCTTGAAGGCAAAGACAAATCCTTCTGTCAGAAAGGTATAGAAATATTAAAAAAGCGTTGGACTGATTGTGTCGCTCTTGAAGGAGACTATATTGATGAATAAAGTCGAATTTTCTAAAAAAATGTGTTTTAAGTAGCTGGATCAAAAGTTTTTCAGTCTACGTATTAGAATGAATTATAATACCGTTAATAAGTTGAAGAAAGTAGTAAGCGAAAAAAAATCCAAGCAAACTTCTTCAAACCTCCTAGCGTCAATATTTGTTTTTTAACTTTATTAAAAACCGTATTTTTGGTTCCCAAATTTTGTACGTTGTAAGAATTTTACAATAATCTTTTATTTTCTTTAACCGAAACGTATTTATCTTCTTTTAAAGGAAATAGCTTGGAATTATTAGTTCTCGACTTACAAATAGACATATAGAAGGTCTACTTTTACAGTAACATCTATATAAATCAGTCATAATTTAATCTGTCAAAAAGAATTTAAATTAGGCATTAGTTTCGTCAAAATGACAACCTTTATTCTTGATTACTGCCTCGAACATATTCAGCATCCTATTTATTTTTTTATTGAAACATTGGTCATCCTACTTTTTTCATTCATTTTTTGGGTATTCTCAAAGTTGCGCAGACCTTGTTGGAAAACGATTTTTAACCCTCCGATCTAATTCATCTGCTACTAGTTCGATAGGAAAGAGATCGGGGGATTGAGATGGTGTTATATGTTTTAAATTTTGCTCTTCATTATGCTGTTGACATAGTTTTGAAGAGTGTTATCTTATTGAAAAATAAAATTGCGTCCAATAATAATTACCCCTATTGGCATGGCATATTCGTGCAGGATTTTCAAGTATCCTTCTTTATTTAATTTCTTGTCAAGTTTCACTAATCTGCCTAGCTGACTGACACTCTCACCTTTGCCTGTGGTTGACGCCTTTTTAAATATTTCCACAGACAAAAGGGGCCTACAGTTTAATACCGGTTCTGAACGGCCAAAGTGAGAGGGCTCTACTAGGCATGATACTACGAGTGGTTTGATACTGCCTTCCCAAGAGAGGCGAGCGTCACGTTGTAAATTTTTATTTTTATTTTATTTTATTATTTATTATCTCTTTTTATTGTTATTATTATTATTTTCTGAGCCGAGATACGAACTCGAGTCGGTGGCGTAGAAAGCAGACACCTTAACCACTATGCTATGGCCGCTTCTACAATACAAACATTCTATTGGATCCAAAAATTTGGAACTTCGATTTATCCGTCTAAAGGACCTTATTTCATTGGTCTCGGATCCAATTTCTAATTTATTTTAGTTCATTGCAATCTATCTTGTTTGTGTTTAATTGTTAGGTTCGGTTTTCTAGCAGCTACACATCTTAGGTCTACAGCCAGCAATAGCTTCTTAACAGAGGCAGTCCAGACTGGTTCAACAGGAGTTTCATTTAAAGCGGCGATAATTTGACAAAATATTGAGTTTTTTTTTGATTTATCGTTTACTATAACCTTCCTCATGTAGCATACAGATAGAGCTTCGCTGCTCACCACTCACCGGTTCTCTTAGCACCATTTAAAATACGAGATTTTTGACCAAATAACTACACGAACACTTTGAAGCACAATAAATTTAAAAATCGCAACTATACCTTTGAGTGCTGGAGTACAACTACTAAGATCTTACTAAATGTGCAAGTACTATATTTATTAAAATAATCCATTGTAATGGATGTAAATGTATTTGTGGACACATACACATATTTATGTAAAGACTCTGAATTCTGGATATCGAAGAATTGAACCTATAATTTGTACGGTGGAATGCTCAGTTAAACAAATCACGACTTCTTGGAGGTGTGAATTAAGCGGAGTATTGAAATTCCACCAAGTTAGAAAAACAGTACAACTTTTCACAAAATCTGCACTTAATCTGAACTACTGTTGTAATTTGAGACCAGCATAAATTTCTGCTTTCGCTGGGGGATTACCCTGCAGAGCGTGTGTTGTACTCACAACAAAACACGTCAGAAATTTAACCTGCGATTTTTTCGTTAATTTAATAATGGGATAAATAATAAGTACATGTTATGTAAGAGCGCGTCCGCGATAATTCATTTTTGGTAGATTCGGTTCTAGCGCTTCAGCAAAAAATCGGTAGGGGGAATCTTTGTCTACGACGCATTTTAGTAAAAGTATCAGTCGATTCCTAACTTTCCTCTAAATTACGTAAAATCCAAAATGAGTCACTTGTTTGCGCGTCGTTCGAGGCAGTCTTTCTTTGTTGGGCGAAAATAACGTCGTGAAGCAGCTCGCTTAGGCCCACGATAAGATACTAGAGTGGCCCTCACAATCGCCGAACGCCAACCCTATTGAAAATGTTTGGTTCTTTGCAAAAAGAAGGGTCAGAGAAAAGACTCTGAGGACTTTGACTCAGTTGTCTTGCGATATTCGAAAAATTTGCAGAGTATGCAGAAAATCTCCTCGACAGCATGCCTCGAAGATGCCAGGCGATGGAGGAGGCGATTGGACAACTTTCTAAGGTAATTGCGCCGTTGTTAGCACACCAAACAATACATTGATGGCAAAAAATGTTCTCGAAACACATTTTTTCAAGAATACGAGCGATCAAGTTCTTGCTTGACAGACTGTACAACTGATCCTTGTTTCAATTAAGAACTAATAATATGTAATAAGATATGACAATTTTGAAGTTGCTGGTAAAAATCTTTATCGTGACCGTTAAAAATTCAAGCTATTTAAATGCCTATCAAATAATTCGATTGATAGGAGGAAGGAATCACAGCTATTAATCAAATATTTAGTTTACGTTGTCCGCTGCTAGATTTAATATTTAAGTCATAGATATGCTGGTAAAAATTTTAAAAAAGCACCTTAGTACTCAAATTTTCCAGTTTAGCTTATGCTAATGAAATATTGACTCGATTAAGAGTCTTACAACAGTCTGTGTAAATACTGTCAACTGGAAGGCTTCACAATGAAACTACCGATCAACGATGTCATGTGTTGGGTTACCACCGTGTGTAATTTTGGGTATCGAAAATTTACAAATTAATATGGAAAAAATATTTTTCGGAAAGGTTTCACTACATATATAAGAATAACGTATATATACGATTTGTGCATACTATTATTTAATTCTAGAACACAAACAACTAATTATACTCTACAGAAAGAAAAAAGTAATTTGAATATAAACTGGAAGTTATTTTACTTTTTTATCATATTAACAGTGGCAGTTTCAGCAATCAACTAATCCGCCCCTGTCCATCACGGAGAGGACACATCAACCATCAACCGAGGGGCATCTCACTTTTGCCAACCTTGTCAAGGTTGCCCGTTTGAGGTTAATAACTTCTGTCATTTTACCTGACAACGATAGGACGCCTTACGGTTACCGAGATAGGGGAAAGTCTGATAGTATCGGACGGCGAGCGTTTGATCCTAAACCCTATTTTTAGTATTAAACCAAATTATGAACCGCATCGAAACATGCATTTTGTTATAATTCCGTTTTCGGTAGTTCCTGATACAAAAATATGTTTTTATCTCATTGCGCGTACTGACCAAAAGAAGTACTGTTCTTTATTAAATGTGTTTCTGTATAAAGAAAACTGATTTTGTGTACAACGAATTATGGATTGTTTTTTGTTAAAAAAACATCGACGTGGAAATTAAATTTGCACACATGTTGCTACCGTACCCATTAAGAAGGTTCAGTTTAGACAATCTAGAATATTAAAGTAGTTTTAAAGTGGGCTAAATATTATTTATTATTAATTTAATATAATCTTACAAATTGAAGATTTTACATCATTATTGCATCTCTAACTAGGTCATTGTTCTGTAAGACTATAAACCAAGAATGGAGGTTGCTATATGGATACAACTAATGACATGTTGAAAATTTAACGGTTTAAGTATGTTTCTTTAAATTATAAGCAAGTTATTCTTGCTCATAAATACGCCAGATCTATACAGCAAAATTTTTAAATATTTTATTATCGTGTCAGGACCCACTAACACTATTCTAAAACAAAAGCGACAAATACTAAAAATTTATACCTATACGATCTTACTTACTGCGGATTTGGGGGTCTAAGAAAAAGTTTCGGGAAAAAAGAAGGAAATAGAGTGATAGTAAGAAATGTGGGATCTGAAGAAATTCCCGATGTAACAACGGATGAAATAATGAACGCCCTACAATATATGCACAACAACAAAGAACCAGGGGTCGATGAAATAACTATAGAAATGATAAAGTATGGAAGGGCATCGATAATATAATCTCTTCTCTCTCTATTAAACAGGTGCCTCATAGAAAGTAAAATACCAACACCTTGAGTAAACGCCTTGATTGTGCTTATATTTAAAAGGGGAAACAAATTTAAATTGGGGAATTACAGACCCATCAGCCTGTTATCGGTACTGTACAAAATCTTCTCTAGAATCATAACATGTAGATTAACAAACAAATTAAACAGTTATTAACCACGTGAACGAGCGGGACGGAGATACAACAGTTACCAGGTGTACAAGTATGAAATGCGGATTTCAGACAACAGATGGTGCACCAATGCAGTTTGCGCTATAAAGGTTTGACACTGCGCCATTTTGTTGTGTCATCAACAAGTGTCAGACGCGCACTAGTGATAAATTGGAAAAGTGTGTGCATAGTGTTGTTTGTTGTGTTTAATATGTCGAAATTTATACCGAACAAAGAGCATTCGCGGACAGCATTAATTTTTTGTTTTCATTTGAAAAAAACTGTTGTTGAATCATACCGATTACTTCGAGAAGCTTATGGTGAACATGCTCCATCGCAAGATACGTGTGAACGATGGTTTCGGCGTTTCAAAAGTGGTGACTTCGATGTTGCAGACAAGGAACGTGGAAAACCGCCAAAAAATACGAAGATGTGGAATTGCAAGCATTGTTGGACGAAAATGATTCGCAAACACAAAAACAACTCACCGAGCAATTGGGCATTAGTCAACAAGCTGTTTCCAATCGGCTACGAGAGATGGGAAAGATTCAGAACACTGGTAGATGGGTACCACATGAGGTGAAGGGCAGGCAAAGGGAAAAGCGCAAAAACACGTGTGACATTTTGCTCGCTCGGTAAAAAAGGAAGTCGTTTTTGCATCATATAGTTACAGGGGATGAAAAGTAGATTTATTTTGAGAATCCCAAGCGTAAAAAATCATGGGTAGACCCAGGCGAACCATCCACATCGACCGCAAGACCGAATTGCTTTGGCAGAAAGACGATTCTCTGTGTTTGGTGGGACTAGAGGGGCGTGGTCTATTAAGAGCTGTTAAAAACCTGGGGAAACGGTTAATACTAAACGTTACCAACAATTGACCGATTTGAACCGTTCGCTGCTTGAAAAGAGGCTAGAATACTAAAAGAGGCAACACAAAGTCATTTTTCTTCATGACAGTACTCCATCACATACGGCAAAACCAGTTCGCGGCAAGTTGGAGGCACTGAGCTGGGAAGTTCTGCCCCATGCGGCTTACTCACGAGACTTGGCTCCTTCCGATTACCACTTGTTTGCATTGATGGGTCAAGTACTTGCTGAGCAACGCTTTGGTTTGTACGAAGATGTGAAAAAATGGCTCGATGAATGGTTCGCAGCAAAAGAGAAAGATTTTTACTGGCGTGGTATTCACAACTTGCCCGAAAGATGGGAAAAATGTATAGCAAGCGATGGAGCATACTTTGAATAAAGCACTTTTTATCATTCTTCCGAATTTAACATGTTTTTTTTAGAAAAAAAATCCGCATTTCATACTTGTACACCTGGTAGTTCTAAATTTCCACTATATTTTATGTATTATGACAATTGTTTCAATTAACGAACAGACAGTTATCAGCCACGTGTACAAGAGGGATTTAGACGGGGATACAGCACTTTGCACCATCTTCAAACAATTAAATTACTAGTGGAAAAAACATATGAATATAAGGTCACCGTGTGGGTAGCAATGGTTGACTATGAAAAAGCATTTGATTCGGTAAAGATATGGACAGTCTTGAACGCCTTAAGTAACAGCAGAGCCGATGAATGGTACACAACTCTTCTTGAATACATGTATAAAAATGCCACATCACAAATAATGCTTGAAGAAACAACAAATAAAATAAAATTAAAAGAGGAATTAGACAAGGCGACTCGATATCCCCAAAGCTATTCACTTTTACTCTAGAAGACATGTTCAAATCACTAAAGTGGGAAAATAAAGGAATACTAATAGACGGTGAACGATTAAATCACTTAAGGTTCGCAGATGATATTACTCTGATCGCCAACACAAAAGAAGAATTACAAGAAATGTTGATCGCATTAAATAACAAGACTTGAGAAATAGATCCAAAAATAAACTTCACCAAAACCAATTTTTGAACAACGAAAGTGAAGATAACAACAGCCAGGAACTATTAATAGAAGGTGAAAGAATAGAAAAGGTACAAATATTCATATATTTAGGACAAAAAATCGAAATATCAAAAAATAATTTAAAGGTCTCGTTAGCTTGGTCTGCGTTCGGAAGGTTACAATCTACATTTAAATTGGACATCCTAAATACAATAAATGCCGGAGTATTCGATCAATATGTACTGCCGATTTTAACATATGGCACTGAAACGTGGGCTTTAAATAAAACTATAATAAATAAACCCAGGTAACCCAAAAAGCAATGGAGAATAGAATGCTAAATATTAGACTCCAAGATCGTATTTCTAACATCGAGATACGAAAAGGGTCAAAAGTGACAGATGTAATACAACGAATATGTATATTAAGGTGAGATTGGGCGGGGCATATCGCTAGGCTGAATGATAACAGATGGGCACATCATATAGTTGAATGGAGGCCTAAAGAACACAAAAGATGCAGAGGTAGACCACAGACAAGATCGACAAAAAGCAAACAACAAAGCTTATTGGAGACAACTTGAGACGGCTTATATCCGACTATGGATGGAATAAGCTAATAATGATGATGATGATGAAAAAGTTTAATTTTCCTGGAAAACGAATTATTAAACGCTTTTCGAGAAAAAAAAATGTTAAAATTTTTTAAAGTTTTACTGCCTCTTAAATCTCCCAATTAAAAAAATAATTTTATATATTTTTTTAAATTAAATAATATAAATACCTCACAAATACATAACTATTTATTAGTAAAGTGCCAAACCACCATTTACCCTTATAACAGCTGAATTTCTTCATGAAATGGATTTGTAGAGTGTGAGAGTAGACACTCTCCCGATTTCTTAGAAGAAATCGAGAGAGTGGACGAATATGTATACTTAGGACGTAAAATTAGATTAGATAAGCACAATCAAACAGTGGAATTACCAAGCAAATTGGTCCGAGCTGGATTGTATTGAAAGACTGGGATTCATTCCAGAAAACAGAGATATCCTCACGACTTAGAAAGAAAAGTGTGTGGAAGTAAATACGTATGGGCTGGAAAACATGACCGAAAAAAAAACAGTTTTTGTCGACTCCAACATACCTGAACGGGCCATCGAAAGACAGATGTTAGGTGTTAGTTTACGAGAACACATTAGAAGCGAAGATATCAGACGAACAAGTGGCAAAATTAACGTGGCAGTGGGTGGAGCATGTAGAAAGAATAATAGTGGATGGACAACGAAATTGCTTAAATGGAGACCATAGGAAAATAGACGATGTGTCGGAAGACTAATGAAAAGATGGACTCATGATATCAATTTCACAGCAGGCAATAGATGGCTCCATCTTGCACATGAAAAAGGCAATTAAAAGAAACTTGAAGATACCTATTTCCTGCAATGGAGAAACTGTGACTTTTGAAGAAGATGAATAGACAACAGAACATTGTCTCACTCTTGCACCATCACTTCCACCAGTTTCTTCAGGTAGAAATCTACTTCTTATTCTATACCCCAAAACTCTCTAGATCGGGTCAATGTTGTTGAGATTTCGATGCTTCTTAAACCAACAACAACCTAAAAATCATGATATATACTGCTATTTCTGCACATGTGATACAGGTGGGATCAATAGTAGAAATAGAAAATCATGGCCGTATCCTAAAGCAAATTCAATAACATTTTCTTGGTGTATTTTGGGAAGAGAGTCAGAAGATCAGGATGTTTTTTTAGATACCGAAGAAATTGAGAACGATATGAATGATCCTCGGAATGAAGAACTGAACATGAATGATAGGATCAACGGAGGATAATCACATCCCAATGAAACTCTTAGAGGATTTTTCAGTCAAGGAGAATTGAACGATCTTATAAAAGATTCAGGAGAAAAATGCTGCTTAGCTCCAAACACAAAAGTCAGTTTCTATCGGGATCGAGATAAGCCTTTCCGTAAATATTTCTTAGCAGAAAATGAATTGGTATATTGTAATGATATTGAGGGTTTGATCGGGGGGAGGAGGGTTAGGGATTCATGGATACCTCCTAACCCATAATCTTAGCATGTCCCTGGTCACGTAAATATAGAAGTATACCCGCCCCTAATTATGTAGTTATAGAAATCTGTACGCCTAGGATTATGTGGTTATAGGGATGTTGGGTTAGGCGGTTATGGCGTTATGAGGTTATGGGGTTATGTGAATCTAATGGTTTAGCTCACTTGTTTTGTTATATGATTGATCAGATCCACATTTCTCTCGAGTTCCGTGGTTATACGTGCCTTTATACCTTGGTTAAATATGGCTTATGGGGTTGAATGGTTTTAGGTTCATGGAATCCTACTAATCCACACGCATATAGTCTTGGTCATCTGATACATAAAATCCACGTTTCCCCCGAGTTTTGTGGTTATACACGTCTTCACGACCTCTAAAATTGCGTTTTTTGAGGTTAGGGAAAGAAGTGATAGAGGAAAACTAAAACTGAATTCGTTTTCAGTGACCTCGAAAATTTATAATAGACATGGTCTAGTCTTCGGCACATGAAAAAATATTTTTGTGGTCCTGGGTTATTTTTATCGTTCGGCGGTTACTACCATTAATTGCGGTGCCTATTTTTCTTCGATGACGCTTTGTGTAAGCTGACACCACCGTCTATACTGTTGCTCGTGAAATGTTAAACAGTTTACTTGTTTTTGATACAGATTCTCCCGCTCACGGAACACCCACGATTTGTCTTATGAAGTTTGACTAGTTGCTCATGTCACCGTCGGTTTGTTGTGATATTCTCTGAACATAAAATATAAACCAGGCGGATTGGTTGGTAGACTGCGCAGTATGTATCAGTGGGACCATTCATATGTCGGGGAGGGGAGGGGGTCGAGAACATTAACAAATGTGTAATATTTAGCATTATGTTAACTTTATATTGTTCAGTTTTCGTTGTCAATACGTCGATTTCTACAGAGTGTCCTATTCTACTGAAGGTTTCCCTACTTACTAGTAAGAAATAAAATTAAAGGAGCATTGCTTTTTTTAGTAATTTGAATTTAATGCCGCTTGAAGTTAAGGTGTTTTATTCTACGGTGACTGCATGAATTTGTTTTTTGCCCGTTGGAAATTAATTTCTTTTTGTTTTTGCTATTAAGTAGGAAATAAAAATGATAGCTACAGTGTAGATCTTTGAGGATGTAATAACTGAAAGATAATTATTCTTTATGTCATTTGTGTCAATTACTACAATTAACTATTTATTCTCTTCTAATATCTCTTTTAAGGGAGGTATTGTATCGGTGAAAAATCCCCTAGCGAGATTTTTTCTGTTCTTTGGGTTTTAGGTTTCCTGGGTCACGAAAGACATAATTTCTATCGTCAGTTAGCGCGATACCTCTCCACTGAAATGCGCTATCGATTTGAAATTTGATATACATATACACTACCGTCAAAAAATATTTGCCCACCTAGTTATTTCAGTCCCAAGACAACAAAACCCAGATAATATATATATTTTTTAGTTTTAATGAACTATTATTTATTTTCACATTATTTACAGTCTAGAAAAATATTCATGATTTTCCAGGATTTTTCTCATGTGACCTCCTTTGTTTTTAATTACCGCTTTACAGAGTTTCGGCATTCTGTCCAGTAGTTTTTCTTCGGTTATTTTAACTCATTCTCCTTGTAAAAGTTCCCACAAGTGATTTTCTGATGTTGGATTGCGTTTTCGAACACACCTGTCCAAATGGTCCCACATCAATTCGATGGGGTTCAAGTCGGGTGATTGTGGAGGCCAAGTCATCACTTCCAGGACGTCATCGGATTTCCATTGGTCCAAAAGTTTTCTAATTTGTTTAGCAGAATGTTTTGGGTCCTTGTCATGCTGAAAAATAAATTTCCCCTGTAAAATATATCTTCCAGAAGGAAGCATTGAGTTCTTCAGGCTTGTTAGGCTGATGGGGATGGGCCGCTCCAGCTTTACTTGAGCCGTGATTTCTGGTGTGGTTAGGCGGCGATTACGTTTGCTGGACATTGTTATAGCTCTGTCTTCAGCGGAAGTCGTTTTCGAGGCCTTCCTGAACGTTTTTGGTTGGAATTTCATGTCCCCAAGTTTTTAACAATGTATTTCACCGTTCTCCTTTGCATCCGCATATCACTCGCGATTTGTCGACTAGAGTGACCATTTTGATGTCTCTCAATTATCAGAGCCCGATTTTCAACGGAAACTTCTTTTGTATTTGGCATTTTCACAAAACAATTGAGCCTGTATCAATGACAAAGTACTGTTTGCGAATGTCACTAGGAATTTCCGTAATCCCTAGAAACTTGAAATGAGTTCTGATTTCAACTGGAATTCTCAGAAATTGCCTCAAAACGATTATCAAACAAAATTAGTTCTAATTGGTTTTTAATTTGTGATTTCACCAAAAAGGCTTATCTAAACAATTTTATAATGGACACTTGTTAAGAAGAATTAAATTTACCTAATATAATAAAAGGGTTTAATTAAGTATTAAATTTTGATAGTTACATTGAAATTTCTAGGTGTGTACGGTAGTGTAATAGTTGAAGTGGACCTTCAGTCCTGAACGATTTTACTTCAGAGGAAAGGTTGATAAATTTTGTATACTTTCAATAGTGTTATGACCATTTTTTCTCGTTTTTGGTTGCAATAATGAAGAAATTTTAAACGTAATTGTATATATTCAAACATACGGGTATAAGGGGTTAAACAGGTGGGGGACGAGGTTGCTTCCGATATATTGTGTCGTGCTTCCATTTTGGAGTTTTAGTAGTTGAACAATCTTTAAAATTATATAAACAAATTTTGCGTGTTTTATTATGTTTTCTGTGTGTTTATTAAAGTTAAATGTATTTTTCTCCAAGTTGGGTATCAAAGGAGGGATATTTGACAAGAGCGTAGAATTAACTGGATATAAATTTGAAACATGTAATTAAATGTAAAAATCAGCTAAATGCAAGTCGGACTTGGGCAATTAGTATTCTGTACGTTGATTGCTTTTAAATTAAAAATGATCCGTGACTTCACCAAAGACACCCCAAATGAGTTCTCAACAAAGTTTTTTTCCAATCTTTACTGAAAACTGTCAAAATTTTTTTTTTTTTATACCAGATAAATTATTAAATAATACGTAGAAAAGTGTGTGCAAGTATTATTGTGATTGTTTTTACAAGCTTTCATTTGACCCCCACTCGAAGAACTGGTAAAAAATTTTTTTTTCACTTCCGATTTCACCCCCAGTCAAAATTTAACTTTCAAAACTACATGGCTCTGATGAGGTCATCAATTCTTATATTAGTGCCAAATTTCAACATTCTGTTTCAAATAGTGTCGGTGAAAATCAGGTGTGACAGACAGACAGACACCGAAGTAATCTTACAAGGGTTCCATACAGAATACTAAAAATAAATTAACTTATTATTTTATTTTTAAAAACGAAAAACCCGACTACGTAGCTTAGTTATCGGAAAGAAATGAAGCAAGATAACGGTTCTCCAGGTTAATCTAGTTAGTTAAGTTGATATAAAATTAGTATATTGGCTACGCCGAACAGTCGGAGTCCATTTTAAATTTTAAAGCAAAATTAAATGGGTAAAATTTAAAAGTTTGGACAAAATCAAAGACAGATGGAGTGCCCGATTGCTGTGCCCAACCAGTATACTAATGTAGCAATCCTAACGTTATAGTAACCTGGGAATAGTTATCCTATTTTATTACTTTTAGGTAATTAAGCCACAGCCGTTGTATTTTTAAAATATTAATAACACAGGTACACAAAAAAAAAATTCTCTGTTAGACACTTGTTTTCTTAAGTATTTTTTTATGCCGAATCAAAAAAAATCATGAAAAAGGACATCTACGGTGAGGTGCCAGAAAACTATTAAATTGAAGCAATACATTTTAACAAATAGAAATCATAAAAGAAAATCAAATATTCGGTCATTTGAAGACCAAAAAAGAAAGTTATCCCCAATAAATAAAAAATTTCTAATGAAAAAACGAAAAAAAAAAAGAAAATTAAAAACAGAATTTATAAACGAAAGATTTAATTTTAATTTTATATAAAACAGTTAAAATAAATGGTAAATAAGTAAACAAATCACTCACACACTCAAAAACTCATATACTAATTCACACATTCACTAACTCGCATATCATCTCACTCACTCAATCACTTACTTACCAACTAACACACTCACTCACTAAACTCGCTTGCTCGCTCAGTCACTCACGCACTCACACTCATTCATGTACCATCATACTCACTCACTCACTCACTTCTACAATCACTTTCTCACTGACTACCTTACTTACCCACTCACATTCCCTCATATTCACCCATCAAAATTGACTTCTAAAACTGTTAAGATATATAAATTAGACTGCATTTTGCAACCTTTTGTTCCTAAATAGTAAACGGATCTTTTTTTTCAACACTAAACACTGTTCCTCATGTGTTGATATTAAATTCGAATTTGAAACTTAAAAAACTACTAGAAATGATAGCTTTGTTCGAAAAAAATTTCTTGTTTAGCTGTTGCATTTATTTACTTAAAAAAGCATTTTACCAACCACCCTTGTAAGTGTTAAAAGCGGGATTTTGTTGAAAGTGAACATAAAACTTTATTTTTCGACGTCGAGTCAGGATTAAGAACTTCAAAAAACACTATAAATACTAGTTTTGATCAATATTAATAAAAACTAAAAACAATTTTTTAATTTAGCGGTTGCTATTTTAAACAGCATTTTGCTCCCTAGCTGAGTTAAAGGATATGCGTGTTTTTTGTTAAACATGAAAACTAAAACCTAATATTTTAAAATTTTTATGATAAATGTAGATTCAGAAGATTTACAGATGTTCAAAATAATACTTTTATTCCATAATTTTAATGATTATACAGTTTTACGTTATTAAAATGTATTTTTTTAATTTAATAGTTTTCTTCCAGTTTTAAGTGGGTTTTCTGAAAAAAACCTCACGGAGGATGCCTTTTTTTTAAATTTTTTTGGATTCAGCATAAAAAAATACGTCAGAAAACACGTGTCTCAAAAGACAGAGAATTTTTTTTGTATACCTGTGTAATTAATAATATTGTTAATTCCATTTTTTTTTGTAATGTTTCATTTAAAGTGGGTATCAGTTAAAGTGTCACCCGGTATATCAAGATAATGCATCAAAACTGAAAATGTTGTACACAGAGACAACCGTAGGCCGTACTATACAACTCAATAAATTCCCATTTATTTTAGCCTGCCAAAATTTATCTTCATATCGCCGTATCTTCTGGAAGAAAGAAGTACCAAGAGTGCAAGAGGTCTTCCTCGTCGCGTATTCTATGCCCATTATAATAAAACGCCCACCGATTCAGATAATCGGTTTTGTAGGTGGATTTTTATTTTGGTAAGAGAAATTCATTTGAAATTTAATCTCATTTTATTATCTTTAGATCGTTTTGGCCACCGGCCATAACGTATTTGCACGAAAGATAAACTGGCCGTATTTTTATTGGTAAACGACCTGTCCGGTTTAAGAAGGGATAGGAATGGGCAATCACTGTATTATTTGTTGGGCCAGTCTCTTTTAAAGTCGTCAAACTTTTTGACTAGAGAAGTTGAAATAACTATTACAAATTGATATGTCCTTAAGGGCCGATGCAATAACGCATTCACCATTTTATTAGTGTTCCGTACGGAATATTTATAAGATAACTTTGGTGTCTGTCCGTCTGTTACACCCGATTTTCTCCGAAACTATTTGGGTTAGTTTTGGTAGGTGATATCGGAAGTGAAAAAAGAAATTACCCAGTCATCGAGTGGGATGTCAAATGAAAGCTTGTGAAAACACGAGTTCAAAAATACATATAATGTAATACTTGCGCACACTTTTCTTTGTATTATTTTTAAAAAATTGTCAAAAATCGTTGTTCCCCCTCTATCTCTAAAAGTATTAAAATTTCGAAAAAATTCTGGAAGATTCTCCATAAAGTGTAGATTTAATGAGAATTATCTCCTCTGATAATTTATCTGGTATATAAAAAAAATTTCGAGGTCATCAGTTTTCAACAAAGATCGGAAACAAACTTTTTAAAATCAATCAACGTACGAAACACTAATTGCACAAGTCCAACTTGGATTTGGTAGGTTATTTTTTGGTTAATTTGGTGATTATTATAAGTTTCGTCAGTGACGACCACAACTTATATTTTTAGGGACGGTAATAAATTAGTAAAATATTCGCAGAACCTATATTTACATGCAATGCTCCTATTTGCATAACCTCAATATATAGCCTCGAAAGCTATGTCGTTCGACAGGCATTGAGACAATGCATTTCAAATTCAAAAAACGCTTCTGAAGCTGTGCACATGCACAGTTTCTGAGAACCTGTTGTGACTTATAAAATGTGCAAAATAGAGTAGTAGCGATTTCGAAGCGGTAACTTCAGTCTTTCGGATCGTGAACGTTCTGGTCAACGTCAAAGTAAGAAAGTTATAGGCAAAAAAATATGGAATTAACGCTGTTATTTTAGAGTATGGGCCAAAGGATGATATATTTATATGACAGTAACCGGCCAAATTTAAGTTGAACTTGCGCAATTAGTGTTCCGTACGTTGATTGCTTTTATAATAAAAATTTTTGTTACGGAGGTATAAAATGGTCAATGACTTCACAAAACACACCCCAATTGAGTTTTCAACAAAGTTTGTATCCCATCTTTGTTGAAAACTGATAACCTTAAAATTCTTGTTTTTTTTTTTTATATACCAGATAAATTATAATTTATTATTAGTAATTATTAAAGGTAGTGTACTCGTGATAATTTTCGTTCAAACTACAACCCCTATTCAAGATTTTTTTTCAAAATTTGTGGATCAATGCTTTTTGAGATAAGGGTGCGGAAGTATTACATTATATATATTTTTAACTCGTGTTTTTACAAGCTTTCATTTGATCTTCAACTCTATGACCTAGTAAAAAAAATTTTCACCTCTGATTTCATCCCCAGAACTAACTCTTTAGGTCAAAATTTAACTTCAAAACTGCACATCTCTGATGGGGCCATCAATTCCTATATTAGTGCTAAATTTCTACTTTCTGTGTCAAATAGTTCCGGAGAAAATCGGGTATGACAGACGGACAGACCGAGAGACGGACAGCAGAGGGACGGACAGACAGACATACACCGAAGTGATCTTATAAGTGTTCCGCAAGGCAAACAATTATTTTCATTTGAAACCATGAATGATAAAACTTTGTCCTTGCCACTCTTATGTCCTTCCGAATTGATCTATTTTGAGGTTGCTGGTACTAATTTAACGCTGCATCTTTTTAGGTCCCTATGTTATCGTTGTGGCTGTCTTTCTATCCTTTTTAGTGTTCCATACGGAATACTTTTAAGATGATTTCGGTGTCTGTCTGTCTGTCCGCCTGTCTGTTTGTCTGCCACACCCGATTTTCTCCGAAACTATTTGTCATAGAAAGTTGAAATTTAGTAATAATATAGGAATCGATGGCCACATCAGAGCCGTGTAGTTTTGAAAGTTAAATGTTGACTTAAGGGGGGTGAAATCGGAAGTGAAAAAAAATTTTTTTTACTAAGTCATCGAGTGTGATGTCAAATGAAAGCTTGTGAAAACACAAGTAATATATATATATATATATATATATATATATATATATATATATATATATATATATATATATATATATATATATACGAGGCTGGTTTGAAAAGTCGGTGCAAAAATAAAAACTACTTATGTGTTTGGGGTAAACCTTTTTTATTTTTCGACATAGTCTCCTTTTAGGCTTATACACTTCGTCCAACGATGTTTTAGTTTGTTGATCCCTTCCGAATAATAGGATTTGTCCAAGTCTGCAATATATCCATTAGTGTCTGCAATCACCTCCTCGTTTGAATAAAATCTTTGTCCCGCCAGCCATTTCTTCAAATTGGGGAACAAATAGTAGTCCGAGGGAGCCAAGTCTGGAGAATAGGGGGATGTGAAACGAGTTGGAATCCTATTTCCATTAATTTTGCGACCACAACTGCTGAGGTGTGTGCTGGTGCGTTGTCGTGATGGAAAAGGACTTTCTTGTGGGCCAATCGCGGGCGTTTTTTCTTGCAGCTCGGTTTTCAAACGGTCCAATAACGATGAATAATATTCACCTGTAATAGTTTTACCCTTTTCCAGATAGTCGATGAAGATTATCCCTTGCGAATCCCAAAAGACAGTCGCCATAACCTTTCCGGCCGAAGGAACTGTCTTCGCCTTTTTTGGTGCAGATTCCCCCTTGGTAACCCATTGTTTAGATTGTTGTTTGGTCTCAGGAGTATAGTAATGTATCCATGTTTCATCCACAGTGACGAAACGATGCTTAAAGTCCTCCGGATTCTTCTGGAACAGCTGCAAACCATCCTTGCAACAGTTCACACGATTCCGTTTTTGGTCAAGCGTGAGCAATCGCGGCACCCATCTTGCGGATAGCTTTCTCATGTCCAAATGTTTATGCAAAATATTATGTACCCGTTCAGTCGAGATGCCCACAGCACTAGCAATATCACGCACCTTAACTCTTCTGTCATCCATCACCATATCATGGATTTGATCAATGATTTCTGGCACCCCACAGCAACTGTTAATTCTTTACAAAGCCCAAATTCGACCAACTATGGAATACTGCTCCCACGTTTGGGGCTCCGCTCCCAAACATACACTGCATTTGTTGGATTCTGTTCAGAGAAGAGCGGTCCGTCTGATTGGGGACCCGGAATTGACCGGCGGCCTTGATTCGCTGGAACATCGAAGAACGGTTGGCGACTTGAGTCTGTTCTACAAGTATTTTCATGGAAAGTGTTCGAAGGATGTAGCCCGCTTAATTCCTCCCAAAGCGGTGCATGTTAGAAATACACGTCGCGCTGGTGCTTCGCATCCGTATGAGGTTCAGCTTGTTACTCCGCGTACAACGCTTTTCAAGCAATCTTTTATATGGAGAACGTTATCCCTTTGGAATAATTTGCCCAGCGCTGTGTTTCCCACCGAGTACAATTTACAGCGATTCAAGAACAACGTGAATCGCTTTTTTTTTCCGCACTCGTGCCGTTCCTGGAGCGCTTTAGGGACTTCCCTGCAGCACGTGTGCTAGACCCATAAAAAAAAAAAAAAAAAAAGTCGTAACCTCCACAGGCCGTCCAGAACGTTCAGCGTCACTTGTGCCTATATGGCCAGTCCGAAAATTTTGAAACCACTTATAAACTGTTCTAATCGAAGGTACAGAGTCACCATAATGTTTATTAAGCTTCTCTTTAGTCTCCTGAGGCGTTTTGCCTTTCATAAAGTAATGTTTAATCACCACACGAAATTCTTTTTCGTCCATTTCTTGAAAATCACTCGACTTCCTTGATTCACACGAATGCCAAACACAAAGAAATAGACCAATATGGCGGCAACTTGGTGTGCGTTCATTCAAGAGATGCTACTAACTAAACATGACCTCGATACGCGCCGGTGGTGCCATCTCTCGGACTTTGCACGAACTTTTCAAACCAGCCTCGTATATATATATATATATATATATATATATATATATATATATATATATATATATATATGTATATATATATATATATATATATATATATATATATATATATATATATATATAATGTAATTCATTTTTCTTCGTATTATTTTTATAAAATCGTGAAATATCGCTGTACCCTCCTTATCTCGAAAAGTACTGATCAAAACATTTTGGAAAAATTCTGGAGTATTCTCCACGGGGTGTACATTGAACGAAAATTATCACGAGTGCATTACCTTTAATAATTTAGCTGGTATATAAAAAAAATAAAAATTTCAAGGTCATCAGTTTTCAGCAGATTGGAAGCAAACTTTGTTGAAAACTCATTTGAGGTGTGTTTTGTGAAGTCACTGATCATTTTATACCTCCGTAACAAAATTTTTTATTTTAAAAGCAATCAACGTACGGAACACTAACTGCGCGAGTTCAACTTGCACTTGACCGGTTTTTTTTTATATTTAGTATATTCCTTTCCATAACTCTCTGATATACGCACAGTTTGGTTATCGTTTTTCTGTCTAATACGTATAGGTAGGACATATTTATTGTGTATTTTGGTTTTTAGTTTAGGTGGTAGTTTCATGTTCATCAAATAACTCGGTTTAGTGTAAGCTACCAGCTTGATATTATTTATATGTATATATTTAAAGAAAAGAAGGCCAAATTCTGTTTAAATAAAGTTTCCTCGAGGCAAAATTTGATATTCTTTTATCTCTGAATTCTAGAATTTCATATCTTGATGCGAATTACATATTTGTTTCAGCTACTAAATCTTTTTCCCTGTGCACAGACGACTATATAAATAAGGCAGCACATTTTTTGGATTCTTCAAATTCTGTGATTCAATGGCTTGATAATTATTAGATGCTACTGTTTTATAAAAACAACTATCTGTGGGCTTAAAAACAGAGTATTTCGAAGGTCACATAGCGGTATTAACTAATTTGCGAATTTTCATCGAGTCATCAAGTTCGAGCGTTAAATCTGTAATAAATTTCTGTAATAATGTTTAATTACCCAAAGTTCCGGCAACTGGATTTTATATACTCGTATCTTATACTTTCATTATTCTATAAAGTAGATTTTTTTTTCTTTTGGCCTCTGTTTTGGTAAGTTGCAAAATAAATTGATTTATCACATAATAAGCACTTATTTTTTAAATTTACACTATATGTTGTATCTTATGACGGTTGTTTGGGTACACAGTACCTTCATCAGATTACCGGTCACAAAACAATTGTCATAATATACAAAATATAGGGGAAAATTAGAACTTTCAGAAGGGTGTATTTCAATTATGAATTTTCATCAAGTAATGGCTACTTTAATCAAACATGTAAAAAAAAACTTATATATTTTTGGATGCATACCGTACGTGCGTTGTTGGAAAATTCCTAAATCGCTAGAGTCTTCATAATAAAGATTACTACTGTGATCAAAAAATAGTAGGACTTTTGAAATAAAACGCAAACGGGTTATTTATTTTTCCAAATTTATTTCGTCCCCTTCAAAGTAATCCCCTTGGATACAATGCATTTATGTCAACATTTTTTCCAGTCTTCGAAACAGTTGTTGAATTCGATTTTTGGAATGGCCTTTTTAAAGCCTTCTTCAATTCGGTTTTAATCTCCTCAATCGACTCAAAACGATGTCCTCGAGGCGGTTTTTTGAGGTTAAGGAATAGCCCGAAGTCCGACGGAGCTAAATCAGGCGAATAGGGCGATTGCGGAATGATATGAGTTGAATTTTTGATGAAAAAGTCGCGAAGAACCAATGCTGTGAGAGTTATCGGCCCATAATTCCGGTCTCTTGAGACAAATTCGAACGTTTGGGAAGCCGAAAAATCATTTTTAAAACAAAATTTAATGCAACTTCTTTGCTGAATTTTTTCACTCATGTTAAAAATCGAAAAAACGGACTTTTGTTGTTGAACGAATGCAAGTGAATTTTATTAACTACTGACGCTATGGTCTTAAAATTTGACACAGATGGCCAACTACCAACCTAACGAAAAAAAATTAATCCATTTTGGAAATGCCCGGGCGATTTAAATTTAAAAGTCTTACTATTTTTTAATCACATTAGTATATGTCCACTAAAACCTTTCCGTTTTATTTTGGTGGAAGTTTTTACCATACTAGGGTGATTCATTAGTCTTGAGACTAATTTTAGGTGCGTGTATAAGTTAAATTAGGAAAAATATTTCAAATGAACTTGCTTATATCATATAAATTTATTCAAAATCTATCAAATAGCATGTTTACAGTGTAGCGAATGGACCATTATCTTCGATTTTACGTAGCTTGCTTGGAACACCATCCATTAGGCGTTGGATGACCGAAACGTTGATTTTTTCAACTTCCTCTTTATTATTTATTATTCTGCCAATCAAGTGCCGGTGGTTCTGTGCTTTCCAACCATTTTCATAAACTTTACGTAAAATCTTTCAATTGGTCGTACCTGTGGAACATTCAATTTTTTGACTTTTGAGCCATTTTTGTGGGTTTTTTTCATCTATCAACACTTTTGGTTCATATTTCATTTTGCCGGCGTATTTGACGTCGTCTAGTACTGCTTCTTAATCGTCAGTGTAGAAGAAATCATTTCCACTGAGAGAACTGTTCGAAAATGTGTGAAATGCTAAACACGAAGTGCATGGCAACATTTTGGTATTTTTTCGAGCTGTCTTGCGGTGTTTTTCGAACTTGCCATTATTTGTGTTCAAAATTCGATACACAATTGATTGCGAAACACAGTATTTCCTCGACAAATTTCTTTGCGACTGCCCAACTTTGTTTTTTGCACTTGACAGAAGATTTTTCGTTGTTCTTCTGCTAATTTTTTTTTTATTTTCTGGTTCTTTGCCTTCACGGCAATCACACAAAACACCAAATATGGTGGCGCGAGATATTGACTTATCTTCAAACGCTTCGTGAATTTGCAAGGAAGCAACGCACTTTCATAAATCCAGCTTGTATGACATTTCCAATGCGTATAATCAAATGCGCAGATTCTGAAATCAGAGTGGAGGTCCCATTACACCTTCAGTGTAAACAACATTGCTATCTGCCAGTTGTTCAGGTCCTTTACCCAAACGCCTAAAATTAGTCTCAAGACTAATGAATCACCCCTTATGTACCAGCTTATTGATAATCCACCCCACTGACTCGCTTATTTGAAGACTTGGGAAAAAGTGTTAAATACGGACATAAGTTGTGGCGTTTCTAGACGTAAACAATAGCGAAACGAGTTGTTGACATATAACTCAAACGTCATATTTTTTTAAATAGAATATCCAGTATTTTTCAGCAGTATTGTAGGATTCTTAATTCAAGAAGTGCCAATATAGATTTTTATGGTATAATTGTGCAAAATAGAGAACGTGTTTAACAATAACGTATTGACGAAATTGACAAGGGCAATTTTTTATCTAAAGAATGTTTATCCCAAAAGTTGGAACTAAAAGCTATAAAATGTTTTTTTTTTTCGGAGAGTAAAAACATGTATTGAACATTTGATTAACTTTTCAAGTCAGCAAGTCAGAAGGGTGGTCCATCAATAACCTTGTCATAGAAAATCTGTGGAATTTGCTGAAAAAGAATTTTTTTGCACTTTGTGGTGATGAGAGTGATAGAAAATTGTTGAAAACTCGTTTTTATTGCCTCAAAACACTTTAAAATGCTTATTTTTATCTTGATGTGCAAGATCTTGTAGCGCTGTAGTTTTAAGACTAACATTTTTTATATTTTTGTTTAATCTTGTAATGTAGTAAAAGTTGTTGTGTGAAGGCTCAGCGCCTAGCAAACAAATTGGAGAATTTTTTTGCCAATCCCGCACCATCCTAGTGTCTGCCATCATCCTGCGAAATCTCCCACACCTGATCCTAAAGGTCATCCCACTCCAGGGTGCTGGCCTCCTTCCTCCGGGGCACCGCCGTTCTGAATACCCCCTATCTGAGTCTTTCTAGCGCCTAACATGCGGAAATAAAGTGAAGCCGCGGCTCCTCATTTTCCCGACAGTCCAGACATGTCTGGTCGTCTTCCACATCCATCAGTGCTAAATGCCTTCTCATGGCTCTAGACGGCAGTATTAATCTTCGGCTGCCGCTTTTGATTTCACCCAGCTAAATAATTTATGAAAGTTTTATTTCAACTTGCTCCATTTTTGTTGTTACATAAAATGTTTGTATAACTATACCAGGTGTACAAGTATGAAATGCTGATTTTTTTCCTAAAAAAACATGTTAAATTCGTAAGAATAATAAAAAGTGCTTTATTCAAAGTATGCTCCATCGCTTGTTATACATTTTTCCCATCTTTCGGGCAATTTGTGAATACCACGCCAGTAAAAATCTTCCCCTTTTGCTGCGAACCATTCATCGAGCCATTTTTTCACATCTTCGTACGAACCAAAGCGCTGCTAAGCAAGTGCGTGACCCATCGATGCAAACAAGTGGTAATCGGAAGGAGCCAAGTCTGGTGAGAAAGCCGCATGGGGTAGAACTTCCCAGCTGAATGCTTCCCACGTATCACGAACTGGTTTTGCCGTATGTGATGGAGCATTGTCATGAAGAAAAATGACTTTGTGTTGCCTCTTTTGGAATTCTGGCCTTTTTTCAAGTAGCGAACGGTTCAAATCGGTCAACTGTTGTTGGTAACGTTTAGTATTAACCGTTTCCCCAGGTTTTAATAGCTCATAATAGACCACTCCCCTCTGGTCCCACCAAACACAGAGCATCGTTTTTCTGCCAAAGCGATTCGGTCTTGCGGTCGATGTAGATGGTGCGCCTGGGTATACCCATGATTTTTTGCGCTTGGGATTCTCAAAATAAACCCACTTTTCATCCCTTGCAACTATACGATGCAAAAACGACTTCCTTTTGTACCGAGCGAGCAAAATGTCTCACGTGTTTTTCCATTTGCCTGTCGTTCAACTCATGTGGTACCCATCTACCGGCTTCTGAATCTTTCCCATCTCTCGTAGCCTATTGGAAACAGCTTGTTGACTAACGCCCAATTGCTCGGCGAGTTTTGTGTTTGGGAATCATCTTCGTCCAACAATGCTTGCAATTCCAGATCTTCGTATTTTTTGGCGGTTTTCCACGTTCCTTGTCTGCAACATCGAAGTCACCACTTTTGAAACGCCGAAACCATTGTCCACACGTATCTCGCAATGGAGTATGTTCACCATAAGCTTCTCGAAGTAATCGGTATGATTCAACAGCAGTTTTCTTTAAATGAAAACAAAAAATTAATGCTGTCCGCGAATGCTCTTTGTTCGGTATAAATTTCCACACATTGAACACAACAACACAACACTATGCACACACTTTTCCAATTTATCACTCGTGCGCGTCTGACACTTGTTTATGACACAACAAAATGGCGCAGTGTCAAATCTTTATAGCACAAACTGCATTGGTGCACCATCTGTTGTCTGAAATCCGCATTTCATACTTGTACACCTGGTACTAAACAGTCCGTATTCTCTAGTCAGGGTTACACAATATTTACCTTATTTGGTCTTGCTCTCCCCTAGGTCTACGTTTTTCTCTGTCATTTTAAGAATAATGCACTCTTCATCAACAGGATCTATGGACGCTGAACTTCCAAAAGTAATTTAAATCTGAAACAAAAACAAATTAAAAATCTTTGGGAGTTTTTTGCTTAATAATTGGTTAACAAGACACGCGAAAATAACTGTGATTATTTTTATACATAATTAACTTAAAAATTTATAACAGTGTTTACGACCTGTGTTTTAAATTGCTTATTTAAGATTTTTTTACCTCAAAAAAAAACGTTGCTTTTTGGCAAAATTAAGAATCGTTGCCGTGCGATGATTGTTGTAAATATATATCTGTATAATAACGAGCCAATTAGGATTGACGAAATTACTCGTCTTGATAAAAAAAAAGTTTGCTAAATTTTTACCTTCTGAGACATCATTACCAATTGAACTTTGGTTTTTTCTTTTGAATCATTTTTTATTGGTAAGTTGCTTATTATTCACACGTTGCCCAAAAACTTAAATTACAGAGTGTTTCATAAATAGGTTTGACTTTCTTTTTCTTATTATGCGAACGCAACGAGCGGGACGAATAAGGTTGAAGAAATTTGATTAATGCACATCCTGTGCAGGGCTACTAAGAGCATCAAGAAACGATGCAAACATGAATTACACTCGAGTGTCGAAAATCCCGACCTTGCAGTACGCAAACGATCAAGTGCCGTAAATTCTCTCAAGCGTTGGACTCCAGTATTTACTGCTATCCCTACGTTTTACCGATGAAAAGTTCTACTTTCAACAAAACCTCAATGCAAAGAGAGAGGTAAATCTGTATACAAACATATGACAAGAGGCTTTTTGTCTGACAAATTGTCATAGAACATCCAATATTGCTTACTAATCTTAATACACCTTGTATAATAAGAGGTATAGGGACGTTACCACTTTGATCAGTGTATTCATCTTCTTCTTCTAACAGCCCTTCACAGTCCACTCCTGGACGTAGGCCTCCCCATACTCTTCCATAGTCTTTCGTCCTGTGCTATCTGATGCCATTTATTCCCTACATTGTTTTTGATGTTATCTAGCCAGCGTAATTGAGGTCTGTCAACACTGCGCTTATGAAGGCGAGGTCTCCACTGTACAATACGCCTTGTCCATCTTGAATCAACCTGTCGTGCAACATGGCCCACCCAGTTCCACTTCAATTGAGCAATGCGTTCTATAACATCTTCAACTTTTGTTCGATTCCTAATATTCTCATTTGTGATATGATCTCTGAGACTTATTCCTAACATCATTCGTTCAATAGCCCTTTGTGTTGTCCTGAGTTTGTTGGCTGATCTAATGGTGAGCGTCATGGTTTCCATCCCGTATGTCATTACTGGTAATATGCAGGTGTTAAACACTTTTCTTTTTAAATTTATCGGAGTTTTCTCATTTCTTAAAATATGTGTCAATTTACCTATGGCTGCCCATGTTAACCGAACACATCTACTTATCTCGGCAGTTTGATTTTCTTTGACTAATTTGATATCGTGACCTAGGTATATATATTCCTCGACATTTTCAATAACTTGTTTTCCTATATATGCATCTACCTCATCCTTTGTCGTGATTTTTGTTTTATTCATGTTTATTGTTAGTCCAATTGTAACGGATTCTTCTTGAAGTTCTTTTAACATAGTCTGTAGTTCCGGCTAATAAGTACAATGTCGTCTGCAAAGCGCAGATGGCTGAGATACCTACCATCTATCTTGATGCCCTTTTCATCCCAATTCAGTTTTTTAAAAACATCCTCCAATGCGAGGGTAAATAGCTTTGGGGAAATGGTATCTCCCTATCTGATTCCTTTTTTGATTGCAATTTTGTTTGTTTTAATGTCCTCTGCAATGTTAACTGTTATTGTCGCGTTATCATATATATTTTTAAGAAGCTTTTTATACCCAAAGTATATATATATATATATATATATATATATATATATATATATATATATATATATATATATATATATATATATATATATATATATGTTTTTGGTTTTCCACTATGTTGTGTAAGTACCAGAATAAATACTAGAAATGTTGTCCTCTTGTTTGTCGATTCTAACCCGACTGATCAGCAATGGTTAGACTGCTGAAATATGGACGTAGTCCCATTTTAGTTGTTTTACGTATATATATATATATATATATATTATATATATATATATATATATATATATATATATATATATATATATATATATATATATGTGCGTATGATGTTATTTTTAATTGATTAAACACGAATCATGAAAACGCATTACTTCTTGATGTCAAAGTATAAATTAAACGAAAGATTAACACGTCAAATTATTGTGGCTATTATAACATTATTTGTTGTATATTACCTGGCTAATTACTGGTTTGCTTAGTTACATAATTTATTCGTGCCTTTATATGATTGCGCTAAATTAACAGATCGCTTATTATGATTCAATTAGCTTGAACTTCATAATTCATTTTTGTTAATACAAACGATCCATTAACGTTGCGTTTTAAGAGCCAGTCACTGTTTTATTCTTTTCCAAATAGTCAATTATGATCATACCCTGTGAGTCCCAAAAGCAGTTGGCGTCACTTTTCCTGCCGATAAAACTGTTTTCGCTTTTTTCGATGCACTTTCACCTTCGCCATCCCACTGTTTTGACTGCTGTTTTGTCTCCGGGATGGTGAATTCACATTTCGTCTACAGTCACAAAACGACTACTGGGTTCCTTCGGATTACGCTGCAACTTTTCCAAACACCATTTTGAAATATTTTTCCTCGTGCGTTTTTAGACTCGAGTCAACCAATGTCGCATCCATCGTGCACTCAGCTTTTTCATTACTGGAACTTCCTGCAGGATATTACGACCCCGTTCACATGAAATGCCTACCATCTCAGCAGTCTTAGTAATCTCAATGTCCATCATGATGACATGAATTTTTACGGATTCTTCTTGAAGATCTTTTAACATAGTCTGTAGTTCCGTTATGTTTTGGCTAATAAGTACAATATCGTCCGCAAAGCGCAGATGGCTTAGGTACCTACCATCTATCTTGATGCCCTTTTCATCCCAATTCCATTTTTTAAAAATATCCTCCAATGCGAGGATAAATAGCTTTGGGGAAATGGTATCTCCCTGTCTCACTCCTTTTTTAATTGCAATTTTGTTTGTTTTTTGTTGTGTCCTCTGCAATGTTAACTGTTATTGTCAGTGTATTATGCAAGGTGTTATAATTTTGTTCGTAGGATATATTACGATAAAATTTAAAAATTTGGCTAAAATTATTGGTAGTTGAAATTCTTTTTTAAGAAGATTAAATACAACACATTCATTAATTTATGTAATACACTTATGCCAGTGTTTTTTTCAATTTTCAAAAACTTACTATACTCGATTTCCGGCTTCCAGGCGACCAACGAATTCTCTTATAGTTTCTGTTAATGCAAAGCGAGATGGTGTTCATGTAGTGATAATTTCAACTTGGCGCACGGTAAAAAGTTACATTGTGCCATATCTGGTGAGTATGAAACTCATAGAACAATCATCGTTTGTTTCTTTGTTACAAAATTACTAATAATTATTGCCTTATGCGATGATGCGTTATCGTTGATGTTTTCTTTTTGGTTGCGGTGGTGATCCTGCAGAATATGGTTCGTTTTCAGCTGCTTCCCAACCCTCTTGAAACGATTGGTAGCACTTCATTTTGCTGCTAATATTTTTAATGTATTAGTACAAGAAATTTGGTTTTTAAGGCAAATTTTATGGTAAATTTTTTGATCAATAAATTTATTTATTTTAAAAATCGCTAACAAGAAATTTTCAAAATTACAAAACACGCTTTGATTTCTAGTGAAATAAAGCAAATATTTTGAAAATATTGTCAAATATTAAAAACAGTTCTGTCAATTTGAGAAATAGATACTTTAATAGATAGCATTAGGCGTATTTCCTTTTTAAATAGTCCTCTAATTTGTTTTGACTATTTATGTTCAAAAAATTTTAATCACTATTTATAGCGTTCCGTACGGAACACTTATGGGATCACTTCGGTGTCCTTCTGTCACAGGCCATTTTCTCCGAAACTATTTGACAGAGAAAGTTGAAATTTGCACAAATATAAGAATTGGTTGCCCAATCAGAGCCGTGTTAGTTTTGAAAGTTAAATTTGGACTTAAGGGATTTTGGGGAAATCGGCAGTGAATTTTTTTTTACCAGGTCATCGAGTGGTGTCTCAAATGAAAGCTTGTGAATACACGAGTTCAAAAATATATAAAATGTAATACTTGCACGCACTTTTCTTTCTATTATTTTAACAAAACTGCCAAAAACCCCCTGCTCCCCCCATCTCGAAAAGTATTGATCAAAAAATTTTGAAAAAATTCTTGAATATTCTTCGTAAAGTATAGACTGGGCGAAAATCATCACGAGTACATAACGTTTGATAATTTGTCTGGTATAAAAAATAAACTATGAAAACTATGTTCCTTGACAATATGGTGGAAGTATTGTTAATATACTTTTCAGTACACATGTAGATGGGTACCGAAAAAAAATAATTTTATTAAAATTAGGTTTACACTTTTATAACTAGATTCTAGATTAAGCTAGATTGATTTATTGGCTATTAGGTAGCTAAGTCCGCACACATGCCGCTCCTGGAGCGCTTTAGGGACTTCCCTGCAGCACGTGTGCTATACCAATAAAAAAAAAAATAAGATACTGTAATTATTATACATTATTAAATAGAAAAAACGTGAAAATACATATTGGATCTTAAGATATATACATGTCAGGGATCTAATTAACTTAGCCTAGGTAAGGTAATTTTATTTTAAAGACATTTACCGTACGGAACACTAATTGCTCAAGTCCGACTTGCACTTGACCGGTTTTTTTAAAAATACATTTTAGTTTAAATAAAAACTTTGGGCAAATATTTTTATTTTAAAAACCTAAAAGGTCAATCTTAATTCTAGAGGGTAGATTTAATGCTGTTTGGAAATGGATGTTTTAATTCCTATAGTGTTAATACGGGAAAATTCGTTTTTTTATAAATCTCTACTAGGAAACCTGCCACGGAGGTGGGTTTTACGTGAAATTAAAGGTGAAACATTTTTCAGGGCGTGCCATAAATTAATTTAAATTTATTTGGCTTATTGTGCGAATAAAAGAGGGAAGAGGAGCAAGATGTATGTATTATCCCGTACTTCTTTGGGGATGATACAAACAACTCAATAGTGTTAATTCGGAGCAATATATACCAGGTGTACAAGTATGAAATGCGGATTTCATACTGCGCCATTTTGTTGTGTCATCAACAAGTGTCAGACTCGCACGAGTGATAAACTGGAAAATTGTGTGCATAGTGTTGTGTTCAATATGTCGAAATTTATACGGAACAAAGAGCAGATGATTCGCAAACACAAAAATAACTAGCCGAGCAATTGGGCGTTAGTCCACAAGCTGTTTCCAATCGGCTACGAGAGATGGGAAAGATTCAGAAGACCGGTAGATGGGCACCACATGAGTTGAACGACAGGCAAATGGAAAAGCGCAAAAATACGTGTGACATTTTGCTCGCTCGGTAGAAAAGGAAGGTGTTTTTGCATCGTATAGTTACAGGGGATGAAAAGTGGATTTATTTTGAGAATCCCAAGCGCAAAAAATCATAGTGGACCCAGGCGCACCATCCACATCGACCGCAAGACCGAATCGCTTTGGCAGAAAGACAATGCTCTGTGTTTGGTGGGACCAGAGGGGCGTGGTCTATTATGAGCTGTTAAAACCTGGGGAAACGGTTCATACTAAACGTTACCAACAACAATTGACCGATTTGAACCGTTCGCTGCTTGAAAAAAAGGCTAGAATACCGAAAGAAGCAACACAAAGTCATTTTTCTTCATGACAGTGCTCCATCACATACGGCAAAAGCCGTTCGCTACACGTTGGAAGCACTCAGCTGGGAAGTTCTACCCCATGCGGCTTACTTACCAGACTTGGCTCCTTCCGATTACCACTTGTTTGCATCGATAGGTCACGCACTTGTTGAGCAGCGCTTTGGTTCGTACGAAGATGTGAAAAAATGGCTCGATGAATGATTCGCAGCAAAAGGGGAAGATTTTTACTGGTATTTACAAATTGCCCGAAATATGGGAAAAATGTATAACAAGCGATGGAGCTTTCTTTGAATAAACCACTTTTTATCATTCTTCCGAATTGAACATGTTTTTTTTTTTTAAAAAAAATTCGCATTTCATACTTGTACACCTGGTAAATATCACTGAGAACTTATTCACAACTTATGATGGTTATAAAGAGATAACATGGCTTCAGCAGGAGGAAATGACATCTGTGTCCCTTATTTGACGCCGATTGATTTTTTGTAGTGTTATCTCAAAACTAGTGTTTATAATAACAATCTGCGCTATCGCTGATCAACTAAAAGAAAATATACGGTAAGAAATTGTAGCTATCACGCAAAAGATGCACCAAATACTGATCAGTAATTTCACAGCTCGCTTAGAAGAGTACCGGGAGCGGCAACGTAGGCGACCCTCTCGCCTTTACCTATGGTTCGTGTCCTTTTTAATGTTCTACGGACAAAGGGGACCTACAGTTTAATGTCAGTTCCTAACGGGCAAAGTGAGAGGGTTTTACTAGGCATGATGTTACGGGTGGTTTGCCATTGCCTTCCCGAGAGAGGCGACAGTAATATTGTAATTTTTTTTCTTTTTTTATTTTATTTCTCGAACTGAGAATCGAACTCAGCTCGCTGGCGAAGAAGACAGGCACGCTAACCTCTACGCTATGGCCGCCTCAGTAATAACATTTAGGTGGCTATAAAAAAGAAAAAAATAAAACTTAATTTTCGGAGCCCATTAAAAGTACATTTATTTAGTGGACTTTTCAGGCGATTTTGTTTCTATTCCTTAGTAATATCATGTGACCAAATATTCTCTAGGAAATTAATTAGAGATTATCTGAAAGTAATGTTAACTCTTCAATTGGTAGATACTTTTCTTATTTTAGTTACCGGGAGTTTCATTTTTATATTCTTCACAGAATCCCAGAAATTAGACGACAAAAACACTTTTAACTTTTGAGGTCTCCAGATTTTGTATTATTTATAAGATAAAAAAAAAATGTTCTGCTTTACTGATCCCAAGGCAGAACAGAGTTCATTGTCATTACGTTGAATTATTTGGTAGCAGTTCTAGTAATCAATTATGATGTTATCTTTCTTAAATTGAAATAATGGTCCGGCAAAAAATCGGCCCCGTCGGTTTTGGTATGGCCGCGTGCAAAGCAATTTGACAAAGAAATGTCCGATTTTTTTTACCCACGAGGAATTTACAACGGAATTCTATTTAATGTTTTGGAGAATGTTTTTAATGGACTTCAAGGTATTGTATTGTAATTGCCGGCCTTGTATAAAAAACATACCAGGTGGATCCACTCGAAATAAAGTATATTTTGAATTATTCTCGTATGTTGCTAATACGAGACTGTTATTATCATAGAACAACAAAGCATAACAAATGTTCAAGTAATTATTCACCTTTTGGTCATATAATTTTTAGTGTTCCGTACGGAACACTTACAAGATCATTTAGGTGTCTGTCCGTCTGTTTGTCCGTTTTTCACATCTGATTTTCACTGAAACTATTTGACATAGAGAGTTAAAATTTGGCATCGAGTGGGGTGTCAAATGAAAGCTTGTGAAAACAAAAGTTCAAAAATTTATATAATGTTATACTTGCGCACACTTTTCTGTCTATTATTTTTAAAAAATTTGCGAAAAATCGCTGCCCCCCCCCCCCCCCCCTATTTCGAAAAGTACTGATCAAAATATTTGAAAAAATTCTGGAATATTCTCCAAAGGGTGTAGATTGAACGAAAATTATCACGAGTGCATTATCTTTAATAATTTATCTGGTATACAAAAAAAAACAAAAATTTCAAGTCATTAGTTTTCAGTAATGATCGGGAAAAAAAACTTTGTTGAAAACTCATTTGTGTGTTTTGTGAAGTCATTGATCGATCATTTTATATCTCCGTAACAAAAATTTTTATTTAAAAAGCAATCAACGTACGGGACACTAATTGCACAAGTCCGACTTGCACTTGGACGTTTATTTCTCCCCATCTTTACCGTATAAAAAATATATTAAAAGATGGTAATTAATTAAACGATTATATAAATTTTTGTCATGTGGGTTTTTCTCCTATTTTTGACCAATCATGTTTATTTTATACTCATCCTTATGTTTTAAATACATAACTTATTATCATAGATTATTGAAAATATCTAAGTGATTATTTACCAAACCACTTTTGATATTGTTCTATCTATGATTATTTCTGTCGTCTTGATTCCACTTCTGACATCGACATTTCGTTCGCGGCCTTTCTTACTGACACATTGTTGTAGTTTGTTTCGACTGTCATCAGTTTAGCGCATCTTCCTCAAAATCGCTTATACATAGCACTGTTTTCACCATAGATTTTCCAATAATTCTTTTGCCAATAATGTAATTATATCCCACCAAACATGATGTAGTACGTCAATAAGTTTTCTTGCACTTTGAATTCTTTACCGTATTTCTTGTCTTACTACATCATTTTTTTCAACAATGTTGCTCAAATAGTTTAATTTACGTCGCTGTTTTACGTGAAAATTTTCACATGTAGAATTTACCTGAAAATAAAATAGCATCTCAAAACTAATTTCTTAGTTAACAACTGGATATTCATTTTTCTCCATGCTGATTTAAGGACTTTGTTGTTGTTTGTAGTTCTTATACAACATTGTTAAAATAATTTAAGTCTTGGGTTAAAAGTACCTCATTACCAACAAAGTTAAAGCAATGATAATTTTCAATGACAATTTACTTTCTACCACAGCTAAGCTCTTATTTTTTTAAAACGTATTAAATACATATATATTAGGGACAAACTACTTTACCTAAAGCTTTTAGTTGTTTGTATTGACACGTTGTTGTATTTTTTAACAACAGCAGTATTTTGGCCTTAAAGATCTGGATTAAGTGTCTATTGTATCCAGATTTGGGAGGTTCTAATAGAGCTACTAAAATTTCTTGGCACAGTAGCATAAGCTTTACTATATATATATATATATATATATATATATATATATATATATATATATATATATATATATATATATATATATATACACTACTGTCAGAAAGTATTTGCCCACCTAGTTATTTCAGTCCCAAAACAACAAAAACCAAGATAATATATTTTTTTAAATTCATAAATTATTATTTATTTTCAGATTATTTACAGTCCAGAAAATCGGAAAAATATTCATGATTTTCCAGGATTTTTCTCATCTGTGTGACCTCCTTTGTTTTTAATTACCGCTTTTCAGAGTTTCGGCATTCTGTCCAGTAGTTTGTTCAGAGTTTCTTCGGTTATTTTAACCCATTCTACTTGTAAAAGTTCCCACAAGTGATTTTCTGATGTTGGATTGAGTTTTCGAACACACCTGTCTAAATGGTTCCATAGCAATTCGATGGGGTTCAAGTCGGGTGATTATGGAGGCCAAGTCATCACTTCCAGGTCGTCATCGGATTTCCATCGGTCCAAAAGTTCTCTAATTTGTTTAGCAGAATGTTTAGGGTCGTTGTCATGCTGAAAAATAAATTTCCCCTGAAAAATATTTCTTCCAGAAGGAAGCATTTGAGTTAGCAAAATTTCTTGATACTGTTCTTTTCACATGATTCCTTCTACCCTAAAAATTGTTCTAAACGTTGCCAAAACAACTCTAAACCATTACTGAACCTCCCCCATGTTTTACTGTAGGCAACTGACAGGCTTCCAAGATCCTCTCTCCAGCTGACCGCCGCACGTAATCCGTCGTTCCAAAGGACGGAATTCCATTGTTCTGATGTCCAATTTTCATGTTCTCGGGTCCATTCTAATCGTTTACGTTTATTCACTTACCTAAGAAGTGGTTTCCTCACTGCAACTCTCCCGTGTAGTTCACCTTCTGCTAACCTGTTCTTGTTGTAATGCTGTTGGGGATGGGTCGCTTCAGGTTTACTTGAGCCGTGATTTCTGGTGCGGTTAATCGGGGATTACGTCTACTGGACATTTTATAGCTCTGTCTTCAGCGGGAGTCGTTTTTCGAGGCCTTCCTGAACGTTTTTGGTTGCGAATTCCATGTTCTGCAGAAAAAATTTTTACGATGTAGTCCACCGTTCTTCTTGGCATCCGCATATTACTCGCGATTTGTCGACTCGAATGACCATTTTGATGTCTCGCAATTATCAGAGCCCAATTTTCAACGGAAACCTCTTTCGTTTTTGGCATTTTCACAAAACAATTGAGCCTGTATCAATGACAAAGTACTGTTTGCGAATGGTTGATTTCCAAAAAGGCAATGGCATTTATAGCATAGTTTTTATCATAAAATGTCACTAGAAATTTCCGTAACTCCTAGAAACTTGAAATGAGTTCTTACTTCAATTGGAATTCTCAGAAATCGCCTCAAAACGATTATCATGCAAAACTTGGAAATTTGTTCTATTTGGTTTTTAATTTGTGATTTCACCAAAAAGGCTTATCTAAACAATTTTATGATGGACACTTGTTAAGGCCAATTAAATTTATCTAATATATATATGTATGTATATATATATATATATATATATATATATATATATATATATATATATATATATATATATATATATTTCCCCGCCATTGCTTTTTTGCAATGTTGTTGAAAAGTGAGAATAGATTATCACCATAAAAGCATCCAGGTGTAAAATATATATCCTCTCATATTTTACAATATCCTTTCGAATCATTTTTGATTTACTTAATATTTTTCTTTCTTTTTTCTATAATCTATAATGTATATAAAATGCAACTTCTCTCTCTGTCTGTCTGTCCGTTAGCCTATCAGTCGAGAACCACTGATCTGATTTACGTGTTTTTTTTTTTGTTAAATTCATACATGTGTTCTCTGGCCAGGTTTTAGTATATATTTTGTTACGTTATGTAACATAAGGAATATGCAGTGGCGATAATAGTGTATCAAGTCGGAAAAAAATTTGCCACCAGCGCGCTCTCTTGCAAAAAAACTTTAACGATAATTCTGTAGTCCACGCGAGCAGAGCCGCGGACACAACTAGTCTAGAGAAAGATAAACACGTTGAACACGTAATATCATTAATAAGACAAAAATGTGAACAAACTAACTAATAAATAACTAGATTTTTTTTTTGAAATAGTCCCACCATTTGTATGGCAGACATAATTTGTTATTAATTAAATTTTAATTAAAAAAAAAAAAAATAGCGGCGCTGTAGCCGTTCCTTTGACCCCCTTTTTTTTAAGGAGCATTGCGGTGTGCACGATTACTGGGAGCTGGATCATCTGAAATAAAAATTTCAAAGGAAATTAGTTTACTAGAGTATTAATCATTTTTGCTAATTAAAAATAAAGTTGTTGATAAAATCAAAATTTCTTCGTTCAAAGCAAGACTGATCCTGTAGTAAACTAATTTCTTGGGAAATTTTGGTTTCAGATGATCCAGCTCCCAGTAATCGTGCAATGCTCCTTAAAAAAAGGGTCACAGGGAACGGTATTTTTTTTTAAATGAAATTTTATAAATTGTATTTTAAGCTATGTATTATTATATAAAATAAAAACCTGATTTATATGATGAATAGTTTCGCTAACAAAATTTCTAAACAAAAACACTTTTTCGGCTCTCTTTTAAGTCAATTAATAATTACTAAACAATAAAAAAGTGTAAAACTCCTAACAGCACGAACAAGACTAAACAATTAAATTCTTTATCGACAGCTTTAAATAACTGGCAACATGGCACCGCATAGGTGGGAATACGATGTGCAGTGTGCTTACGCACACTATTGACTGATTTATACATTTTATAATATTATACGTATACTTATGCATAGATACGAGTATATGTAACTTTACCAGATTTTTCAATTTTTCTTGGTAAAAATGGAAAGTTACCTAGAAAATTAAAAGTATTTTCTCTCACTATTTTCTCTGAGGATTTACGTATATTTTTGTAGTGAGAACATACATTGAATTTATTTGCTTCTAGATTAACTAGTATTTTTGTTCATTAATTCGAACCTATACAATTGAGCCTTACATAGTTTAGGAACCACTGTTTTAGAAGAGTCATTTAATGACTTTGAAACGGCCTTGCAAAAATTTTGTTAACTTCTGAGGTCATTAGACGGGCTGATTTAATAGGTATCTCGCGTTTTCTATACGGTTCTTTAATTTAAAACTAGATCGCAACAACAGAATGTTTGTTTGCCAATATCTAATCAAGTCGGTCGCCAAATCGGCGTCGATCTTGTTTTGATCCCCCGCTGAAGGTTGTTTAAAGGCCGATCGTTGGCCGCGAAGCGCTTTTACGAGGTCGTTTCTTCACTCGGATGCTCTCATTACCAGGCCTTTTTATCGCCACTGACTATTTCCTTTCCCCCCGTGCGATTAGTTACCTGCTGATTTTCTAATCTCTGGTAGCGCCATGTTGAGTCAAGGAAGTATTTGAAGACAATGCATGGCAGAGAACTTGCAATATGTCAATAGTATCAGTTGTCAGATTTAATAAATGTATAGCTGCCAAAAAAGGACCCGTTCTTATTTTCGCTAGATTCGCCTATCTCTGATAACACGAGTACTAATAGGATGTCTTGAAAATGAGTGAAATTTCTGGAAAAATTTACTATATTTTATAATTTTACTGCGATAGAGGTAACAATGCTGCACAGGCTGGTCAAAAAATTTGTACTGTTTTCCGTGAAAGGTCTTTATCAAAAACAACAGTCAAAAGATGGTTCGTCCGTTTTCGTTCCGGAAATTCCAATGTCAACAATGCACCTCGCTTTAATTGGCCATTAACCGAAAAAGTCGATGAAATATTGAATTTTGACACATAAGGAGTCACGACATTGCTAGAGAACTAAATATTCATTATCACAGAGTTTTAAACCAGTGAGAAAAGGGTGGATTCAAAAAGAAGCTTAATGTTTGGATACCGATAAAAAATGGATCACGTACGACAATAATGTGCAAAAAAAATCGTGATCGGAGTGTATTGAACCTGCACAAGCCTTACTAAAACCAGGATTATCGCCAAGGAAGTTGATGGATGCTGTGTGTTGGGGTTTTTAGATGTCGCGTCAATACTTTAATTGTAAACAAACAATTATTAATGATTAAAAAAATATTTACGAAACGGAATATCATCCAAATGGCCCTCCCGGTTTTGTTAGTGGTAGTGCATTATGTCACTCAATTTTTTGGATAAATTATGCTGTATGTCGGCAATATTACTAACAATATTTGTGTTTAATACTTCAACTGGTGGAGAGAGTACAAGCACATAAATATGTGAGCTGCTGGGTGAACGAAAAATGGGGCTAATCTCAAGAAATAAAAAGCAGAATAGAACAAGCAAGAACATCATTTAAAAAATGATGCAAATGCAAAAATTGTTAATCAATAGAACTCTAACAGTCCACTTAAGAATATGTATTACGTTGCTTCAGCCTTCTATTCGATGGGATGGAAGCCTGGACCCTCACTAAAACAATGTGCAAAAAAATTGAGGTCTTCAAAATATGGGCTTACCGTAGAATGTTGAGGATATCCTGGATGGACAGAGTGACCAATGAAGCAGTTTTATAATACATAAATAAAAAAAGAGAAGTGCTTGATATTATAAAAAGAAGAAAGTTGGAGTACTTTCTCAACGTAATGAGAAATCAGAAGTATACTACCGTCAGAAAGTATTTGCCCACCTAGAAATTTCAATGTAACTGCCAAAAAATTAATTCTTCTTAACAAGTGTCCATGATAAAATTGTTTAGATAAGCCTTTTTGGTAATATCACAAATTAAAAACCAATTAGAACAAATTTCCAAGTTTTCCATGATAGTCGTTTTCAGGCGATTTCTGAGAATTCCAGTTGAAGTAAGAACTCATATCAAGTTTCTAGGGATTATATTATTATTATATTTTATGATAAAAACTATGCTATAAATACCATTGCTCTTTTGGAAATTAACCATTTGCAAACAGTACTTTGCCATTGATGCAGGCTCAATTGTTTTGTGAAAATGTCAAAAACGAAAGAAGTTTCCGTTGAAAATCTGGCTCTAATAATTGCGAGACATCAAAATGGTCACTTAAGTCGACAAATCGCCAGAGATATGCGGATGCCAAGGAGAACGGTGGAATACGTCGTAAAAAAAATTTCTGCGGGACATGGAATTCCCAATCAAAAACGTTCAGGGATGCCTTGAAAAACGACTCCCGCTGAAGACAGAGTTATAACAATGTCCAGCAGACGTAATCGCCGCCCCACCTCACCAGAAATCACGGCTCGGGTAAACCTAGAGCATGACAACCGTGAAGAACAGATTAGCAGAAGGTGGATTACACGGGAGAGTTGCAGTGAGGAAACCACTTCTTAGGCAAGTGAAAACACGTAAACGATTAGAATGGGCCCGAGAACATGAAAATTGGACATCAGAACAATGGAATTCCGTCCTTTGGAGCGACGAATCTAAATTCGAAATTTTCGATTCAAATCGACCAGTTTTTACGTGCGGCGGTCAGCTGGCGAGAGGATGTTGGAAGCCGGTCAGTTTCCTACAGTAAAACATGGTGGCGGTTCAGTAATGGTTTGAGGTTGTTTTGGCAACGGTAAAGTTGGAAAAATCTTTAGGATAGAAGGAATCATGCGAAAAAAACAGTATCAAGAAATTTTACTAACTCAGTTGCTTGCTGCTTCTGGAAGAGATATTTTTCAGGGGATATTTATTGTTCAGCATGACAACGACCCACATTCTGCTAAACAAATTAGAGAACCTTTTGGACCAATGGAAATCCGATGACGTCCTGGAAGTGATGACTTGGCCTCCACAATCACCCGACTTGAACCCCATCGAATTGCTGTGGGATCATTTGGACAAGTGTGTTCGAAAACTCAATCCAACATCAGAAAATCACTTGTGGGAACAAGCAGAATGGGTTAAAATAACCGAAGAAATTCTGAAGAAACTACTGGACAGAATGCCGAAACTCTGTAAAGTGGTAATTAAAAATAAAGGTCACATAGATGAGAAAAATCCTGGAAAATCATGAATATATTTCTGGTTTTCTAGATTGTAAATAATGTGAAAATAAATAATAATTCATTAAAATTAAAAAAAAATATATCTGGGTTTTTGTTGTCTTGGGACTGAAATAACTAGGTGGGCACTTTCTGACGGTAGTGTATGTGTTGCTCCATATAATTATTTAGGGAAAAATAGAAGGAAAGCGTGGGCCTGGCTGTCGAAGAACATCCTGGCTTAAAAATTTCCGCCAGTGGGATGGAGTAAGCACCATGACACTCTTTAGGTCCTCTGCGGATACAGTGAGGAACATACGACTGATCACCAAAGTTCCGGGAGAACAAAGTACTTAAAGAAGGGTACTTCAACAACTTCTTCTTCTTCAACTTCTAATGATGTGTTGCTGTAGACGACACACTGTACATATCCCCGAGAAATTATTTTAATGGCTTGCTATTAAAAGATCATGCAGACTACAAGATAATTCCTACTAAAGTAACCACTTTCTATAAAATTCATACGCTTACACATTCGTATTATAACTAAAAAGTAACAACAGTTTTAGAATACATTTTTAACAATAATGTCAACTTATATTTAAGCGCTTCAATGGAACCAGAAACAGTAGCTTTGTCTTCTGCTTAAACATTCTAGAAAATGAAAAATTTAAGAAACTCTTCGTCCAATGAAATAGTAACATAAGTAAATTTTCATGCCGAAAATTCCTCTGACACACTGAATGTGCCTAGAACCAAAACAGCTGGAGAATCAATTTTATCAAAAGTTTTGCTGAAGTCGGTGTAGACAGAGGGAACTTGGGTTCTATTGTCCATGATTTTGGTGATAATTCTGAATACAAAGTGAGATTAGAGTCTATGTTGATGTACAGCAATTTGAATTTTTACTAAGAAAAATAAATACTGCTAAAGAGCCTTTTCAAAGACCTTGTGAAATGTGCGCAGATCCTATCACCTGACTGAAAGAGAGTAATAATTAGGGAATTCTTTCATAATTTGCAAAAAAGCTATTCCTTAAAACTGATTGAATAATAGAGAGAAATAGCGCGACATTCTCGACGAATTTGCCTACAAGGAGTGTTTAATACCTCTTTAATGAATGGGAACGCCATTTTAGGTTTGCCAATGAATTGTTTAAATTACACATTTAAATTTAAAAAAAAACGTTTAGTTGCTTCTTCTTCTTCTAGTGTCATACGCTTACAGCTTGTAGGCGTTCATCTGCCGTCTCAAGACGTGATTGTGAGGTGTCCCTCTCTTGCTTGAGCAGAGATATTTTCAACATTGCTCGACTCCATACCAATTTCTAATGTCTCGTAACTAACCTAGTCCTCTTCTTCCCTCTATCTTTCCCATCAAGATCAGTGTTAGTACTTCATATCTGTGTCCACGAAATATATGTCCCAAGTATGAGACCTTATGATGTTTTATTTGTTGCAGCAGAATTCGCTCGGTTCCAGCTCTTCGCAATACTTCCTCATTGCTTACATAATCCACCCATGAAATCCGCAACAGTTTGCGGAAGGTTCACATTTCAAATGCCTCTATTCGATTCATTGATTTTAGCTTAAGTGACCATGTTTCAGCGCCGTACGTTATTATAGGCCATATGTAGCATTTTACTATGCGGAATCGTAAACTACACTTTACTACAGAGTTGCTATCTTAAATTATTTATTAAAGGTGCATTACTTTCTTATAATCTAGAATTTTTAATATATTCTTTCGATTTATTTTATTCAGCAGTATAATCATTCTATCATACTTTATACTTCTCTTCTATCTTTTCCCTTTTTCTTATCCTCTAATTTCTGGCTCTAGCGATTTTGTTTTCTTATTCGTTTTACATTATGAATTTATATACAAGTTTTTGATGGTTAAAGTATTGATCTTTTTAGTTATTTGAATCATTTTTAATATTATTAAAAAGTATTTTTAATATTAGTGGTACAAGGCCTCAGCACCTTCAGGTATCTTGCCTGGAAAGCTGACATAAACGCCTTTTATTCTTAAGTTTGTATAGCCTGTCCCAAGATATAAGATCCTGATTTTGCCGTTTTAAGTGGGCAATATAAAAATGTTGTTTATGATAGGTTGCAGAGATGGGCCTAAGAATTTTATTCATTAATGCAAATAAATAAAATTATAAGTGTTTTTGGAGATATTTATTTATAGACGCATGTATAAACAAATGGATAAGAAGTACAAATATACAGTTTGAATGAATGGGGTTTACAAGAGGGGACATATTGTATGAATAAAAATCTATTTTAAATTAAGCCTAATTCAGATTCACCATCAATGTCATCAGCTGAGGTAATTATCAGTGGTTTTATATTATTTACATAAATATATGAATCTTCAACTTTAACAACGTGCTGAATGGAATTCTTCCAGCTTTCACAAGGTATATCATTTTTAACTTTTTTTACTAGTTCAGGTACACTGACACGCTTAAAGTAGGAGAAACATTTTGTGCCCTTATTTTTGATTTTACTTGATGCCAAAAATGTTCAATTGGATTAAACACACAATAATACGGAGGAAGCCGCAAAACAGTGTCTCATTTTCTCAGCTGTACTATCACAAACATATTTCTTTTTCAATTTATAGTATTTCAAAACTTCCAAAAGATCACTTTTTTTTATAACTAAAGTCAAAATAAATGTTATTTTCTAACATATATTCCTGTATTTCCGATTTGATGTTGGCTGCATTAGGAACTTATTTAGTAGGCGACTATGGTAACTTGCATTGTTCATAACTATAACACTCTGTTCGGGAACATTTGATGACTCCATCACTACTTGCCTTTTGTTGATTTTTCGGAACGTGAATCCCATTCTTAAAAGAATTCTGTGAAGGATTGATCAGCCAGAATGTATATTGGTCCCGTCCTGCACCAGTCTTAATTTTATTTTGTCTAGTGCGGTGACCAACTGTTCTTCCATACATAGAATATATTTTTCTCCTGATGACGTCTTTTTCAAAATCGTCTACATGATGCATTTGAAAATCTTTCCGTTTTTTCCTGTTCCTGAGTGATGGTTTTTCTATAATACCCTTAATCGTAGAAATTGGGGTTTTTGTTAGTTCACTGGTTTCTTGCAAAGCACTTCGTATATTCAAATTTCTTTTTACCAAACTGTCGTAAACATTTTTCACTATTTGTTTAGCCTCAAGTGATTAATGTTTTCTCTTGCGATAGCCACTATTGCAATTTTTCTACGGACGCCACATAATTAAAATAGAACCGTTACGTTGTAAGTTGTAAGTAAAACTAAAAATAAAAATAATAAATATCTTTTGAATTTTAATGGGGACCTGTGGTCATTAGGCCTATATTATCAAATACTTAAAGGGCTCCAAACCGGGTTGCCAGGTAGTAAATATATAGGTAAAAATAGATCCAATATGATTGTAGGTGCAAGTGAGGGCGATATACAAAGCAGGTAAAATAAAAATACGTTTATCGTAATACATGGCAACTATGCACAAAACCTTAATAGGTTCGTTTATTGCCCCATATCTTGGGATTTACTTTATCTTTGATATTTATTTCTTATTTCTTTGTGAACAGGGTTAATAAACGTCTTATTATTAAGGTTGCAACTTCTACGCGTTATATGTACAAAAAAGCTTATTTATAATCGGCAATTTATTACTTAGTCGTTTAACTACTTATCTAATATTAGACAAACATATTACGTGCAAATGACGCTTTAAAGTAGAAAATTAGTTCCTTTCATTAAGAAACCTTTCATTAGTTTAGTTTTCGATTCATTTATAAACTGTGATCAGGTTATACCTATTTATTAGATGCTTAAGAAGTTCTAGTGGATGCAGTAAAAACAGCTCATTCAAGAATATATGATTGACGACAATCTGTCGGTAGTATTAACTACATATCTTTTTCTGCAACATTAGTATTTATGTTTTAATTTTTTTTTAATACCACTTTATGGTGGCTTTAAATGAAAATCTTAATTAAATATTAAACTAAATGTACTTCAACTTACTGGTGTGTTTAACGTGATAGATAATTTTAAGCAAATGCCTTAAGGTTGGCTAAAGTAAACTTATATTACCATTCCTAAGAGTCTCAAAAATGTCGAGGACTATAGGCTACAAACAATCTTTTGAAACGATTTCGCGAATAATTCATTTAGGAAAATTTGAGGGACTATTTTAGTGTTCCGTACGGTACACTTATAAAATCATTTCGGTGTCTGTCTGTCTGCTCGTCTGTTACATCCAATTTTCTCCGAAACTACTTAACATAGCAAGTTGAGCACAGCAGAGAGAGTAGTTTTGAAAGTTAAATCTTGACTTAAGGGGTTAGTTTTGGGGAGTGAAATCGGAAGTGGGGTAAGATCATCGAGTGGGGTGTCAAATGAAAGCTTGTAAAAACTGAGATCAAAAATATATATGATGTAATATTTGCACACACTTTTCTTTGTATTATGTTTAAAGAATTTGCCAAAAATGGTTGCTTTCCCCCCTATCTCGACAATTACTGATCAAAAATTTTTTAAAAATGGTTGCTTTCCCCCCTATCTCGACAATTACTGATCAAAAAATTTTTAAAAAAGTTCTGGAATATTCTTCACAAGGTGTAAATTGAACGAAAATTTTCAGGAGTGCATTACCTTTGATAATTTATCTTATATATATATATATATATATATATATATATATATATATATATATATATATATATATATATATATATTACACACATATATACATATATACATATATACATATATACATATATACATAATATATATATATATATATATATATATATATATATATATATATATATATATATATATATATATATATATATATATATAATTTAAGGTCATCAGTTTTTCAACAAATATCGGAAATAAACTTTGTTGAAAACTCATTTGGTTTGTGTTTTGTAAAGTCTAAAAAAAATATTTTTAAGGCAATCACGGTACGGAATACTAATTGCGCAAGTCCAACTTGCACTTAGCCTGTTTTATCTTTTTAGAAGAGTTTTTACTTTAGAAAGAAAGTTAATGAAGTCGTTTCATTTTTTAAATACATGCGCTATGCTATCTATTAAAGTATTTCTTTTTTAGGTTGGTAGAACTGTTATATCAGAAAAAAAATTCATGACATTTTGTGTAATAGGTTAGTAATAAAGGCGTGTTTTAGAATTGTGAAAATTTTTGTTGGCAATTTTTAAAATGAATAAATTCCGAAGTATCTATGATGACAACGAAAGTTAGAATAGCTACAGCCGAAAAGTAGCGCAGAGGAAGTAGGATGAATAAAAAAATTATTATAATATTTATTGATTTAGTCTAAAGTTACAGCAACTTGAAAATGAGTGAAATTTCTCAAAAAATTGCTATTTGCAATTTTACTGTGCTAGATGAGAAAATGCTGTTCAGGGCAGTGAAGAAATTTATATTATTTACGATCAAAATACTTCATTCAAAACAACAGCCATCTCGCTTTGGTTGGCCAATCACCGAAAAATCTTGGAAGAAGTTGGACAACACTATCTCATAGGCAGTCATCCTATCGTTATGGAACTAAACATTAATCATCAAAAAAATGGCTGAAATTGATCAATGGAAAAGGCGTTGCCTTCCACCATGACAACACCAGATCACACATATATGACGACTCGGGAATAATCAAGAGGCCTTGGCTGGGTAGTTTTGATGCATCTACCATACAGCCCAAACTTTGCACCATCAAACTACCATTCGTTTCGATATCTGCAGAACTCTCTTAACGGTAATAAAGTTAAATTAAAAAGAACTTTGTCAAAATCACTTGATTCGCCTTGAAATTACAAAAATTCTACAGTGTCGAGATATTAATTCTAACAGAAAAATTGCAAAAGATCATCGACTAAAACGGCATATATTTAATTTAATACATCTGATTTGAAATATGAAAAAAATGTTTGAATTTTGACTTAAGAAGCCACCGATGGTTTTTGGACAAACCGAATATATTAGAATAATGTCTTTAACCTGGAACTTTTTCGCCCAAGAACGCCGAAACCTAAAAAACAAAAGATGGAGGTTGGTTGTATATTTAGAGGACACGTAGTTATTCAACAGGATCGAAATTAAAAGCTCTACAGTAATAACATAAGAGAAAAGATAAAACGAAATAAAAAGAGTAATTTTATGTTTGAACCTTGTGGTACTCTACAGTGTTGACGGTTTTTTTGTCATAGGTATTCACATATTCATGCATAGGAAGCACGTATCCAGTTTATATATAAATTTCTCTAGACTCGTTTAAAAAGTATGCTCTCGGCAATAATATAAGTATCTTTGCGTTATTTTTGGCATTTGCAGTAAGGTCTTTTTGAGAAATTATGGATCTTGGAATTACACTGTACCCAATTCGATTGACACATCTAAGTTTCACCAAGGATTGCACGAAACATCTGTAATAACTTATACTCTTCGAGATAAGGGCTTTAAATAAAACTACTGATTTTTGCTGAATCGCGACCCAGACTTAAATCAGCGTAATGTAGACCGTGGTCGGTAACCCTATTAAGGTCATTGTTTAAAAATTTCAATCGATTTTCTATTTTTTTGTTAATCGAAATTGGAGATCGTGTCTGGAATTTTGCTTTCTCTTACCTTAATAGTTTGTCATGTCTACTGATGTTGAGCCACAGCTAAACCTTTTTGTTTTGATACTCTAGTTTGTGCCTTTTTACTTCTCTCGTTAAGTAAAGCATTGCATTCTGTTAGTTATTTATCTATCGGCTCCTTTGTTTGAACGATAACTCCTTGGTACACCTGTAATGATTAAATTTAGGAAGGAACCTATATTGGGAATGTAGAATCTTTGGCACAATGACACTATTCAGTATATATCACCACTACACCAAACTCTTTACTTTTGCACTCGACGCGCGTTTCGCTAACTATGTTAGGAGGAGGATTAACTAATCATCATTCACCAGTACACTAAACAGTTTATTTTTGCTCTCGACCCACCTTTTCGCTCACCATGTTAGCTTCATCAGGCTAAGCTAACATGGTTAGCGAAAGGCACGTCGAGTGCAAAAATAAATTGTTTTGTGTAGTGATGATATATCCTGTCTAAGGAATCTATAGTTTTGACCACTCTCGCTTCAAGGAAAGGGGCGTGGGTCGATAACTTTTGTTTACTTTTAATAGTATTGTGATATTTTTTCCTATTTTTTTTGGTTCAGAAATTTAAAGCACAATTATTTATAGTTAATCATATAAGGGTAAAAGATGTGGAAGAGGGGAGGTACGAGGCTTCGAAGATATGAGATTATACGTCTTTTTTGGGTTCTGCAAGCTAAGGAATTTGAAATCTTTTTAATTTCAATTTTAACAAAAGCTTTTTCTCTGCTCAAAGTTTGTTCCTAATTAATCTCACCGTAAAAACCACTGAAATATATGAAAACTGTTAATTTCAAAAAAATGTGATAAATTGTTAAAAGTGAAATTTTACATTTTATGGGAAAATTTAATGCTAATGAAATTGATTTAAAATTGGTGAATTTTTAATGTACATGACGATATTGCATACTTAGTCATAACGATCGTCACCTACTGCTGCTTTGGTGGTAGATGCTAGTGATGAAAATGAAATCACTAATAGGTGAATTTGTGTTGATAAACGTTCGGACATGAAGAAAATGGTATACCACCTAGACCACTTTTCACTACACAACAGTTATGACCATTATACCAAGCACTTTATTTCTCCCTACCATGATAGCCTCATTAGGTTCGATGATTGATTAAATTCAAGAATAAAAGCTACTTACTTAAAACTTAAGCTAAATTTGGAATTAGTCGAGTGAAACTAAAGGGTGTCTCAAAATTACCTGACATTTTAATTTATTAATAACACGTATTATTCATTTGAAAAGTATGAGTGTTTTTATTTTAATATAAGCTACAAACATGTAGGTTATGTGTGGAACACAATATCCGATAAATGGCCGCCTCGACCCTGTTTTCAAACGTTCACTCTTTTGACGAAATTTTCAATAACATTTTGGCATAATTGCGGACTAATTTCATTAATAGTGCATCTAATTTCTTCCTTGAGCTCCGGAATGGTCTGTGGATTATTGGCATATACTTTTCCTTTCAGATAACCCCAAAGAAAGAAGTCCAATGGTGTCAAATCGCACGATCTTGGTGGCTAATTCACATCGCCGCGGCACGAGATAACACGACCATGAAACTTCGTCTGCAATAACTGCATTGTTTCGCCCGCAGTGTGGCAGGTTGCGCCATCTTGTTGAAAGAATATGTCTTCCAAGTCCCTGCCGTTCATTTCATTCCATAAAAAGTTGGTTATCATGTCACGATAACGAACACCATTGACGGTAACCGCATTTCCAGCAGCATTCTCGACAAAGTACGGCCCCACTCCTCCAACCCAAAATCCGCACCAGACTCGTAGTGAATGCTTGGGAAGCTGTTGGATCCCTCGTGGATTTTCGGCCGCCAAATTCGACAGTTTTGTTTATTGACGTAGTCACTAAGTTGAAAATGCGCCTCATTACTGGAGATGATTTTCTTTGAAAAATTACCATCGATTTGTTGATGCTCCAAAATCAAGTAGCGAATATATGGCGCTGCCCATGGTCTGCTGGCTGCAGTTCTTTTTTCATATTGGATGGAAAGCTTGTAAGCATGCAAATGTAGATCTTTCGTCAAAATTCGCTGCACAGAGCATTTTGAAATGTTAAATTGCTAAGCACCATGGCGAATCGAGATGGAAGGACTATCGTCAACACTCGCACCCACTGCGGCTGTTTTCATTCGGCCGGTACGAGGACGGCCACTGCTTTTTACGGTCAAAATTGAACCATTAACCTCAAATTTTTTGATTAACTGGACCACAGTGTTGCGAGATAGTGCGTTATGATGACCAAAAGACGTGCGGACTTTTCGAACCGTCTCTGCAAAATTTTCGCCATTTTTGTAGTGAATTTTCACAATTTCTATGCGTTGCTCAGTAGTGTAACTCTTCATGACTAAACCTTAATACTTCCTGATGCCAGTTGTCAAAGATTACTCTATGTTCGCCACAAAAAAGAACGGCGCGCAATTTAAAATGTCAGGTCATTTTGAGACACCCTTTAATTAGACTCGAAGCATTAGTTCCGGATTACTAACCTATAGCCAGAATTGTGAAGAATAGGTCCTTATTTAGAATTACTCGACCGGAACTAATATTCTGTATGTAATTAGTTCCACCGGAGTAATTCCAAGATTAGTAAAATAGTCTAGATTTTATTCTTACATTTAGTCAATCATCGCTCCTGATGATGCTAACATGGTTAGCGAAAGGCTCATCGAGTGCAAAAATAAACTATTTGATGTAGTGGTGATAACTGTTGCGTAGGGTCATTATGCTAAAGATTCCAAAGCCCGAACGTAGCCCATTGCCAAAAATAAATGCGATTTTTAGGAAGATGCGTTGCTGTATCTACCCTAGAGAATATACAAGCTGTGCATGAAATAATTTTGGAGAATCGACAAATTGGGCTGAAACGTATAGCAGAGACTTTGAATATTTCGACATTATTAGATAAATGAAATGTTTGAACGCGAACCAAAAACGATTGTGAGTCACAACATTCAAGTTAATTTTTAGCCGTTTTGAACAGAATTCATCTAACTTTTGGTTAGAATGGTAACTATGGGTGATACGTGAGCCTATCATTGTGATCCAGAGTTAAAGGAGAAGTCGAAGGAATGGAAACATGATGGCTCATTTCTCCCCAAGGAGTTTCGCTTACATAAATCGGCGGAGTTCTTGAGTCTGTTTTTTGAGATGATGGAATAATTCTTCCAGACTACTTGGACACGGCAAAATAGTGACTCGGGAATATTATTGTTCATCATTATTTAAATTTTGCTAAAAAATTGTGGAAAAAACGCCGAGGAAAAATGTCTAAGACGGTGCTGTTTTTGTAAGACCAATCGTCTCCTCATAAATCGCCGTTAGTTTAGTAGAAAATAAACGAATTAGTCGTCGAACTAATTGATATTTCCCTTGGACTATAACCTATTGCCAAAACTGGAAAAACATTTGAAGTTCATTCAAATGAAGACGTAATAATTGCAGTGAACATAGGTTTACAATCCAAGTCAAAAATTTTTTTGAAGGTCTGGAGTTACTTCATAATCGTTTCACTAAGTATGTAAAGTTCAAAATACAGTTTTGGTTTATGAGATATTCTTGTTCTTTCTATGCTAAGCTAGAAACTCAAAACGCCCTGCATTCTTTCATATATTGAAATGTATGTACAATTCCATTTTTTAAAGTAATATTAAAGTGTAGTACAAATTCTCCTGCTGTGATAACATGTATTTTAAAAATGTTATAAGATTTAAGTGTACTGTTATGAAAGTTTAATAAAAGTTTCAATTTTTGCAAATTGTGGAAAATTAAGATCGAAGAAATATAAGAAAATATACTGTTTTCTTTGAAGTAAAAATCTTTTCGCGTTGAAATATGAAGAACATATTACGAGGGTTGTATGATAAGTATGTGGCTTTGACCAGAGATGGCGCTATTACTATTTAAAAAAATATTTTTTCGTAAACATAACCTTTCACAAGAAGCCTATCAAATTTTCAAGTTGCGGCTTGATTAAATTTGTGAGCGGCAACAATGGAAAAAATTGAATATCGAGCAGTGATAAAATATTTGTTTTTAAAAAGGAAAACGAATGATGAGATAAAAGCGGAATTCAGCGAAGTTTATGGGGACTCCGCACCTACCTTATCGACAGTAAAATATTAGACAGCTGAATTCAAATGCGCTGTACAGGGTGGTCCAAATTGGACATTTTAAAGATAAACCCCTTTATCTAAAGGATATAGACGAAAACTGATGTCGGTGTCTGAAGCTCAATTTTTATGATAAATTCAATGGTGAAAACCGCATATCGATATCTATTACCATTTCAGATATACAGGGTGTTTTTCAAAAATCTGCATTTTGGAAAAATGTTTGTAATTCTTTTCCTATTGAAAATTTTTGATTTCTGTAAAAACATTCTCAAAGCACTTTTTCACGTGGATTTCAACAGTGTAAGTTATATTTCTTTACAACTAATATATTAATAGTTATTAACGCAAAAATATATTTTTTAAATGGGATACCCTGTATATTTTTCCTTATCCGAATAGAGTTTTAAATTATCATTCTAAAAATATAGCATACTTCATATTTTGTTTAAATCTCCTTCAAATATAAAGGTTTTCAGTTTTTACGCGAGTTTTAAATGCACATTTTGTGAAGTAGGCTTCCCAGAAGTAACTCTAAGAGTCATAACTATAATGAAATTTACTAAATGCTATAGTACTTTAAACTATGTAGAAAATAAAACAAAACAACAATAAAACAATTTATTCCGAGTAAAGCAACCTAAAACAAAACAATTTTCTATAAGAGATGTGCGAAATGTCGACCAGTTTCATTTACACATAGGCGGCACCTTTTCTGGACACTTCTTATCGAGTTGATTAGTTCAAGAGAAGTGAGAGCTGCAAAACTTTGTATTACTGCGACTTCTAACTCTTGCTTGGTGTTTGTCGGCAATTTAAAAATTAGGTCTTTCAATCTTCGTCAGAGATAGAAGTCCATGGGTGTTAAATCCGGTGACCTCGCCGGCCAACAGTTCGGACCTTGGTTGGCTATCCAGTTATTGTCGAAATTGGCCGATAAAAAATTACTGATAAGTGCAGCGTTATGAAGGTCGTGTTGAAAAAATATATATTTTTTTTTTTCTAAGGTCCATTAACGGCAGTTCATCAACAAGAGGTTCTATTTGCTGCCTTAAAATTTCTAAATATCTCTGAGAGGTGAGTGTTCCTTCGTAAATAAATGGACCTATAACCCCCTCTAAAAATTCATGCCCACACATTAAATCCAAATCTGCCTTGATTTCTTTGCTCCACAACTAAATGAGAATGTTCTTATGCCCACGTATAAGAATTGTAACGGTTAAAAGTACCTGGATTGCTTACATAAGCTTCGTCTGTCCAAATGCAATTAAAATTCGGAACATGGTTACGATTCTCCAGAAATCATTGGCAAAAATCCATACGCCGTTGAAAATCTCCGTCTCTAAGATGATGAACTTTTCTTGTCCTATATGGCCTGAATTTGTGCTTCTCCAAAGTACGATTTACGTTAGTTCTTGGTAGTCCATTGGATTCTTTTAACTGTCGGGTTGAAGTATTGGGATTATTTCCGATGGTTCATAAAACTACTGTTTCTTCTATTTGACAACTCAATAACTGATCTTGAAGTAAAATTTGACAACTACGAGTAAACAATTGAACTAAACCATATGGCCGCTCCGTCCAAAGCCTACTTTACAAAATGTGCATTTAAAACTCGCGTAAAAACTGAAAATCTTTATATTTTGAAGTAGATTTATGCGAAATATAAAGTGTGCTATATTTTTAGAATGGTAATTTAAAGCTCTATTCGGATAAGGAAAAATATACAGGGTATCCCTTTTAAAAAATATATTTTTCGTTAATAACTATTAAAATATTAGTTGTAAAAAAATGTAACTTACACTGTTGAAATCCACGTGAAAAAGTGCTTCGAGAATGTTTTTACAGAAATAAAAAATTTTCAGTAGGAAAAGAATTACAAACATTTTTCCAAAATGCAGAGAGAGAGAGAGTTTTGAAAAACACCCTGTATATCTGAAACGGTACTAGATATCGATATGCGGTTTTCATCATTGAGTTTATCATGAAAATTGAGCCCCAGACACCGAAATCAGTTTCCGTCTATCTCCTTTAGATAAAGGGGTTTACTTTTAAAAGCGTCCAATTTGGACCACCCTGTATAAGCATTTTTGATGAAGAACGTCCAGGTCGTCCAAATAAGGTCACCGCATCAGAAATGATTGAAAAAATCCACGATATAGTGATGAATGATCGGAGAGTATAAGTGTGTGAGATTGCTGAGACTGTGGGCATCTCAATTGAACGGGTGCAGACCATTTTAACAATCCATTTGGATATGATAACGCTTTCCGCAAAATAGGTGTCGCAATTGCTCACAGTTGACAATAAACACGCACGTGTGTAAACTTCAAAAGAATGTTTGGCTATGCGCAATCGGAATGATTTTTGGCGTCGATTTTATCGGCCAACAAAATTATGGCGTAAGTGTTTTGGATGCACACGGCATAATCCTCGTCCTTGAAAAGGGCAAATCGATTAATGGAGGGTTTTATGTCAATTTATTGTATCGTTTTAACTATGTTGTAAAAGAAAAGCGTCCGCATTTGGGAAGAAAAGAATTCTCTTTCATCAAGATAATGCACGCGTGCACATTTGTGTCATCGCCATGGCAAAATTTCATGCGTTAGGATACGAATTGCTTCCTTATCCATCACATTCGCCAGATTTAACCCCCAGCGATTTTTTCCTATTTCCGAATACGAAAAAATGACTCGGCGGAAAAAAATTTGGCCAAGACGATGAGGTGATTGCTGAAACAAACGCCTATTTTGAAGAGTTGAGGAAATCGTATTTTTTAGATGTTATACAGAAGACAGAAAAATGTTGCATTAAGTATCGAGCTAAAAGGAGACTGTGTTGAAAAATAAAACAAATTTTACACATAAAAATGTTTTTTTCTTGTCAAGCCCAGGTACTTATCATACAACCCTTGTATTATGAGGCAGCATACTTAATAATAAAATTTAACTATACTGTTGGGTGCACTATAAAGTTCGCAAGTTAACAACCGGTTTATACTAATGTCCGAGCAAGTATTTCATCTGAAGAAGAAAACTAAACGGAGGAATGTCCCGTGGCGTGTGTGCACTCACGCAACTCTTTTCTTGACTCATTTTTCTTTTCTTTGCTGATTTTTTTACGTTTTTCTTTTCTTCTTATTTTTATTGAGATGGCGCCAGACGTCGGGTTCATTACATTTTTTACCTCGATGAAGACACGTAAATAATCGGTTTTTTGATTTAGGGTCTCCGTAATTTGCTTAAAAATGCTTGCACGAAAATTGGTTGCCTTTTTTTTTAGATATAGGTAATTCGTAAAAACAACGGTATTTGGCTTAAATGGTTCGTTTGTATGCGGAACAAATAAAGTTATTAAGTTAAATAGGGTTATCAGCCTTTCAAAAGTTGTCATGTGTGTGCATAAATCCACCAAGGTGGTTCTGAATAATTGTATAGGCCTGTAAGAATTTAGTTTGCTGTCTAAATTCATGTCTTAAATTTTTTCTGGAGGAATTTTACTGTATCACGATAAGATTTTACTAAAATCTGCCTTAAATTCACAAAAATTATAAATGTTATCATGAGAATTCTACATATTTCTACATAACTACCGTTACACTAATATACTTAGTCCATCGCTTCTTACCAAAAAATTATTATTTTGTTTGCGCCTCAAAAAAAAACTCGTCTCAACTCAAAAATTTTCTGCTGCTGAGATCTTGTGATGTTTGAACAAAAAATAAGTCGCGAGACGCCGCTACGAGGCGTCTCGAGACTTTTTTACAAAAATAATGAAAGAATAAAAATTTTTGGTACAAATCGTTTTATTGTTTCTCTCTCTCTCTCTCCACTCTGAAGTTGGTACCTTAAAAACATGGTTTTGAAAGGATTCAACAGCTTCTTGAGGTGACGAAACGCTGTTCACGCATTTTTTTTTTTACATTCAGGAACAAAAAGAACGTCTACTACTCAGCTCTACTCACAACTGGCTGGTTGAATACACATGTGTTTTTAAAGATGGCGCTGCTTAAAGACCGGGAAAAAATCAGTCCGGGAAGTTTTTGGACAGACGGTGTGTGCTTGACAACGAGTCTCACGATAAAATAAAAATCAGTGAATATAAATGTCTCTGGATAACTTTTATTTAGACCATTCCTTTTATAATAAAAGTAATAGGAAGATTCTGCTGGACTCCGTATATCAAATAAATACAGAAATACTACTATGATCAAAAAATAGTAAGACTTTTGAAATAAAACGCAAATGGGGTAATTTATTTTTCCAAATTTATTTTGTCCCCTTCAAAGTAATCCTCCTTGGATACCATGTATTTATGCTAACGTTTTTTTTTTTTTCAGTCTTCGAAACAGTTGTTGAATTCGATTTTTGGAATGGCCTTTAAAGCCTCCTTCGATTCGGTTTTAATCTCCTCAATCGACTCAAAGCGATGTCCTCGAAGAGGTTTTTTGAGTTTAAGGAATAGCCAGAAGTCCGACGGAGCTAAATCAGGCGAATAGGGCGATTGCGGAATGATATGAGTTGAATTTTTGATGAAAAAGTCGCGAAGAACCAATGCTGTGTGAGAAGGCGCAATATCGTGATGAAAAAACCAAGAGTTATCTGCCCATAATTCCGGCCTCTTCAGACAAATTTTGTACGTTTGGGAAACCGAAAAACCATTTTTAAAACAAAATTTAATACAACTTCTTTGCTGCATTTTTTCATTCATGTTAAAAATCGAAAAAACGCACTTTTGTTGTTGAACGAATGCAAGCGGTACTTTACTGTGACCATACTGACGGTATGGTCACAGTAAACACACTATACAGTAGCGAAACTCAAGGATAACCGCATAGGAAAATCAGGTTCGTTTTCAGAAGGTCACGTGGCAATCCGCCATGTTAAAAGTGGACCAGCGTGAGATTTGAAATACAAATAAAGTTGTGCAAAGTTTTATCATTCAAAATCATAGATACAGAAATGTTTGAAAATTTTTGATTTGTTATTTAATACAGCATAAGTAATATAAAAGTTAATGCAGCATGAAAAATATAAAAAAAAAAACAAAAAGAATGGAGCACTTTGTTAGAAAAGAATAGAATACAGGTGAAAAACTTGATAGGAAGGTATTTGATGGAATATATTCAACTTCAGTTTTTAATAACCTTATCCAAAAATTCAAAAGTCTATCAAAGTTAAACGTCACTGTTTGAGGTTAAAGTTTTATTTACATCATTTTTCAAGTAAATTTTGTTATTAAAGATGTTTTTTAAGGACTAAATTAATTTAATTTTAACATACGTAATACCTAATGCTATTTTTCTTGTACTGTAAAATAAAAACATATTGTCATTACTAAGATGTTAATATCTTCTAAAATAAGAGCATTTTTTTCTAAGCAGTGTTGTGTTGTTTGGTGTGATAGATCTCTTGTTAATTAAAAAACACTGTATCTACTTTTTTGGTACTTATTTTTTCTTAAACTACAAAACTATATTGTGTAACTTCGAGAAAGGTTAATATAATATAATAATGAATTATGAACGTATATGTATAGACCTCTATTTTCTATGTGAATGATTCTTAGAGGTTCTATACCTTTTTTGTGTTCTGTTATCCGTATTGCTTTTTAATAACGTAATTAACGCTTGCTTTTATTTACAATGAATTAATATTTAGATCAAAGAGTCAATACAGTAATTTCCTAATTATATTTACATACAATACTTAGTTATGACCAAGCTGACTTGTCAATTACAACTATGTTGGGAATGTGGAATCTTTGGCACAATGACACTACTCAGTATATATCACCACTACACCAAACACTTTATTTTTGCACTCGACGCCCGTTTGGCAAACCATATTAGCTTAATTAGGAGAAATGATTGACGCATATATACTGAGTATTGTCAATTACAGTTTAAAAGGAAAATAACTATATTTATTTTATAGTATAGGTATACAACAATAGAAATAAGTTCTTTATAGGAGGAATATTAATAACAGGTAACTAAATTTTCAAAATTTTAATAGTAACCATAATTACCATCAAAATGGACTTCGATTATGTGTACTGTCCATTTAACGAACTTATTTTCAGAATATTTTACCCCTGGCACACATCGTCTGACAAAATCATATTACAAAAATTTCTTTGGAATCACATTAAAATTTTTCTTATTTTAATAGCATATTTGATTCAATAATCGATTTATATCAGTTATTTCAATAATCCCATTCCCCAGTGGTTTTTGTGATCTCAACACGACACTTAATATTTAAACTTTCAAACCCAGCTTATACGAAAATAAAATATACTGTCTAAAATTTGAAAATAATAAATATGTTGTTATAAGTTCTGTATTCCTTACAATATATTCACAGAAAGTTTTGAAAGATTGGCATGAAAAAGTAGCAATGTAATTTATAGAGAAAAATAGAAAAAAAAGTCACTTTCAGAGTATTAATTGTACTTACAATTAAACAGTGATAAATTTATCGGCTTTATTATTAGAAAAGGTGTCAAACAATTAATACAAATGAAGTTATTGAAAACTAGAAGCCTCTTGAGAATACACCTTTTAGAAAAAAAAAATGTTTTATTTATAATTTACACAAATACAAATAGTTTTAAATAACTGAATACTAGTTTACACAAAAATAAATCTTTCTAAAAACTAGAATTTGGAGGATTATTTATTAATCAAAAAAATTAAACAGGCACACAAAAAAAGTTTTTCACTACCGAACAGATCGCTATACCTATATGTATTTTTGGGCGTTGAAACCGAATCTCAGGTCAGAATTGAGCAATCACGTCAGGATTTTTAAATAACCAGCCGAACTAAGTTTAGAAATAAATTTCAAGCTTTAATGACCAAATCACTCTACCAATACGAAAGTTTTATTAAATCAATCAAGGTTCTCTGGAAGGCCGCCTCTTGAGCAAATATGCCTAAACAAAATGTACATTAGTAATGATAATATTGTTTCATGCATATGTATCTTTTCAAAAATGCATTTAAGATAGTGGAAAGTTGTCTTGTGAAAGCAAGCAATAGAGGTTTAATAAAATAATCAACAACTCCAACAACTTTAATCGCATACCATGATTTCTATGAAATCATTGTTTCAACTAAAAACAGAGGAACTGCAAAAAAAAATCATTAATGCAGTAACTTAAACTTTGACGGATAATACTGTTGATGATTACATGTGATGCAAATAAAGCATAATTAAATTTAGTTATGATTTAGAATAATAGTTTTAGCGCGCCCTGATTGACTTAGAAATTTCTTATTTGCAAATTTTAGAGCATAAAAAAGTGTAACTCGAGCAAATAATTTGCGAAAATAATTATATGGAATATTGCAATTCTCAACGGCACAACAATAACCTCCCTTCCCCATGATTATATAAATTGTTTCTCAACCTTTTCGATTCTCTTCACTTACAAACGTTTTTAATTCTCTTTTTCTACAAACTCTCTCTTCCTTCTGTCTTTATATTCATATAAACTGCAGTCACATCAAGAAACGATGGACAATATATTTCCAAAGACACATTCGGAGATCGGATGTAAACACTGAGCGGCCATTTTGAAAAAGGACCCGTCGACGCACGCGTCGTCAAAATCTCGTCACCAAATTGGAGCTCAGTTTCGCTACTGTAGTATGTTTACTGTGGTATGGTCTTAAAATTTGACACAGATGGCAGTTAAGGTCCTATCAACCTAACGAAAAAAAATATTCCGATTTGGAAATGCCCGGGCGATTTAAATTTAAAAGTCTTACTATTTTTTGATCACAGTAGTATATTGAACCTAAAGAAAATCGTTTGTTTAAGTCTAATCTAAAATCAGGGCATTCTATTTTGTAGCTTTTTTTTAGAAACACTTCAAATTCAGATAACCATCAATTTATTTAATGAATCGTTCCTTGATTAATTAACTTATTTATTGAATTAGGACGTGTTCGCTCTTATTCTTGAAAAAATGTGTTTCGACAAAAAATTTTTGCCATCAATGTATTCTTTGGTGTGCTAACAACGACGCAATTACCTTACTAAGTTGTCAAATCGCCTTCTGCATTAATAACATCTTCCAGGAATGTTGTCGACTAGATTTTCTGCATACTATGGCCCCTTTGGGGGGAGATTGCCTCGAACCGACACGCAATCAAGTGACTCATTTTGGATTTTATGTGATTTTGACAAAAGTTCGAAATCGATTGATACTTTTACTAAAATGCACCTTAGGTAAAGGTTCCCTCTGCAAGTTTTTTGTTGAATCACTAGAATCGTATTTACCAAAAATAAATTATCGCGGACACGTTCTTACTCCACAGACTGTACTCGAAGACGAACAGACATTAACATTGACTTCTTAAGACTAGTAGCTAGTAGAAATGACCTGAATTATTATATAAAATAAATAAAAATATATTTTAATAAAATATCTGAAAATATAAAATTTTTGTCGGAAATCAAATTTAGCAAAATTTAAAATTTGGGAATGTATTCTTCAATTTATTATTGAAATGTTTTATTTAGTGACTTTTACTTCTACAGTTTTCTCCGTGTACTCTTAGTTCGGATACATCATCTTTCTATAATGTAACTCATTAGGCGTTATTAAAGTTATTTTTTACCAGGGACAAATGAGTCTAAGATTATTATTATATTTGTACTTTTACTAATTACCCTTCTTTACCAAGCGCTTACAGGCATAATTAATCAAAAAAGCTAGAGGTTTCAAAAACAAATTGCCTAACCTTGTTTAAATAGTGAGAGATTTATTTCTTGAAAATTATGTATCGACTCAAAAATGTAAAAGTTTTAGTTTTAATTTGTTTTTTTTCTCATTATATAATATTATTAAAAGGATGTTTGAAAAAACTAAAGATTTAAAAAAATCTGCAGAATGGTTTATCCAGTATTTTCCATACAAATTCGTAGATATAAAATAAATACTAATGTAAATCTTACTCATATTCAAGAATAACTTAATCCGAGTATTACAGGGCGATATTTTAAATGATAGGTACTTTATGGTGATGTATTAGCCATAAAAAAAGAATTGAGCAGAGGAAAGGCTTCAGAAATATTTACAACTAAAACCTGGCGTTTCTACATACTATTTCTAAATTGAATGTAAAAATAACACAACTTTTCGTTTCTGCAACTCCTCAAATGAAGGTATAATATATAAATGTATCAAGCAACCCTTGTAACTCACTACCCTACTTTAGAAACTTTTTATATATTTATCAATAAATAATTGGAAATAATATCAACATAACACAAATTTCAAATTCCTTTCCCCAAGGACCCTAAAATGAACATACATCCTTACATATTATAAAACTCTGTCTGCCTGTCTGTCTGTCCGTTAGTGCGCTGATCATTCGAGAACCACTTATCCGATTCCGAGGTCGAAAGACGTTTGCCTTATTGCAAAAAACCGAAACAGTAATGGTCATATTGAGAAAAAGGAAAAAGGCACTTTGAAGCTTGAAATGTCTTATTTCGAAATCTTGAGATGAAAAATTTTTTGGGCATCTCTCTCGGGGCAATCAAAAGAAATAACGCAAACCAAAATTTTTCCATTTTTTGTTTTCAAAATTGTCCTTGGACTCAAAAAAAATTTTCTCGGCTTAATTAATGCTTGAATCATTTAGCCTGATTCTTTAGCTTTAATTTGGTATCTTTTTGTTTGCTGTGTGACCATTTGTCGCTGAGATATCGGCTATTGAATTCAGAGTCACATTTATGTCTATCTTGCTCCACTGATTCTTGCCAAAATGTGACTTAAAATGCGCAACATTTTAAACAATTTTTAGTTGAAAAAGTCACTGTAAAAAATTTATACCACAGAAAATTTAGCTATTGCTACAGAAAGACGAACACGTGCAACAAGTTGTCCTCACAAAAACATAACAAAATAATCACTAAATGGTGTACTAAACCAATGTGGTCTGGCAGGTAATTGAATTTCTACTCTAATCACACAAAGGCCCAAAAGGTAAGTGTTATTGTCGGTTTAACAGACCGTGCAATAGCGCTGACCTCACCAAATTTAAGACCGAAAGCACATACAAATTCTATAATAAAAAAATCAAAAAAGATGAAACCAAAGAACAAAATCAGAACAAATTTCTCCCACTACCTTATACACGCGATTTATCAGAAAAACGAAAAAGCACTCTAAAAAAATATAACATAACTGTTTGTCATAAAACGCAAAACAAACTAAGCTCACTATTTACAAACTTAAAAAGCTAGGTACCATGGTTGGTACCTGGCTTTTTAAGTTTAAGCCAGGTACCAACCATGAACTAATCCACCATAGTTTATTCAGTACCTTGTGCAGATTGCCCATTGCATTATATTGGTATGACGACCCAATTATTAAAAAACAGACTCAATGGCCACACAACGGAACTTGGACATGATTTCAAGTTTAATGAAACAAAGATTTTAAACAGGGACATTAATATTGGAAAACTTGCAATAAAAGAAATGATCGAAATTAAAAAAAAAAAACGAGAAATTTACAGTCAGTGATAAAAGTGATATAAAAGGAATTAGCCTTATTTATACAAATTTAATAAGGTAATATTTTAAAGTGTATACTCGTCCTTAATATATTAACAAAAAGACTACCTGCTTAATATTCAAAAAAAAAACAAACACAGATCAATAATACAAAATAAAATCTACATCGATAAGAATGCCACTATGAATTGTCAGTAGTAAATAAAATATATGAGATTCAAGGTAGGTCCCATGTGAATTTAATTTTTAAAGATAGAACTAAGAATTTATGTAAAAAGTTTATGGTTGTGTGTGTTAAATAATTTGTGTTGTACTAGTATACCTAAATGTAATTTATTTTTATATTTTGTATGTTTTGTAGAAATAAAGAAAAAAATGGAAATGCCCTAAACCAAAGGGCGAAACGTCAATTTAAGTTTAATTTTGAATACCAAATATTCATAAAACGAACCCAAATCCCAAGAATTGAAAATAAATATTAATTGATGGTTCAAGAAAATTTTAAAATATATATATATATATATATATATATATATATATATATATATATATATATATATATATATATATATATATATATATATATATACACACACACACACCATATATATATATATATATATATATATATACACACCATATATATATATATATATATATATATATATATATATATATATATATATATATATATATATATATATATATATACTCCTGGACAAAATTAACCCAACAATCTGAAAATTAATTTATCTTTTTCTTATGTCAGTGTTAAAGTTTATCGAGTATTTGAATAGTAGGCTATGCATATTTTGTTTCGTTGTTCATGACAGAAATCAAAACAATTCGTTTAGATTTACAGTTTTAAAGAATTTTTTAGAAGATAAACAATTTTCTGTGATAATGCGATAGATTTTCTTTAAAAGTAAGATTATAAATTGTTCCCTTTTTCAAAGTAATACGTTTTTGTGATAGACTGTTTTATTTTTGACCCCGAAGAATTAGAAAAATGAATCGAACAAGGAATTTAACTGAACACGAGGTAGTGCGAGCCTCAGTTTTATTGGACGAGGGATATTGTCAGAGTTATGTTGCCAATTTGTTAGGCAAACATCGTTCCACAATAAGTCGTATGGTAAGACGCTTAAATGAAGTAGGAACTTATTCTAGAAGACTAGGGCAAGGGCGAAAACGATCCACTAGCGACCTAGATGAACGTTTTATAAGAGAATATGCTTTAAGAAACAGGACTGTCACTAGTTCTATAATAAGAAACGAACTCGAAGACGGTTAAATGAAGCTGGATTAAACAGTAGGAGACCAGCCACTGCGCCTTTGCTTACTAGAGACAACAGAGTTGCCAGGTTACGTTTTGCTCGAAATCATGAAAACTGGTCTGTGGATGATTGGAAACAAGTTTTCTTCACAGATGAAACTAGGGTTAGTCTAAAACATCCAGATGGTCGTGAGCGAGTATGGTGAAGACCAGGAGAGAGGTTTGCTCCTTGCAATATCTCTGCAAGGATTCCATTCGGCGGTGGCTCTGTTATGTTCTGGGGTGGCATCTGCTTTGATGCTCGCACAGAGTTAGTTCCTGTCCGTACGAGATCCATGAATGCTGACTACTATCTTGAGAATATTGTAATAGAACATGTGATGCCTTTCGGTCATTTTGTGGGGCCCAATTTCCTGTTTATGCAAGACAACGCTCGACTTCACGTGGCTAGGGAGGTACTCGATTATCTTAATCAAGTTGATATACCGATTATGCAATGGCCACCAAAAAGCCCGGATCTGAATTCGATAGAACATGTATGGGATCACCTTAAGAAAAATGTGAAACGTCATATACCTGCACCTAGAAACCTGAGGGAACTTGAAAATGCAGTTATCACAGAATGGGAGCAAATTCCTCATAAACGCTGTCATCCGAAGTAGAGGAGGCAACACACGCTACTAGTGTCCCAGTTACACCATTAATTTTTGCTACTAGTGTCCCAGTTTATTTTTTTCATTATTACATAATTTCAACGATTTTTTTTTTATTAGGTCTTCAGAATAATTTTAATTCGAATCTTATAGAGAAATTTGGTAGCTAATTCACTTTTAAAGTATCCGAATAAGTTTTTTCTAACTTTTAGTGTAACCAATGTTCATAAAAAATTATTAAAATTAATTTATTGTAGAGATTTGTATGATTTAATATATTGTTGCGTTAATTTTGTCCAGGAGTGTATATACACCATTATATATATATATATATATGTATATATATATATATATATATATATATATATATATATATATATATATGTATATATGTATGTATATATGTATGTATGTATGTCTCTAAGACTCTTCCCCTTATTTGTTTCACTATAAGTAATTATGCTTAAAATTAACAATAATAATAAAAAGAAAATTCTGATCATGATATTAACAAAACATACACAATTTATCTACTTCATTCCTTTCACCCACTGCCCTTAAATCGATAGCTCTTAAGAACTGTCGGTTTCATTCCTAGTTCAGATATTATATGTGTGCTAATATGAAATCAATATATCATTATTTTCGAAAGTTATCGTATCAACAGACTGACAGAAAATGTTGACTATATTTTTTGTGATCTAGAAACCCTGAAACGAGAAAAAATGCAAAAAATTTCAGAGGGTGATTTTTTTACGACTACAATAACTTTCTTACCAAAGTGAAAACTTTTCTAAAAAATAGAAGTCGGACTTGCGTAATTAGTGTTCCGTACGGTGATTGCTTTTAAAATAAAAAGAAATTGTTACCCTAAATGAGTTTTCAACCAAGTTTGTTTCCGATCTTTGTTGAAAACTGAGGAACTTGATTTTTTTATGTATGCCAGATAAATTATTAAAGGTAAATGCACTTGTGATAATTTTCGTTCAATCTACATCATGTAGAGAATATTCCAGAATTTTTTCAAAATTTTTGGATCAGTACTTTTCGACATAAGGGGGAGACACCGATTTTTGGCAACTTTTTAAAACTAATACAAAGAAAAGTGTGTGCAAGTATTACATCATATATATTTTTGAACTCGTGTTTTTACAAGCTTTCATTTGACACCCCACTCGATGACTTGGTTATTTTTTTCACATTCGATTTCTCCCCCCAAAACTAACCCCTTCAGTCAAAATTTAACTTTCAAAACTACTCGGCTTTAATGGGGCCATCAATTCCTATATTAGCGCCAAATTGCAACTTTCTATGTCAAATAGTTTCGGGGAAAATCAGGTCTGACAGACACACCGAAGCACAGTGTGTCGACTAGTACAAGTTAGCTGGACAAAATTATTTTTTCACTTATTTCAATTGTTTATGTATATTCTAGGCATATTAAATTATTTTAAGAAAAAATTCATCGCGTTGGTTTTTTTTATGGGCGTGGCTAATTTTTTCCCCTAAATTAGTCAGCTACGCAGACATATTTAACGATAACTCGGGAACAACTTGTCAGATTTTTATAAATAAAACATTAAAAAATGCGTAACAAAATTTTATTAAAGTTGATTGAATATTATTTTATTCTATCTTTTTTCGTGTAAAATTCATTATTTTTTTCGGTAAAAAAGCGCTATAACAAAAGAATAACAAAATATTATACATTTTTCTGACAGCTGCGTATCTGGAAAATAAAATAAGGTATTAGTCATGAAAATCGGTTAATAAATGTGGGTTTTATTCACAATTTACCGCAGGTACTCAATATCGATAAAATTTGTGTAATACAGCCACCCTTGCATATCGCGGTAGGATTGCATCAGCTTAGCAGGTAGATAACGGAACTAGAGGGCAAGGGTATTTTGTATGGTTATTAGAATTAAAAATTATAATACAGTGTCTTTCATTTAGCTGCATTTCGCTTACCTGTATTTTTTGTCCAGCTGCACAAAACATTGTATAACAAAAACAAAATATTCTGCGTATGTGCACGAATTTTTCTACAAACTTGAATGTGCAATTAAATGAAAGACACTGTATTATTATTTTTAATAATAACCAGATGAAAAATCATTTATTGCATTTGTCAATTAAAAATAAAACAATTAATCCATATTACTTAGTTTTATTGACACAAAAAGGATAAACTCAAATAATACCTGCCTTTCAGGTAGGTAACTTGTGCATTATACATACATAAGTAGTTGATATTTTAAAATGTTTTTGATTTTTTTAAGGTACATATTTCTTGCTGTTCGGTTCAAAAAAAAAAATTGTTTTTGAAAATTCCAGTCAAAAATTGTTTTTGTTTAATTTTAAAATAAATGTTATAAATGCTCTGTAATAAATTTAGCATAATGACACTGACTGTAATTATATGTAAAAATAAAAATACTCATTTATTGATAAAGAAAAATTTACAAGTCAAGGTTTACATGCTTAGTACAAGCACTACATAACTAAAAATAGTAGCTGAACCTATAATCATCATCAGAGTCTTCTGATGAGTCGTTTAGTGTATAATCGTCATCATTTTGTGGCATTGTGCGACAATATGATGACGATTCCAATCTTGACTCTTCTATGCTAGGGCTTACAATTAACTTTAATACATCTGTACATATTTTTTCCGGCTTTTTTTTGGGAATCTCTCGAAGGATATTGATCAAAGGATCAGATGTTATAATTAACATGCACAGTAAGTCTCTATTTGTGGCAACACGCGAGCACTTGCGGGTGTTGTACTCCCTAAATCTGCGGCAATCTTTGTTCCGTGCTTCTTGAGCCTCTTCGGAAAGCTGCCCAATTGGAAGCAATGCCGCTTTGATGACTTCTGTGCTGTGAATTAATATTTTATGCACAGTAGCAGGCATACAGTACCACGAATAGAGACTAAGATAATGTTTTCTGGTTTCAAGACAAAATTTTTTGAATTCAACTAAGTTTTATCTCGAATCCAGAAGACAATGTTCTCAAAATAACATCAAACTTTTTTATAATTGTAACATCCAACCCTGTGATCTGAGCACTCATCTCAGCATTCTTAAAAAAGCGACGGGCTGTATTTCCATCATTTGAAGAACCAAATCCTGGCTTTGGTTTATCTACAGTGAGTCCCATCTCGTTCTTAAATTTCAATTTGATTTCCTCGGAACGAATCTTGATATCTGTTTTGTCTTCGTTGCTTCTAGCCTGCCATTTCTTAATATTCAACTTGTAACTGATATGTAAAAGACATTCCAAGCAACGAATCCAAGCATGAAGTGTAGATAAACCAAAGCCAAAATGTTCTTGATTGCTGTTAAACATCGCGGGGTCATCGTTCATCGTCTTTGGGGGTGGCGCCACAGATGAAACACTTTTGGGATGAACTAGTTTCCGTTAAGGCGTTACACACCTTTCCGCCTGTCATTGTCAGCAAAAGTTCGTGTTTTACAGAGATTTGAGAATCACCAAAGTTGATAAGTGTTGGAAGAAGAGCATTAACTTCTTCCCACAATCTATTTGTCTCCACTAACGTGAAGTCGTTCGTTTCTTTGGCAAATATAAATTTGATTGGGCGACAATACAAAGTTGATGAAGGCCGAGGATTTTGGACCCATTATATAACTTAAGGGGAACTAAAGAAAATGCGTATATTCAGTGTTCTCAAATCTCTGTTTATATGTGCTGTGCCCAGAACTTCCATCACATCCCCATTTACTAACAAGTGTAAACGGTGAACTTGTTGGGAGCACACTGCTGATAACTTCATTCTGTGCTAATACTAGACGTTCCACTGTTTTATTTAATAAGGCTTGCAAATTTATTTCAGCACGAGTTTCTGTTATAGCAATGTGCTCTTCTGCAGGGTAACAGGCCTGTTTGGACTTTTTTAAACTAAAATATGACGGAAACACATTATGCCCCGCCTTCATGGATCACTTCCTAGTTTGTTTGTAAGAATCCGTTGTTGACTTAGAATCTATATAGTAAGCTAAGGCTTCGTCACTACTTAATTGCCTAGGATTAACGGAACTGGTATTTTTAGACTTAATAATATTATCTGGGCTCTCACTAATGTCTCTAATCACATTGGCAATTTTCCTTTGCCCTGCTGAACGCACAGCAATTTCGGCAGCAGTCACCAATTCACTGACACTTCGGGATTCTACGAGATCCACGACGCGACGTTTCTTCGTCTTAAACGATGATTCCTCGAAATCTTTGCGAGGTCTTCCTGCAGGAGTCACATTCTCACTTGATGTTGAAGGTTGTGGCGCAAAAGAACTCGCAGTAAACTGTATGTCTGCTTCATCCAACCAATTCTTATTTTTAATTAAAAAACGCTCCTTCGACTTTCCTGAAGCCAACCATTTGGCACCAAACTTATTAGACAAGTTGGATATCTTCAACTTTATTTCTTTTTGGCTGCTTTCAGTAATGTCACCAAAGTAAAATTTTGAAGAAAGAAAGTCATATACACGCGAGTTTTTTTCATTCTTCGTGTGTTTCAACCATTCCTCAAAAAAGGCTACCCTTGAAATAGAGTAAACGTGTTCTGGAAAAAAAGAAAAAAAAACATGTTGTACTGAAGTGTGTTAAACAATATGTGTATTTTTACGAAGAATAAAGTTATTTCTGTGTAATATCTAAAAACTAGCCCGGATAGAGGTGAATGTCTGTATATTCTGAACTTTTTTTTAAAAAAAAAAACACGCTAAAATATATAGGCTATTTAAAAAAAAATACTAAAAATTCAAATTAATAGGTTCTGATTTAAAAAATACATTAATATTCATCACAAAAACTTTCACAATATTACAATATGTCACTATAAGATGTGGACGAAAGTGTCGCTAAAATTGCAACTGATTGATTGAAAGAGCTGCATTAAACTCATTACCTGACTTCTGACGCTTATGACTCGCCACTTGCAAATTTGATAAACAACCTTTTCTCTGAATTCGGGGTTTGGTGGTGTTGTTTACGTTTTGCAAATAAGATTTCCTGGAAATCATTATTTCTGGAAACATAACATGAATTTTGTCCACCTAGCATGTTCTACGCGACACACTGTGCGAAGTGATCATTTAAGTATTCAGTATGGAATACTAATAAACCAAGATAGCAGTTCTCCATGCGCTATAATAATGTTTTTGTTGGGTACAACATTTGAGAATCCTTCTCTTTTTTATTTTTCTTAAATTTATAAATTTTACGCCGCTTTAATAAAAACATGTTTAATATGTCGGGCGTGATATTGGTTTTTTATAGCAAGTGCACTGCATCATAATGAATTATTCCAGCTGTCACGTAACAAAATCTATATTTGATTACACTAGAGATTATAAATAATTGTGTATATTTTACGTGCTTTTTGGATATTCTCTACATTTTTTCTTATGAAAGTAGACGTATTTCAAATCCTAGTAAAAAGTCTTTTCATTTATTTTCTAACGCAATAAGGTTTTTTAAACAAAATCCGCTAACATATTGAACTTTAAGGATAGTCGTATTGGTTGTGAAATTAAGAGAAATCTTTTGAGTCCCTATTTATTAAAATCTAATCGGTAGTTTTTACGAGTGAATGAACGTGTATATATTTTACCAGAATTCTGATAGAAAATGTAACTCTTATGTTTTATTATATTTGATTGTTTGAAATATTAATTCTTACATGGAATCGATTAATGGAATCGATACTTCTGGTTACTAACCTGTGGTCTAAAATAGGCCCAGAAAAATCAGTGAAGGTTCTTTGAAGAGTCTTAAAGCTGGCATACCTAACTAATAATTTGTAATAGGCACCAATAAAATCATAAATCTACTAGAAACATACATATAATATTCTTTATTATTTAATCATATTTGACGAGGTGTCTTATTTTAGTGAATACTGTGACGTGCAATAAAGGCTTCAATCAAATCTGTTAAAATGATACATCTTGGAAAAAGTGTTTCACCACTGTAAACATAAAACACAGTAGCGACAGTCCGACTTGACATCTTTGATCTGAAGTGATTCGAGTTTGTAATGATCGCATAACCTGTTACCATATTGCTGGTATGATACCCGCGAATTTTTGAAATATTCAAATTTCTTCTTTCACGAATGAATTTTGCTGATTATATATATAAGCGGTGGTTCTACAGCTTTGGCCGCTTCCCGCACTTCATACGCCGTCTCTCTCTGTCCCACCATTCGTTTTCTTTTAGATCTCTGGAACTCATTGCTTTCTCAATATTTTCCCTCCATGTTCTTGGTCTTCCCATTTTTCTTTTATTCCTCGGTACATATTGTACAGCCTTCTTCGGCCAGCGTTCTTTTCCCATGCGCATTACGTAACCGTACCATATCAACAGTCGGTTTTCTATTCTATCTATCACTGTCTCTGTCATCTTTGCTCTTTGTCTGATTCCTTCATTACGTATATGATCTAATCTTGACATTGTAATCGTTGTAAGTAGTCCATTTTAGTGCTTTTAATCTATCTCTATCTCGAGTATTCATTTGCCAGCATTCTGAGCCGTAAGTCAGTATAGGTTCAATGATTACTCTTTGTTTTCGTTTTTAATGTAATCTTCGGTTTTAGCATTTGTATACATTTTCTTCCTGTGTTAATCTGTTCTGAATATCTCTGTCTATCTTTCCCTTTTCTGATATTATGCTTCCTAGGTATTTAAATTCTTGGCAACCTTTCATTGTTCCTTGTGGAAGCTGGAGATCGTTAGCCTCACCTCCATTGTTCAGATATTCAGTTTTGTCTACATTAATGTTTAAAGCCCAGTTCTTTAATTCATCCTCTGGTTTTCGGTACATGTATTGGATGTCATCTTTATCGCTCGTAATGATTAGCTGATCATCCGCAAATAGAAGTGTATATAGACAATCATTTTCAATTTCTATTCCCATGTACTTACATTTTTTCATCCAGGAATCTAGAGCTTTTTGAATAAACATTTTAAATAACGTAGGAGAAAGGCAACATCTTTGTTTCAAGCCTTTAGTGATGTTGAATGACCCGAATATATTCTTTCCTATTTTGACAACTGCCTTTGCATCTTTATACATATTGTATATTGCTTTTACGTATAGTCTACTAAGGTCACTTGCGACTAGAATATCACATAATTTGTTCAGGGGAACGCTATCGTAGGCCTTTTCAAGGTCGACGAATATAAGGTGGGTATTCAGGTTTCTAGCTGTTCTTGTTTCTATTATCTGATTAAGAGAGAACACATTGTCCGTACAACAGCTTCCAGCAAGAAAGCCGCTCTGTTCCTCCATTTCTGTCAATTTGCTTTCTATTCTTTCTTTCACAATTTTGCCGTACAACCTTCCTACCGAGTTAGGTACACTAACACCTCTATAATTTATGCATTGCCTTTGGCGCCTTTCTTATAAACAGAACTGATTTATGCCAAATTCCAGGCACGAGTATTAAGCATCTATTGAAAAGGCACACAAGCATTTCCAACAAAATCTCTGAGGCATATTTCACCAACTCTATAGGAATGTCTCCTCTAGATGGTTTTCTATTTTTCATCTTTCATCAATTTAAGTTCTTTTAAGTTAATGGGCATTTCGTTTTCGTCGTCTACCGTTATTTCTCTGGCTTCGAACATGTGTTCATCTCTGGTTTCTTTTAAAAGATTAGAGTAATAGTTCTTCCACTCTTGCAAAGATATGAGTATATTGCTGGCCTCTTTCGTATTTTTCCTTAAGTTTTTGAATGTTTTCCAGGCCTCTGAAATTCTGGTACCACCCATATACATTTCGATTTCTGCATATTTTTTCCCACATTTCCTTTTTAAGTCTTGCTGCATCTTTCTTCACCTCTCTGGCGTGTCTTCTATACTTTTTGTGATCTTCATTATGATTTGTCGTAATCCATTGTTGATAAGCTTTTTCCTTTTCTTTAACGTTATTTGTGATGTCATCATTCCACCACTCTATATATTGTCTGTTGTAGATTTCTTTGTAGCCTAAAGCGTCTCCTGCAGCGTTTGTAAAGTTCTTCTGCATTAATCTGTTCTGTCCTGATTTGTTGTTATGCTGCTGCTAGTCTAATTTTGTATAAGAATTGTACACTCATGTGTGGGGTTTTCTATATTAACTTTCTTTAGTGTTAATTCTTGTTCCGAGAACTAATAAAGATTAAGTAAGGGTGAATGGTTTAAGTCTACCTGTTCGTTTAATAATTGATTGGAGTTTTTCCGTTTGTTAATTTCAAGACATTCAAGCAAATTTAATTTTTTAGGTTTATTTTCTACATGTAGGATTTTTAACGTATCATCAAATCCTTTTTGCAGGTTATTAATGTAAATATCTCGTTGTTGAATTTATATTTCTCAACTATTAGAGATATTATCCGTGGGGAAAAATGTTCATTTTGAGAATATATCTCTGCACACCTTTAGCTTCGCGCGTATAATGGTAACAATCATGGTCCTTGTATTTCAGCGGTCCCAGTAATCTGAAGAAATTGAAAATAATTAAAATTATCATTTCAAGATAAGATCGTCTTTTTTCTGAACCTAAAAAATGAAGTGAACATACTTTTTGCTTCATTTTATCATTAGTTAAAACTAATATAATAATTTTCATACAGCTAATGACTATTCGTGCCTATATATTACTCATATAAAAAAAATTAAATCCATGCACTGATTTATTCAAACTCCTTCGTGCTTGAGAATTACTACTTTTGCGTGCCCAGATTGAGTTTTGAAAGTTTGGTTAGCGAAGTTTATCAGATAATATAATTTAATTCTAGCAAACAATTTTAATATGAAAGATAATCTTTATATAATGTATTGCATAATAGAAATCAAGAATTGAGGCAGAATTTCCAAACAAAAAATTCCTCTTGGTGTCTGTTTTATAATTATATTCAATTATAACGTCAAATAAGTCATTTAGTTATTGGAAAATTGTGAATAGTGAATTTCGGAGCACGTTATGAAAAGATTCTCCTTGAAATCCAGATGTAAACACAACCCACGACCGCGCTGGCAGCCATGTTGGTGGTATGATAGGGGACGCATGCGTGCTTAAAAAACAGGACCTAAAAATTTTCTTGAATTTTTTATGTTTACTGTGGTTTCACTTTGTTTTCTATTTCTCATAGTTTCTAAAGAAAAGTATGTATCCAAAATGAATGGGTCACCCTGTACATATATTCGTTCGGATTGTATGCATAGGTAATGAACACAATAACACAATGAAATTTGTCCAGGAATATGTCATTGTGTTATTTCATTGTGGATTTTAAGCATCGTTTAAAAGGCAGTAACCTCCTGTTAAACTGCATAGCAGGCACCTTTTTAAAACCTTACATAAGCAACAAAGAATCATTAGGCAAATTTATTGCCTAAGCTGTCAATGTACGCAAAATGATTCGAGACTAAGTAATAGGTGCCGTTCACGTCACTTCTAAATCAAAATTACGACCGAAACTCACCGGCTGCCGCGAAAAATATTTATTTCATATTTTCTATTGTATTGTTGAGAGTGGTACGACGGTATGATTTGTCGTTACTTTTTAATAAATTGCTCAACTTTCTTGTAGGTAGAGGCTCCGCTCAACCCCGCTAACTAGAATATGACATATGTCATTTTATTAAGACTTTCTCCACTAGTTCTTAAATTAAAATATTAAGTCCATCATTGTCATTTATTTAAAACTTTATTTACTGGTATTCCGTACGGAACACTTATGGGATCACTTCGGTGTTTGTCCGTCTGCCACACCCCGATTTTCTCCAAACTATTTGAAGGGTTTTAGTTCAAAACTGGACATGTCCAAAAAATTCTGTTGGTATACAAGAAGTTCTAACGGACCTACCTATTACTTTTAAAATATAATAATTTACAGAAAAGTAGTGACGGTTCTGAAAAATGTTGTTGCTTTATAATGGACATAACTTGTTTTGACATTTTTTTTATTTTAATAATTTAAACCAGAGGTGTCAAACTCAATTTTGCAGAGGGCCATATATTAAATTTAGAATGTGTAGGCGGGCCAGATTCAAATAAAAAAAATGTACTGAATTATTATAACATTTTATTTATTGAATTATATAGTATATAATACTCTAAAAAACATGATTCTTCTTTCTGTGACACATTGTGATCGTTGATTGATACGTCCCGGGGGCCGGATGCGGACCGCGGGCCGTATCTTTGACATCCCTGATTTAAACAATTTCACATTTAGTTTTAAACAAAAAAAATGTACATTTAATGATTATATATATTTGTTGAAACAAACATTACTTTTTGGTTTCTTAATAACCTGCTTTCCCTCAGTTTTGGACTTACAAACCTTAAAAATTGATTTTCTCAAAAAGTCGATTTCTGGACATGTCCAGTTTTGAACTAAAACCCTTCATTTGACATAGAAAGTTGAAATTTGGCACAAATATAGCAGTTATAGCCCAATCAGAGCCGTTTGATTTTGTAAGTTAGAATTTGACTTACGAGGTTAGTTTTGGGAGGTGTGAAGTGAAAAAAATTACCAGAATGGGGTGTCAAATGAAAGCTTGTCAAAACGGATTTAAAAATATATATGATGTAATACGTGCGTACACTTTTCTTTGTATTATTTTAAAACAATGGCCGGAAACCCCCATATCTCGAAAAGTACTGATCAAAATATTTTAGAAAACTTCTGGAATATTCTCCATAAAGTCTACATTGAGCGAAAATTATCGTGAGTTAATTACGTTGGATTATTTATCTGGAGCAATAAAAAAAACTATGAAGACTATGTTTCATGACAATATGGTGGAAGTTTTGTTAATTTGTTTTCTAGTACACACACGGATGAGTACTGAGAGAATAATTTTATGTTATTTGTTTATACTTAAACAAATATTTAGGTAGTAAATATTTGCTTCACACTTGTATTATTAGATTCTAGATTGATTTATTGGCTGTTAGGTAGCTAAAATGCTATAACTATTATACATTATTGACTAAGAAAAAACGTAAAAATTCATATTGGGTTTTAAGATATATACATGTTAGGGACCTAATTAATTTAGCCTAGGTAAGAGTATTATTTTATGTTAAAGGCAGTCACGGTACCGAACACTAATCGGGAAAGTCCAACTTGCACTTGACTGTTTTTTTTTTATACACTTAGGAAGCTAGCAGATGTTGACAGTAGTTATTTGTTTATGATTAAATAAATATTTAGGTAGTAAATATTTGTTTCACACTTTTATTACTAGATTCTAGATTGAGCTAGATTGATTTATTGCCTATTAGGTAGCTAAAATGCTATAACTATTATACATTATTCACTAAGAAAAAACTTAAAAATGCGTATTGAGTCTTAAGATGTATACGTGTCAGGGACCTAATTAATTTAGCCTAGGTAAGAATATTATTTTATGTTAAAGGCAATCAAGGTACCGAACACTAATTGGGCAAGTTCAACTTGCACTTAACTGTTTTTTTTTCGTACATTTGGGAAGCTAGCAGATGTTGACAGTAGTTATGAACAGTTTCGAATAATGTTAATACCACACTATCATCCAAAAGGTTGGAAGCAGCGATTACTTTTCATTGAAAACTAAATCTATTGTAAAAATTTACAAACAAATTAATTGCATTTAAATCTTTAGGGACTACTTCAGCTACGTGTTGTAATTTCCAAATGTTTACGTACTTTTCTTAGAATTACAATAAAACTACTTAATTACTTTGTTAACTGTCACTAAATATTTAGTGACAGTTAACAAAGTAATTAAGTAGTTTTATTGTTAAAATGTACTGTCACAACGTAATGGACCAATCAATCAACTCCTTCTTAGAATTGTTGTTTTTGTCAAATTCTATCACTGTTAAGAGGCGGTTGTGGTTTGCAGATCTAAGAGGATGCGTAGCTGCCAGGAAACAAACACTAACAAAACACACGCATGCTAAACCGATTTTTAATAAGCTAAATACATAGAATGACAGACGAATGGATTTACTGGAAAGATATTTATACGCCGCTTAACTAACGAAACGGCTTCGGTAGTTTGCCACTGTATAAATAGTTATGCACGGAGGTGACAGTGTTATAGTTTGGTGACATTTTGCCGGCATAAGTCGAGCACAAAGAATACTTGAAAATCCTGCATACCGAATGTAATGAAAGACTTGATTTTATCAAATTTCCACTTTATTTAGTTTCACTGAAACTGTATGACGCGCTATACTATAGCTTCGTCTGATACAAAATGATATTTGAATATTAGTGTTGTTACATTTATACAAATACCCTAAGGTAGATAGGTAATAAAATTAATACTATATGTTAATGAATATTGCTGGGAAATCCATTCTGAATATAAATTGAGTAAAGATGAGTTACCATGGGCCAGACAGGTATCTTTTTGTTCATTTAAGATTATGTCTGAATTTTTAATTCTATTTATTTCTAAATTTTCTAATAGGTTTAATTTTATGCCTTTGCTTTGTTTTGTATGTGTAGAATTTTAAATTTATCGTCAAAAAGATGATTTGATTCTGTTAAATGATTACTGTATGCTGAGTCGTTTTTGTTTTTTAAATAGCTTCTTTTATGTTCTGAAATCCGAGTTTCGAATGAGCGACCTGTCTGACCTATGTAACTTTTATGACAAGAACCACAATTCAAGTGATACACTCCAGATTTCTTTGATCTATTTTGTTTTCCCTTTGCGTTTTTAATGAATTCCATCTGGCTTAAATATTATTGGTTGCAGTTTTATCTTTTAATAAGGTAACGACCCTAAAAACTTATTAAAATGTGTCAAGGGTTGCAGAAGAGTTCATGAATTATTTTAAAAATAAACTTTACTCTTCCGGACTTCTTGTTATTGTTAAGATCGGTATTTTGATGATACATTTGTTGAATAAATTCGATAAATCAGACTCCTTTTTACACTTTTTCAATAATATTCATCCAGTCATATTTAAAACTGAAACTGAAAATGAAAATAAATTTGCGAGATTTTACGGCCGAAAAAACAGACTACATCTCCATCTATATATTATAGATTATAGATATTCTCTGCTACATAATATTGTTCCATATTTAATGGTTTAGGCGGTGTATTGCAAGGCAACGCGCTAGCGGCAAACTTTTTTTTCCGACATCATTCACTATTTTACGTCACTACTCATTTCTTATGCTACCTATCGTAATAAAATATAGCCTATAACCTGGCCAGAGAACATATGTATGTTTAAAAAAAAGTACGTAAATCGGATAAGTGGTTCTCCAGTGATAAGAGCACTAACGGACAGACAGACAGACAGAGAGACGTTGGATTTTATATATATTATAGATTATACTACCCTCGCCCCCTTCTGTCCCTTCCTGGGTTAAACTTGAAATCAATGAAAAAAGCCTTTTTTTTGGATTCCTAGGCTTCAAAAATTCAGGAATGGAAATATAGCATGGTATTTAAGAAGCAACCTCCTCTAATCTCTCCCCAACCCTTTCGCCTTTTATATGTTTTACCATAAATATTTATGCGTATTTGTGTATTATTCAAAAAAAACAGGAAAAACTGTCATGTTACTTTTAAAATCTTTTAAAATTTATCAACTTCGACCTTATTCACCTTCTTGACCTGAAGCGATATCGTTCAAAAACTACCATATAAGGTTAATCTCCGTGTTAGATGTTATCTAGGTACCAAGTTTGAAATTTATATCTCATATCGTTTGAGAATTATCGTGGCAACAGACAGATGCACGGAAATAAAATACTACATTTTTCGTAATCTAGGAACCCTAAAACGTGAAGAAAAGCAAAAATCTCGACGTGTGATTTTTCCACGAATTCGATACTTTCCTTCGGCAAGGAAAGTAAAAAGAAAAACTAAATGTAATGCAATGACCATCTTAATCCCCCGATCTCTTTCCCATTGCATTAGTATAGGATGAGTGAGATCGGAGGGTTAAAAATCATTTTCTGTCAAGGTGGTTTTGGTAATACTGAAAAAATAAATGGGAAAAGTTGTACGTCCAGTATTTTAATAAATTAGTAAATAGGATTCCGAGTATTTGTAGGGCAGTAATTAAAAACAAACGTAGTCATTTTGACGAAAGTCATGACTTGATGTAACTACTTTTTGACGGATAAAATTATGACTTACTTTGTAGGTAGCATCTATTATAAAAGCAGATATTTGTTTTACAATAATAAAAATCTTTCTTCTTTTGAATTTTTAGTTTTAAATCACAATTCCTTAGAGGTTTTAAACTTTTGCATGGTAGTATGTTATATGTATATTCTGAAGGCACAGGGACACCTGAGGTTGCAGTTCGAGTAATATTCGTCAACAGAGACAATCTACTTTCAGTTACAACTGTGGGACTGCATCCATTTACGTGGCGTACACCGATCTCAGCATCATCTCAATATGATCGATATTATTGAATTCTTTTCTAAAGTCGGTATATGCACTCTACCTGCTTCTTAGAACCCGTAGCGTTACATAGCACTGGACAATAGCACAACAAATTTGTTTCTAGTGATCGTTTTGGAAAAAAATCTGTGCGGTTTTTCAATTATTATATTTCTCAGTAGATGTATGTATTATTAGAAATAGTATTTTCAATAATTTTATTATTCATTATTTGATGAAAAAAGATATACTGGGTCGGTCATTTTCATATATAAAAAGAGTATATATTACCTAACCTTATTACTATGATTCTTTATGGAAATTATTTCTTGTATTAATTCCCCCATCTCTTTGCTAGTAATTTCTGCCAATACATTTTGAATATAGCAAATTTGAGTAAAGTCTCCCTTCTGATCGATTACATTTTTGTGTTGTTCGATGTTGAAAATATTTTTTGATGCATACCGAGATCAGAAAGTCTTAATATTATTAAGGGCTAATTAATAAACTCCCCAAAAATAAACCGTAATCTTTCTTGACTGGTAAAAAATTTAGGGACTTTGATTTCACATTGTAGTATTATATATAGAGCTACTGTTAGTCTTCTAGTGGGCTCTACTCTACCTCATATATATGTATATATATATATATATATATATATATATATATATATATATATATATATATATATATATATATATATATATATACAGTCAACACTGTTTATAGTGAAACTCTATATAGTGAAAAACTCTTTATAGTGCAATTTTTTCAAGACCTAGAATATTTTAATGAAATTTCATGTAAAAAGCCCTGCATATAGTTAATCTGTAAAATAGTAACACTCTATATAATAAAATTTTTACCGGAATTTTATGTATAAATTTTTATGCATTTATTGAGATCTTGGCCATTTCGGGTTTCTCATTTTTATCTAACATTAGCACGAATTCCATTTTTATGACGCATTCTTTTGAAAAGGTTCTTAACGCGTTTATAACACCTAATGGTTGGCAATAAATCAGGTAGATTTCTGTGAGAAACCAGGGAATAACCCATTTTATAGAAACCCGGGGAAAAACCCATTTTATAGTCGAGGCAAATTCAGGTTTAGTTTCTTTTTGTTTAAGAATCAAGTAAGATGTCCAAGCGAGTGTGTTTAAGTTTAGCTGTACTCTACCTCTCATCATAGGTTGCAGAAAAGTTCATGAACTATTTTAAAAATAAACTTTACTCTTCCGGACTTCTTGTTATTGTTAAGATCGGTATTTTGATGTTACATTTGTTGAATGAATTGGATAAATTAGACTTCTTTTTACAGTTTTTCAATAATATTCATCCAATCATTATATTTAAAACCGAAACTGAAAAACAGACTACACTATTGACTTTAAAATATAGAGGAACTTCACACAAATCGACTACGTGTTCTCGTGGAATTCTGCCATCTTATTAGTCCATAAACTAACTATTCTTAATATTCTTCTCCAAAAAAAGCATGTCATATTATTAGATGATTTAAAAAATGGCTTTTCAGTTGATACCAGCAAAACAAGTGTACGTAGGACTTGCGAAGGGGTTCCGTAGGGCCATTGCTTTTAAAATAAAATAAAATCCTTACCTACGCTAAGTTAATTAGGTCCCTGACATGTATATATCTTAAGATCCAATATGTATTTTCACTTCTTTTCTGGGTCAATAATGTATAATAGTTATAGCATCTTAGCTACCTAATAGCCAATAAATCAATCTAGCTCAATCTAGAATCTAGTATTAAAAGTGTAAAACAAATGTTTCTACCTAAATATTTGCTTAATTATACAAATAAAATAAAATTATTTTGTCTCGGTACAGGAGCGTATTGAAGAGTATATTAAAAAATCTGCACCATATTGTCAAGGCACATAGTTTTTTTTAACTAGATAAATTATTAGAAGTAATGCACTAGTAGTAAATTTCGCTCAATCTACAGTTTATGAAAACTATTCCAGAATTGTTTCAAAATTTTCTGATCAGTATTTTTCGAGATAGGTGGGGGGGGCAGCGATTTTTGGTCATTTCTTTTAAATCATAAAGAGAAGAGTGTGCACAAGTATTACATCATATATATTTTCGAAGTTGTGTTTGCACAAGCTTTCATTTGACACCCCGTTCGATAACCTGGTCATTTTTTTTTCTCTTCCGATTGCACCCTCCAAGATTAAGTCAAAACTTAATTTTCAAAAATACACAGTTCTGATTGGGCCATCAATTTCTATATCTGTGCGAAATTTAAACTTTATATGTTAGTTTCAGAGAAAATCGGGTGTGAGGGACGGACACCGAAGAGATCCGTACGGAACTCTAAAAAACATTTCATAAAAAACTTCGATTTTGCTGTAACACATCTTTCATCGGGATGAAGTATTTTAAACGCTTCAACTTTTTACCTTTTTAAAAAATCCACAGTTATGGGTACGTGCAGATAATGAACTTTGAAGGTGATTTAAATAATCGAGACACATAGTTTTTTGTGAAATGAAGGTCGACAGGACCTTTTTATTTTTCTTTTTTCATTAAAATTATTTTTTCTTCACCTTATTCATTTAAAGACCCGTATACTCACAAAGTTTTTTTTGTAAAAAATAAGAATACGTAGTTTTGCTCACGTCCAAGCCGGGGCGCGGAAGTCGGAAGTCCTAAATTTACAACGGCTAATTTTATTTATTGACTAATAGAATTCTGCTGGTGCCTATTTTAAATATATTATTTCTTAGCGTTTCTTCGACTCCTCGTACGGTATTTTAATCACAATGTAACGCTTTATGCAGGCCTATGTGAGTGTGAGATTGGGAGTGTTCATTGCGGCGGATGCGAGAATAAATAAAATGCTTTTTAATTTGCATACAAGTTAACTACTTACTGAAAGAACAATACCACAATGTTCAACTTGGTCTACTAGATGTTTAGCCAGTACCGCTCTGTATAATAGAGTTGCGCTCAAAAAGAAGCTTTAAGGAAACAGTGTTTAATGCTCAAACCGGGATTAAAAAGTGGATTATTAATAGCGCTTAAAATGTATTGAAACATTTTTGGAATATACAGTGAAGTCTGCTTTGAACGAACCCGTTTATAGTGAATTTCCGATTAAAACGAACTATTTTATAATGCACGAAAAAACTTCCATAAATTTTTTATCGGTTATAACGAACCAAATTTGGATGTTTTGTGTCCGTTTATAACCACTACCTGTGCTCGATGTCGCGCGACTTGATCTAGGGAATTCACCGAAACTCGCTGGGAACCCCTATTCTACTTGTTTCCGCCGCGCCGCTGGTTCTAGCAGTATTATTTTTAATTCACTTGTTGTGTTATGCAGTTCTTATGCATATTTGATCAAAGTAGCAAAGTGAATGTTTAAGTTTTTATTTTAAAATGAGTACACAAAAACGTAAAGCGTTTACTTTAAAAGACAAACACGATATTATAAGGAAAATAGAAAATGAAGTTAAACAAAGTGATGTTTCCAAACAGTTAAATTTAACTAAATCTACGGTTTCTACCATATGGAAGAAGAGACAAGAAATCTATCAATGATAAAAGAAACTTTAGTTGTCAAAAAGTAAGAAAATCTACATGACCAAGTCGATAAAGGACTCCTTAAATGGTTTAGTCAAAAACGACATGAACATGTTCCTATTACCGGCTATACTTTACAAGAGAAAGCTTGAAGAAGGAAATAATATTTATGTTCTATCCATTTCAAAAATGACTAAGAGAATGACTGAAATTCGCAATTTTTTAGTAATTTTTTATAGTTAGTTATAAACGGATTTCACTATATATAATTTATTTTTATAGTTTTCAGGTTTATGTTCACATGTTTAATCAAAGGCATATGTTGACGTTTCGTTCTTGTTTCAGAGCATTTTGAAAATTATGTTATATACCATTATACAACAGTCCTTCAGTGCAGCGGATGCATATATAACGGTATATAACAAAATTTTGAGAATATTCTGAAACAAGGGCAAAACATCAACATAATATCCCTTTAATTAAACATGCCAACTTAAACCTAAGAAAAAACTAGTAAAAAAAAATTGTAAACAACTGGTTTAAGAATAATATATACATATATATATATATATATATATATATATATATATATATATATATATATATATATATATATGTATATGTATAAAATAAAATTTGAATTCATAATGAAATTCAGCGTAATATCATACAATGTGTGGGTTTTATTATTATGTATTATTTATTCTTTATTGCATTATTTAAATTTAATTCATTCTTTTATTTATTGTCTGTTATATTTTATTTACGATAATATTTTGATGAATTTCCGAATTTGTTTTCAAATCTGTCTTGAAATAAATTTTTATCTCTTTATTTGTCGAATGCAGGATAGAGAAAGGTTTGGAGAAATATAAATTATTGCAAACAAATGGAAACTTGTTTTAGCTTCGGTGTTGATATGTTTTTACCAGTCTCTTGGCGAGTTATTTCCGCTTACTTGCAAGAATAATATATTTTTTAATGGTATAGGAATGTTAAAAACACTGTTTCATAATGAAGTAGTAAATATTTTAAGTTAACTTGTACGGTAGAGATTTATGTTACTGGAGGACAGTAGTTTATTTATTTTTATATTTACAGTTACGTCATAGTTCAAACGTTAATGGATCCATCAGTATCATTTAGAGGAGACCGATTAAATCAAGCGCCGGTTTTTATATAAGGAGGTTAAGGAATAAGGACCGCTTATGTTACCAGGTGTACAAGTATGAAATGCGGATTTTTTTCTAAAAAAATATGTTAAATTCGGAAGAATGATAAAAAGTGCTTGATTCAAAGTTGTGTTATTCATTTTTCCCATCTTTCGGGCAATTTCTGAATACCACGCCAGTAAAAATCTTCCCCTTTTGCTGTGAACCATTCATCGAGCCATTTTTTCACATCTTCGTACGAACCAAAGCGCTGCTCAGCAAGTGCGTGACCCATCGATGCAAACAAGTGGTAATCGGAAGGAGCCAAGTCTGGTGAGTAAGCCGCATGGGGTAGAACTTCTCAGCTGGGTGCTTCCTACGTGTCGCGAACTGGATTTACCGTATGTGATGGAGCATTGTCTAGAAGAAAAGTTACTTTGTGTTGCCTCTTTCGGTATTCTTACCTTTTTTCAAGCAGCGAACGGTTCAAATCGGTCAATTGTTGTTGGTAACGTTTAGTATTAACCGTTTCCCCAGGTTTTAACAGCTCATAATAGACCACGCCTCTCTGGTCCCACCAAATACAGAGCATCGTCTTTCTGCCTAAGTGTTTCGGTCTTGCGGTCGATGTTGATGGTGCTCCTGGGTCTACCCATGATTTTTTGCGCTTGGGATTCTCAAAATAAATCTACTTTTCATCCCCTGTAACTATACGATGCAAAAACGACTTCCTTTTGTACCGAGCGAGCAAAATGTCACACGTATTTTTGCGCTTTTTTCCATTTGCCTGTCGTTCAACTCATGTGGTACCCATCTACTGGTCTTCTGAATCTTTTCCATCTCTCGTAGCCGATTGGAAATAGCTTGGTGACTAACGCCCAATTGCTCGGCGAGTTGTTTTTGTGTTTGCGAATCATCTTCGTCCAACAATGCTTGCAATTCCACATCTTCGTATTTCTTTGGCGGTTTTCCACGTTCCTTGTCTGTAACATCGAAGTCACCACATTTGAAACGCCGAAACATTGTTCACACGTATCTTGCGATGGAGCATGTTCACCATAAGCTTCTCGAAGTAATCAGTATGATTCAACAGCAGTTTTCCTTAAATGAAAACAAAAAATTAATGCTGTCCGCGAAGGCTCTTTGTTCGGTATAAATTTCGACATATTGAACACAACAACACAACACTATACACACACTTTTCCAATTTATCACTCTTGCGCGTCTGACACTTGTTGATGACACAACAAAATGGCGCAGTGTCAAATCTTTATAGCACAAACTGCATTGGTGCACCATCTGTTGTCTGAAATCCGCATTTCATACTTGTACACCTGGTACTTGTCCAGTGATCGAAATAGTTTATTTTCTGATTTTACAATAATTCAGAGCCCAAGAAAAATCTTCAAAATTTTTATAGCAGTGATTAATTGTAACAGTTATAATCCTCAACTTGTTTAGGTTAGTTCATTAAAATCAGGTATTTTATTAACTGAATTTGCATACAAAAAAGGACAGCGTCCATTATCAAACTTTATTTACAAGGAAAGTTTTTTTGTGTGTTATTTAATTTATTAAAGACTATGTAGGTCTACTGGAAAGAAGTTTAATAACATTGCTGCAGTTCGAATTTACAACGGGAAATTAAGTCTAAAAGTTATCGCTGGGGGATCACGTGTTCCACCAAGTTATGGTTTAAATATATGATTTCTTATAAGAAATTAGAAATGTACTTTTATCCAAATTTTATAAATTAATTTTTGTAGTTTCTATCACTGTCAACTTTAATATTATCTTTTGTTCCAGATCCCCACCTCCAACAATCCGCTGGTTACCGTTCGGAGCTTCAAGAACGAGCTCTTATAGTTTCCCTTCAAATATTCAATCTGGTCCTGGACCGGTGCGTTCAGATCTTGCAGGACCACACTAACTCATTTCAAGAGCAGAACAAATCTGGGATGCCTCTAGATTCGCTACCTCACGATGCAAACGTTTTGTTGCCAGCTGTAAAGATTTGGTGCGACTGGATGTTGTGTCATACGTCAGTGTGGAATCCGCCGCCTAGTACGCAGGATTTCAAAGTTGGGTAAGTTTAGGTCATATTTTTGTTTAAGCAATTTTACTAGTCATATTCTACAGATATACCTTCTTCTTACGACGCAGTCTTCTTAGGAAAGTTGGCGATTCATATACCTAAACGAGTTTTAGAAACTGTTGCTCAAAAAATATCACTCGAAGCACATCCAAACCACCTCCTCATGTCCTTCACCCAAGAATTTTGTCGTCTTTCGATCGATCGTTTGTCTCTTATTTTGCCTTTAATAATTAGCCATTTTGTTGTGTCATTAACAAGTGTCAGACGCGCATGAGTGATAAACTGGAAAAGTGTATGCATAGTGTTGTACTGTTGTGTTCAATATGTCGAAATTTATACCGAAAAAATAGCATTCGCGGACAGCAATAATTTTTTGTTTTCGTTTGAAGAAAACTGCTGTTGAATCATATCGATTACTTTGAGAAGCTTATGATGAACATGCTCCATCACAAGATATGTATGAACGATGGTTTCGGCGTTTCAAAAGTGGTGACTTCGACGTTGCAGACAAGGAACGTGGAAAACCGCCAAAAAAACACGAAGATGTGAAATTGCAAGCATTGTTGAACGAAGATGATTCGCAAACACAAAAACAATTCGCCGAACAATTGGGCGTTAGTCAACAAGCTGTTTCCAATCGGCTACGAGAGATGGGAAAGATTCAGAAGACCGGTAGATGGGTACCACATGAGTTGAACGACAGGCAAATGGAAAAGCGCAAAAACACGTGTGACATTTTGCTCGCTCGGTACAAAAGGAAGTCGTTTTTGCATCGTATAGTGACAGGGGATGAAAAGTGGATTTATTTTGAGAATCCCAAGCGCAAAAAATCATGGGTAGACCCAGGCGCACCATTCATATCGACCACAAGACTGAATCGCTTTGATAGAAAGACGATTCTCTGTATTTGGTGGGACCGGAGGGGCGTGGTCTATTATGAGCTGTTAAAACCTGGGAAAACGGTTAATTCTAAACGTTACCAACAACAATTGACCAATTTGAACCGTTCGTTGCTTGAAAAAAGGCCAGAATACCGAAAGAGGCAACACAAAGTCATTTTTCTTCATGACAATGCTCCATCACATACGACAAAACCAGTTCGCGACACGTTGGAAGCACTCAGCTGGGAAGTTCTACCCCACGCGGCTTACTCACCAGACTTGGCTTTTTCCGATTACCACTTGTTTGCGTCGATGGGTCACGCACTAGTTGAGCAGTGCTTTGGTTCGTACGAAGATGTGAAAAAATGGCTTGATGAATGGTTCTCAGCAAAAGGGGAAGATTTTTACTGACATAGTATTCACAAATTGCCCGAAAGATGGGGAAAAATGTATAACAAGCGATGGAGCATACTTTGAATAAAGCACTTTTTATCATTCTTCCGAATTTAACATGTTTTTTTAGAAAAAAAATCCGCATTTCATTCTGGTATATGTCCTAAGTATAGAGTTTTTCTTATTTTTTTTAGTTGTTAGTAATTCTTTCATTTTATTCATTCTTTCCAGTACTTCTGTGTTTTTTATTTTCTGTACCCAGGAGATGCGAAGAAGGCGTCTGTAAATGTACATTTCAAAAGACTCCAGTTGTTTTTCTGAGCCAGGGTTCAGGGTCCAGCACTCACATCCATACAATAGCACGGAGAATACATACGCTCTCACCATTCTCATTCCGAGTTCGAGACTGAGGCTTGTGCCATGGAAAAATTTATTCATATCCATGTATGTTACTCGGGCCTGTTCAATTCGGAAATAAACTTTCTTTCTTGGGTCCCACTTGCCATTTATATTGGTTCCCAAATATTTAAATGTAGAGGTCTGTGTGTGTCTGTGGTGTTGTCCCTGATATCGAGGGATTCTGGTATTAGATTTTTCATTGTGTTTTATATTCAGCCAAATCTTTTGATGGCTATTACGACTCGATTGATCAGTTACTGGAGATCTTTGATGTAATTTCCTAATAGAACATTATCATCAGCATACCGTATGTTGTTCAGTGTACTCCCATTAACTGTTATTCCTTCAATGGATTCATAGATGGCCTCATTAAACACAGTATTAAAATAAAGATTGAACAGATATATCACCGCATAAAAAAAAAATTGAAAAATTACTTCTTAAAAACATGGTTGTTAATCTACGAATTGTATCAAAATCTTTTATGACAAAACATATTTGAGGTCATTAATTGGAAAAAAAATATCCACATACTGCGTGGCAAAGATTGATGCTTTTTTATTAGTAAGTTATCCAGTCGCGTCAATTATTAATAATTTGCTGGACGTTAATTTGGGAGCAAATATGTCTTCGCATGAACATGTTGCGTGCATAGCAAAGAGATTCTCAAAAGCGGGAAATATTATTTCGAGTTAGAAAGCTTACACACCACAACTGTTATTTCTGTACAAAGTTCAAATTCGACTAACGATTCCATATTTGGGGCTCTGCTCTCAAACATACACGGCATTTGTTGGAGTCTATTAAAAACCGAGTTGTTCGTCAAACTGGAAACCCAGAACTCACCAGCAACCTTGATTCCTTGGAATATCAAAGAACGGTTGGCGACTTGAGTTTCTTCTACAAGGAAAGTGTTCGATTTATGTAGCCCCCTTAATTCCTCCCAAAGCGGTACATATTAGAATTACACGCCCCGCCAGTACTTCACATCCGTATGAGGTTTAGCTTGTCACTCTTCGTACAACCCGTTTCAAGCAGTCTTTTGTATAGAGAACCTCATCCCTTTGGAATGATTTGCCATGTTTTCCACCGTGTTCAACTTACGACGTTTCAAGACCAACGTGAATCGCTTTTTCCGCACACACGTCGCTCCTGTAGCGCTTTAGGGATTTTCCTGCACCACGTATGCTGTGCCCATAAGAAAAAATGCTTGTCATCTCTGAGGCGTTTACTTATAGAGGCACATGACAAATATACTTTTTACACAAAGCAGCTGCCCGTCATGCATTGGGAGGTGAGGATTCTTCTCGAACAGCTGCAAAAATAATCTGTTCTCCGCTTTTTATTTGCACAGAGTCACATCCGATAAGAGATGATGAATACTGTTTGACACACTTGCTTAAAAATATATTTTGACTTTTTCATGTATTTAGTTTCAAGCGACATTTTTGATCGATTCGGATACGAAACCCGACTTCGTAACGTGAGCGTATTCATGGTGAAACACTACCCTCATAAAAAAAAGTATTAGCCACGCTTATTACTAATATTCTCATTAATTTTCAGCTTGCTAGCTAATTATATACGTTCGGAACAGCGCTTTGTTTAAATCCACTTTTTGCTATTCTTCGATTTTTAATATGGAAGAAATTCGTCTTGAAATTCTGTTTCAAAAAGTAAATTACTGGTTCTGATGAACTGAAAATATTACAAAAGTGTTATTGGGACCGTGCTTTATCAAAAATAATAAGAAATTAGTAGTTTTCTCGTCTTGAAAATGTTCGTGAATCAATAAAAGATGACCCAAGGCCTGGAAGACCATCAACATCAAAAACTAATGAAAACGTCGACAAAATCTGAACAATGAGGAAATTCACTATTTATGAGATAACAGAACCGACTTTAATGTCATTTGGATCCGTTCAGGCCCTTTTACGTGTAGATTTGTGTGTTGCTGCTAGGATTCTAGTAGAGCTGAAATTGTTACCAAAAAGTCAACGTGTTGAATCTACTAAATTGATGCCGATCCAGTCTAGTGAATGACACTTTCAAGATGAGCTAAAATAAAAGTCTCAGGAGGCCCTTTTGCCTCTTCTAAAAATTGAGTATAAAAAAAAAGTGTATTGCTTCACACGGAGACTTCTTTGGTAACATTCCAATTGATAATTAGCATTCTATTTTTAGTTTTATTGAAGTTGACCGGGTATTTTTTGATGATAGTAATATGTCCTTCTGTGACCAAGACGAACAACAACTGAACATGCAGGCATCTGGCGTGAAGGCCTCCTCGTTGGAATCCTCCCTCACATACAAGGTTTTTAAGAAAAAGTTTTGCCGTACACCTTCTTGTCAAACTGTTTTTAAATGTGACCATTACGTTCCCAGCGCTCTTCTAAGCGAGCTTGAAATCGTTGCCCGGCAAGTCGTTTCCGAGATCACTGGTATTTCTAGCCGCATATATTCTTTTAATTGTGCCAGGGAGTCAGAATTATTAGTGGAAATTTGAGTTATGAGATCTACCGCAAGAGAAACTCTGTCGGCGTTAAATTCGGGCTCCGTGGAAGCTAACTTTGCCTGGAAATTATTTTATTGTGCGACGCCTATCATCCTTAAATGAAATGTCTGTGCATACTTACGGCACTTGCTTTTTAGTGTTCCGTACGGAACACTTATAAGATCACTTCGGTGTCTGTCTGTCTGTCACACCCGATTTTCTCCGAAACTATTTCACATAGAAAGTTGAAATTTGGTAATAATGTAGTTTTGAGAGTTAAATTTTGACTTAAGGGGTTAGTTTTGGGGGTTGAAATTGGAAGTGAAAAAAAATTTTCTACTAGGACGTCGAGTGTGGTGTCAAATGAAAGCCTATGAAAACACGAATAAAATATATATATATATATATATATATATATATATATATATATATATATATATATATATATATATATATATATGTATATATATATATATATATATATATATATATATATATATATATATATATATATATATATATAATGTAATACTTGCGCGCACTTTTCTTTGTATTATTTTTAAAAAATCGCGAAAAATCGCTGTCTCCCCGCCTTATCTCGAAAAGTACTTATCAAAAAATTTTGAAGAAATTCTGGAATATTCTCCACGGGGTGTAGATTGAACGAAAATTATCACGAGTAGATTACCTTTAATAATTTATCTGGTATTTAAAAAAACAAAAATTTCAAGGTCATCAGATTTCAGTAAAGATTGGAAACAAACTTTGTTGAAAACTCAAACTTGGGGTTTGTTTTGTGAAGTCACTGATCATTTTATACCTCTGTAACAAAATTTTTTATTTTAAAAGCAATCAACGTACGGAACACTAATTGCGCAAGTTCAACTTGCACTTTACCGGTTATTTTTGTATTAAGAGGTCGGGTTCTTGCTAACTAACGCCTGAACGCACTTCATGCTTGTATCGCTTGTTGTTTTTAACCATTGATATAATGGCATATGTAGCTTCTTTTGGACTATGTTATTTAGAAATTGGATACCATAACCTGTTAGTACTGGGTTCGTTGTTTTTTCGAGATGTTGATAATTATGAATAAAATGCACAATTGTATCCATGGACTTGATAAATTGCTTTTACAATTCTCTAAGTAGTAGATAGTATAAATTTTGACTAGGAGTTTTTTTATATTTATATCGAAATAATATTTTATTTCAGTCCTTCTGGAGATCTATGGTCGAGACTTGGACTTCTTATGAATATTCTGGAACGGTTAGATCAGGACTGCATGGATCTTTTTGCAAACGAACCTAAGGAAGGTAAGAACATAAAATAGTATTTTTACTCTTAAAAAGGCTGTCAGGTCAGAGCTGCTATGAGGAACGTTTGAAAGGAAAGTTTTCAGTTAAGGGGTAAGGCCACTTCAGGTCTCAGGCTAATTTCGGGATTTTTTTCGAGAATATAATAAAAGCAATCAAAAATTTATTTGAAGTACTTTATTAAACAAATATTTGAGGGTATAAAAATATTTTTTTTATCTCTTTAATTCAAAATGGCCGCTTTAGAATAATCCGAGACGACAAGGCACCTTTTATGCGAGTCCTGAAATGGGCGAAACGATTGCTCCCGTAGGTTTCAACCTAGAACAAAAAAAACGAACAATTTTCATTAATATAAGTCAAAAACTTGCAGAAATTTGAAATTTTTTTCGAAAAATGCTTTGCATTGGAAACAAAAAGTTCATTATTCACCTAAAAATTTTACGAAAATAATATATAAAAAAGTTTATAACTTGTCGCAGAATCCGTACATTATGTACTAGTTTTTGACATATATTATTGAAAATTTTTTGGTTTTTTTGTTCTAGGTTGAAATCTACAGGAGCAATCCTGTCGCCCGTTTCAGGCCTCGCATAAAAGGTGCCTTGTCGTCTGGTATTCTGAAGCGGCCATTTTGAATTAAAAATATATAAAAAAATATATTTTTATACACTTAAATATTTGTTTAATAAAGTACTTCAAAGAAATTTTTGACTGTTTTTATTATACTGTTGAAAAAAATTCCCGAAATTAGTCTGGAACCTGAAGTGGCCTTAATTGAGAAAGTAGCTACGTTGGTTTAAGGTAATAGAATATTCAATCTATTAAGTATTGTAAATATCCTCTGTACCTTAATATAAATTCAACACGGAATATCTCAGATCTATAATCTTAAGGTTCAAAATAGACAGTTGGATCTTGTATAAGTATATTTTTGATCATTATTAAACTATAGAATACTGACCACTAAATTCAGAAAAAATGGAATGTTATAGTGAACACAGCGATGTTATTACTTCATTTTGATATAAACTAATTTTATTATTTCCATATAGAAACAGACAGGAGCCTCAATGTGAAGTGAAATTATAGTAATTATCCTTGAAAAAATGATGTTTCAGCAATGATGCCGTCGCCTTTAGAAAATTAGTTAATTAAGTATCTATGTAATAACGGCATTAATTTGTAATTGGTTTGTTTCCAAAACAACTATGCTGGGATGTAATAAATTGAGTCAGTTTGCATTCAGTGGCATATCCATATTATAATTTACTTTTAAAAAACTTGCTAAAGAGAAGTATTGCATTCGAGAAAAGATCATCCTACGAGATTTTTGCGTGTCTTCACGTTTTAGAATCTGCAGATGGCTTTTTGGTATATGTTTTTGTCAGGGTACTTAGAGTAGAGGAATATACAAATTACGTTAGTTTTTCATTATGTCCTGTTTTAACCGAAGCCTTTTTTCTGCTTACCTTCTTTTATCTTGCCACATAGCAGCTACACCAAATTATAATACTTGGATTTAGTTAGTTAGTTTCATTAGTGTAAGAAAATCAAATCAGTGTTTCTTGCAGAACTACATGTTTGCAAGGGAAGTACTAAGTACATTACTTACCCAATTGCTTTTGAAGAAAATATTCCATTCAAGTATTTAAATACATCATTAAATTTTTTACAAAAAAAAAACGGAATAATTTTAAGGAATGGGAATTTTTTTCAATATATGGCTGGTTATCGATATATCGAATAACGATAGGTGAATTAAAAAATTATCTATATATCGAAACTGTCGATGTATTGATAGTTATCGATACATCGTAAATTATCGATATATCAATAGTTCTCGATAGTTATTGTATATTACAGTGTATCGATAATTGTAGATATATCGATAGTTATCAATATGCATCACTTATTTTCAGCTCCTGGTTAACTTAGGTGATAAATTTTCATTTAGGAGAAAAGGTTCTTTTTGGAAGTCTCCCACGCTCTGTTTATATATATATACATATATATATATATATATATATATATATATATATATATATATATATATATATATATATATATATATATATATAGTGGCGTGCAAAAGTTTCCGGCCAGTGACATTTCGTACTCTAATTTATTAAAAAAAAAGTCTAATGATTTTTAATCATTATGAGATGTGATTATGAGATATAGGAAACAAAATAATATAGTAAAATAATATTATTTATGTTTGTGAATATATTTATTATTATTATTCTTATATTTATATTTGCAAAAGTTTCCGGCCACTTTGTATTACGAGAAAAATTATTAGTCCATATGCTCTATAATAGACTTAAATTATATTTTTTATGTTAATATTTTGTAGCCATACCTTTTGCAGCGATAACAGCCGCACAACGATGTGGCATTGACTCAATTAATCGATTAATACAAGCAGGTGAAATTTTATCCCATTCTTCCTTCAATGACTTCAATAATGCGGCTTTATTTGAATATGTACGTTTTCGAACTTGACGATCTAGCGTTTCCCATAAGTGTTCTATTGGGTTCAAGTCCGGTGATTGAGATGGCCAGCTTAAAACTCTCACATTTGAAGCAGAAAACCACTGTTTTAACAACTTGGATGTATGTTTGGGGTCATTATCCTGCTGAAATATTCAATTCTGCTGCAATGTTTCTTCAGCATTTGATAACAAATTGTTTTCTAAAATGTCCTTGTAAATATCAGCGTTCATATTTCCGTTGATCTCGATCAATGGACCGACTCCTTGTGCAGAGCAAATTCCCCAAATCATCACACTTCCTCCATCGTGTTTTACAGTAGGAATTTGCTACCGAACTCTCGTACCAATAGGACGTCGTACATGTTGTCTACCATCGCTTCCAAAAAGTCTAAATTTAGATTCTTTTTTCCAATCTTTGATTGTCCAATTTAGGTGATCTTTGGCAAATTGTAATCGGGCCTTCTTATTCTTTTGACTGATTAATGGTTTTTTAATACCTATACGGCCAAAAAGTTCCAGATCATGTAGTTTTCGTGTCACAGTACTACGACTAACATTAGCTAGGCTTTCATCCTTTAGCTCGCGTGCAATTTCGGCAGCAGTTTTCTTGACATCCGCAGTTGATTTGCTTTTAATGATACGATCTACTTTTTTAGACGTTTTTCTTGGTCTTCCACTACGCGGGCGATCTTTTAAACCATATCCACAACGCTATTTTACAATAATATCGTTCACGGTTGATTTACCTATCGATAATAATGAAGCAATTTCACGAGAAGACTTTCCTTCTTTTGAAAATTTTATTTCTGTCTCACGAATTTGGATTGGCATATGACAAGCCATGTTTATGCTCCCACGACCTTTTATGAACTAAATGTGAACTTTTGCACATGTAAATATAAAAATAATAATAATAAATATATTCAAAACATAAATAATATTCTTTCCCTATATTATTTTGTTTCCTATATCTCGTTCTCACATCTCATAATGATTAAAAATCATTAGTCTTTTGTTTTAATAAATTAGAGTACGAAATGTCACTGGTTAGAAACTTTTGCACGCCACCGCATATATAGTTTTTTGGTTGTGTCCCAAAACGACGCTACGGCTGTATGATTCCATCGACTCTTGTTTCATGAAAGGATCACAATAAAACATCTAAGTCTTGTCGGCTCTGATAATTATCGAAAAATATTTTTCAACCTTCTTTAAAGCGAAATTCTTGAAAAATGTCTTGCATCGCCAGTTTCTGCTTTGGTAAGTTTGGCTATCCTTTATACAGAACTTTTTTTCATTTTCGTGCACAATCAGGAAAACTATAGTTTCAGATACTCGTTTCCTTTAGCAAGCACTGGGATCTTTATGTGTCGATCTGACAGAAGCAAATCTTCAACAATCCTGATGATTTCCTCAGTTCTTGCATTAACCGGTCTGGCTGACCTTGAATCATCCTAACCTTGGATCAAACCTTGAATCAGACCTTGGATTATCCTGAATTGAGCTTCGGGTACATCGAAATATTCTAGGCCAAAATTTTACTTGAAAATAAAAGTAACTTTTATTTCCGTACACCCGGGACATTCTTTCATTAATATTTTTTGGTATATTTCCCTTATCACAAATTCGTACAAAATTTTGTCAAAGCTAACAGTGATTTGGCAACCAAACAATTTTTTGTATGACCTTATTTGCATGGCTAGGTAAATAACTTTAAAGAACACCCTCGTATATTATTATACCTGTTTTTTTTTCTAGGAGGTCAGATGCAACCTATTTTATTAGTGTGGAAATATCCTTTGTTTATGTTTATTTTCTCTACCAGCAAACAAACTAGTTAATTACTTATTTGGGTTATAGTTTTTAGGTTCTTTTGGTACTGTTTATTCCCTTCTGCTCTTAAGACAATTAGAAAACCAAGATACATGTGGCTATTGTTTGACGGTGTGGTCTAGCTGGTGGCGCACCCTGGTTCTTTTATCTGATTTTTCACCTGCCTACCCCGAAAGGGCTTGCTGGTCACGTTGCTGCTACTTTATTGAAGTCAAATGCTGTCGAGTAATCTAGTTTTTGTTTTCCATGTAGTACATGGGTTTTCAGGCAACAAAAAGCGATTAACATTTAGAATGTAATCAAAATGTACAATTATTTTTACCTCACATGTAATAAGTAGCAGACAATCAAGTTGTATATGCCCAGCTTTGTAAGTCTTTAAGAGTGGAAAGAATTTTGTTGAAAGTATGTTTCATCTACGCCTCTGTACTGCATCTCCCCAACATAACAAGAAGCTCATACGTTACACGTGCGCCTCGCTTAATTAGGTATAATTACATATATCTTGACTGGAAGTTTTTTGTTAGAAAATAATGCGGCTCTACAGAACAACTGTGTTACACAACGCATATGGGGGGTTATTTTTTACTGCATTACTTACACATCAGTCTAGAGCAAAACAAAAGCTTTGTAAAGAAATAATTACGATAAAATAAGCGGCAAGTGGGAAGCCATTATTTTTATTCCGTTATCTCATTATACGGTTGTAAAGATTTTTTTAAAATTCAGACCTTAATTGCAAAATGCACTTAATTTATTTAAGTTGTTTTGGTATGTAAAATACTCATTTGGAATGCAGAATGGCATATCCATACTAGAATTTTTAAAATAATTTAAGTAGAGGTTTGCAACTGAACCGTTGAAGCATTGAACCGGGTAACTACTGGGAGCCGCTCCTCTGTAGTTAATGAAAGAAATAAATTTGAAGCTTTGTAGTTTTCCAGCATGTACGCCAATGGCTGTAGCAAAAGAACATGTCAAAAATAAATTTTTCCGACCTGAGCAGTTTCCATGTGGTCATTCTTAAAGTCAAAAATTTTGTTATATGGGTTAATTCAAATTAAAACAACTTAATTTTTTTGAGTTAAAAAAAAGCGTCTGGTTCTACAGAAGCAAAACTGCTTTTTAATTTCATTATTTCACTAACCAAAAAAGTATACATAATTAATTTCCTACCTAAAACTGAAATCTTGTTGAACACCGATTACACAGGGGAACAGCTGTTTTGGTGTCGAGGTTTTTTTGAGCTGATTCTATATCAATTTGATGTCCTGAATTCAAATAACGTATTCATTTGTACCTAGGAGCTCAAATTTTTAAGATATACAATTTTAGAGAAATATAAGTTACATTATTGTAACTCAAATCCGTAAGTGTAGTAAACAAAAGTAGATACGAAATTTTTATTTTAGTTATACAAAATACAATATTATGTCGTACTTACAAACAAAAAAAAAACATTGAAGAAATGAAATAGTCACTCAACACTTGGAAAGCTTCTTTTCCGCGACATTCTTGAATGTTTTTTTAAACAGTCCCTTTTTAAACTCCAGCAGTAATCTGCCATCATGTGCATGTCCCATCTTCCTTGGTAGCGGTCCTCCATAACTTTAATATCTTGGTGAAATCTTTCACCTTGTTCCTCACTCATGTCTCCTAAATTTTCTGGAAAACGGTCTAAGTGGCTGTGTAAATAGTGTATTTTAATACTCATATTGCACCCTAAGGATTTGAAACTATTAAGCATCTTGTTAACCATTTCAACATAGTTTTGAGCTTTATGTTTGCCTAGAAAATTTTCTACAACTGCAACAAATGATGTCCAAGCTTCTCGTTCAACTTGATTCATTGAATTTATGGAGGCAGGATCCTTAATTAATTGTCTTATTTGTGGGCCGTCAAATATCCCTGCTTTGAGTTTTTTTCTGTGCTCAACTGATGCAGAACCATTCTTATCAAGAGCCTTTACAAATTGCTTCATTAAGCCCAACTTTATATGTAACGGAGGAAGTATGATTGTTTCTCTTTCAACCAAAGCGTCGTTAATGACATTCTTTTCCCCAACGTCCATGTTTTCTCTCTGAGGCCAATTTTTTCTAACCCAGTGGTGTGTTTTGTCCCTACTATCCCAGAGGCACAAGAAACACGGATATTTCGTGTAACCACTTTGCAGCCCAAGAAGAAAGTTTACCATTTTTAAGTCTACACAAATCATCCATTGATGTTCGTAATACTTTATCTTCTGCAAGACCAAAGCTATGGTATTATATTCTTCTTTCAGTTTCGTTGAGTGAGCTAGTGGTATTGAACCATATTTATTCTCATTATGTAGAAGGACACATTTTAAACTTCGCTTTGAACTGTCAATAAATAGGCGCCAATCATCTGGAATATATTCAGAAAGTCCCATTTCTTTCATGAGTCCCCTAATTTCGTGACAAAATACAAGATTGTCTTCTTGAGAAAAGAATGGTAGCAGATCTTTTTCTCCTGTACGGTAAAAGGTAATTTTGGTTCCTTGTTCCAGTAAATTTTTTGTCGTTCAACCTAGAAGCCAGTACTTCAGAAGCTTTTTTCGATAAATTGAGATCCCTGGTGAGATCATTTAATTCATTTTGATTGAAGCGTTGAGGAACTGATGACGTCCCCTCATAGTCACTGTTAGTTTCATTAGCATCCGAACTTTTTATTAGCATCAGAAGAGCGATCAGAGGGAAAATATTCGTCATCAGAGATATGTGGTAGCTGATGAAATGTTGGAATCGGTATTTCATCTGAGTGCGGGATAGGGCGTATTGCCGAGTCTAAATTGGGATAAGTCCACTTACTGCGGTTATTTCGATTGATTCCATTAGTATTTACTAAACAGAAATAACAATCATTGAAGTGGTTTTTTGGTTCTCTCCAAACCATTGGTACGCCGAATTTTAGACATTTTCTTTTCCCGGTAGTCCACTGCCGTAAATGCTCTGTACAAGTTTTCCATACGAGATGCGGGGCCCACGTTTTGTCTTGATCACCAATCTTAACTCCAAAGTATCCAAGATACGCTCGCTTTACAAAGTCAGTAATAGTTTGTCTGTTTTGTTGAAACATGTATTCTCCGCATATATAGCAAAACACATCAGGTTGATTTACACAACTTCTTCTTGAACTGGAACCTGAACTCATTTTAATTCTGTTCAATAACACAAAAACACTCTTTTCTTAACATAAAATAACACGCCGAATTCGATCTACTCTCATTAGTAAGAACGCACAAACTGACGAGACTTACCCGAGTTAGGTGATTAAAAGGGTCAGTTCAGGTACCTGATAGGCAATGGTTCCACTATTTATAGATTTACCTGGAATTTACTCAATTACAGACTGACAATAAAACCATTGTACCTACATTAATGAATATATAATAATTTTAGAACTCTCATAAATGAATATACTGAATAAAAACCACATTGGTAGATAAGTTGATGTATCTAAAAAAGTAGAGCTGATAGAGAAAAACGGATTGCATGTATAGATTTAGCGTCCCAAATATAGTTAAAATCAGCTCTAAAATCCCAGGCACCAAAACAAAAATATTTTTTTGTTGCCCTGTGTTATCACTACGTCTGTTAAAAAATTATATTATTATAGGACGGTGCGCTTTTGGTGTTCCGTACGGAGCACTTATAAGATTACTTCGGTGTCTGTCTGTCCGTCTGTTAAATCCGATCTACTTCGAAACTATTTGACGTAGAAAGTTGAAATATGACACAAATATACGAATTGATGGCCTCATCAGAACCGTGTACTTTTGGAAGTTAAATTTTGACTTCAGGGGTTAGTTTTGGGGGGTGAAATCGGAAGTGAAAAAAAAATTACCAGGAGAGGATGTCCAATTGAAACTTGTAAAAATACGAGTTCAAAACTATATATAATGTAATACTTTTCTCACAGTTTTTTTGCATTATTTTTAAAAAATTGCGAAAAATCACTGCCCTCCCCCCTTATCTCGAAAAGTATCGATCAAAAAATTTTGAAAAAATTCTGGAATATTCTTCTCAGGATGTAGATTGAACGAAAGCTATCACTTTTAATAATCTATCTGCTATATGTAAAAAATAACAATTTCAAGGTCATCAGTTTTCAGTAAAGATTGAAAAAAAAACCGTTGTTGAAAACTCATTTGGGGTACCTCCGCAACAAAAATGTTTATTTTAAAAGCAATCAACGTACGGAGTACTATTTGCGCAAGTCCGACTTGCACTTGGCCGGTTATTTAAGCTAGTTATGGAGGAAAATTTACAGAACTTAAAAAAATAATTTTCTACGTAACTACCGTCTTCACTAACACAGTTACTCGAGGGTTTCTCAATTTGTTTCATTCCATTAAAAAAAAAACGTTTTTTTAGCGCCTTAATAAATAACGCTACAGCAGCTGCTAATTCATCTTGTGAAGAAAATGTTTGACCTTTAAAATCTTTTTGGACAAGGAAAAATCACAGGGCGCTAAATCAGGGTTATAGGGTGGGTGTTATAACTCGGGGAATGCCCAGCTTACGATAATAGCTTGAACTGTGCGAGCTTTATGGATCCTGCAGTTGTCTTATAATTACAAAGTGTTCGATTGCTTTGTTTCAAACATGTGTTACATAAGTTAGAAAATATTCTGTTGATCTTTGTTTACGAAAGCCATATTGATGGTCCTTCTAGACATTTTAGAAGATGCTGATTGCAAGCCCTTTTCAGAACTTTCGATATTAGTGAAAGCAATGTTGGTAGTTATTTAGCAACGTCTTCTCGCCTTTTTGTTGTCGGCTGATCTGTAGCGCATTTCCAGTAGGGAGGAAACACTCCCTCTCTATAGGATAGGTTGATGCTCGCGCATTTTTGACTATTATGGAGGTATTATATCAGCGCCAAAACCTTTTTTTGGGTCTAGCTTCACTAAATTACGTTTTACGACACGCTCTTCGAAGACAATAGAGAGATTTTGCAACGCTTATTTTTCACACGCCTTTGTCCTTATCCTTATCTCAAGCGTGCGCGGTATTAACGCGAAGGAATTGCAATATTAGGTTAATATTTATCGTCTATAAACTTAGGAGCTTTTTTTTTTTTTTCATTCATTTCATGGTTAAGCATACCTGTTATTAGTATTTGATGGGTCAACAAAGGTTTCTAAAAAAAGTTGTGTCTATCTATCACTTCCTTTAATATTTCCAAGGAAATACGAATTTGCGATAAATAAAATTTCATTTGAAAATAGCACTACACACACTGTAATACTATCATGCCAAAGATTGCAAAATCCCAATATAACCTGAACACTAATTAACTGTTATCAGTGTCACTGTAAATAATGCTTGTAGACAGAGCTTCATTTCTAACCTAATTTATGCTTAAATAGTACAGTATCGAACATGAGTGCTGCATATGCTTCGCACTTCGAGGCTGTGTTCCAATATAATCATTAGGGTGACCGCAAAAAATCGATGTCGGAATTTTGTTCGTCTGGACCCCACAAAACGATTCCCCTTTCCAGATATTGAGATAGCCGAAATTTGAGCTCGATTAAACGACGCTAACCCGTGCCGCTCGTCGCTCAAAGTTTGAAAAAAATCCAAATTTTTGGCCAAAAAGCTGACATATGGAGCCATAACTCCAGAACGGTAAATAATAGAAACACGCTTAATATGTCAAAAGAAAGCTAATGTTGTTCTTCAAAATTTATATTCTATACATAATTGTTGTTATTTTAAGTCAAACCGAGTTACAACAGCCTTTAGCCCCAAAAACGTGACCTGGTACCAGTAGGAGCCAGTTTGGGAGTATTCTAAGAATTTTACGAGTTTTTACATAATGTGTCTCGGAATTAACATGTTAAAAAGTACTTTGGAACTCAATTTTCAAACATAAAGAGCCTTTTGTTCAAATTTAATCTTTTATTATATGGGGATTACCTGACTAGTTTACCAAAGAAAGACCCGTTTTTGACAGGTAAAAAGGAGGGTGAATCTAATTTCTATTTTAGGGATGGTGATTTTACTTCAGCGTACAACCGACCTTTTATTTATTCAGTTTAGTTTCTAAAGTGCCTTTGAGCTGGTTAGATCGAACAATTATCTAGCGAAGATATTTTAACGTTTTTTTTTTTAATTTTCCAAGTGTGTGTGTTATTGTTTTTATAACTATTATAGTATTATTTTAAAATACATTTGAAAACATTTTATTGAAATTAAAGTTTGCAATATATTTTGTTTCATTGTCCAAGTTAACTGTTATTTACCTATTGGCCTCTGAAATGGCATCCACATCAGGTGTACAAAGCCGGACCAAGGATAAAATATTTCTTGTGGGCTATCCCATTCACCAGATCACCGGTTGTAAACTACCCTCAAATCGTCAAGTTTTGTGTGCTTTATTTTATAATTTACGTACTGTGAAATTAACTGTAAGAGAATCAGCAAAACTTACCATACGAGAAGTGTTCATTTTTGGGAGAAAGCTCGAATCCCGACTAAACATGAGCAAGATGCAATTACTAAGCTGGAAAACTTCACGCCGAGTGGAGAACTCTTCAAAAAGACCGGATGAAAATATCGAAAACGGCCAAGAACAAATTTAAACAGTTTGTTGAAAAGTTGGATGATCTCTTTGATATTGCTTAACAAGATGCCTTGGCTCTGATGAAATCGGAAGAAGATAAGGCGTTTCTCGTGAAACAGAGGCAGAAGGGCCGCCCAGGTTCCATGACTGGAGTGGATCTCAAGTTGTCTCGAGCTGAAGAAATCAAGGTGCAAAAGGAACTTGCAAAAATAAACCGACAAATCCAAGAAGCAACTTTCGATATTGGTGAGTTTTTTTTTTTATTATTAGTATTCTAAAAAATAGATAAACAAATAAGTAAATAGTTTCATTATAATTGAAAGAAAATTGTACATGAGAGCATGATTTGGCATCTTTATGATTGAGTTTATATTTTTTAAATAATACCTTTTGATAATTAGAAGTAGGTAATTTTAGTACCTATGTATTATTACTATTCTGCTAAAACGACAAGTTTTTATAGTCTTTTTTTTTCTCTTTCTTTTGTTACTTCTTAGAGACGGATGTTAAAGACAAGTTCGAAGAAGGAGAAGAAGACACTGACGAGGACAGCATCTACCAGGAACTTGAGAGCTTGGAGGAAATGGACATCCCTGAAGAAGCTGCAGAAGATCCAGGACCATTTGAGAGCAAGATGATGAAAGTTTCATTTGCAAGGGGCGTTAAAGAGATTTTTAAACATGAAATTGTTCATTTTATTAGATCGATGTAAGGTATCCGACAGAAATGCCACGAGAATTTTAATAGCTACTCTAGAAGCACTAAACCTTGACCCTCTTGAGTACAAAGTCTCGAAAACTTTATTACATGATAGAAGGCAAAATGTTCAGAGAACAATATAATAAAAAATTTTTTGATAAAAAGTAAACATTCCTGAAAAAGAGCCCGTGGTTGTCCATTGGGACGGTAAACTTTTACCGGGTGTTGTAAAAAATGAACAATGTGAGCGAATAGCTATAGCTATTTCATATGGCGAAAAGGAACAGCTGCTGGGAGTTCCTGTAACAGCAAGCCGTAGCCGTATATGAATGCCTACATGAATGGGGTCTTCTCAACACCGTCAAGGCGATGTGCTTCGACACTACAGCATCCAACACGGGAAGACTCAAAGGAGCATGCGTCATATTGGAGCAAATGTTAGGAAGAGAATTGTTATATTTAGCTTGCCGTCACCATATCTTGGAAATTCTGTTAAGAGGCGTATTCGACACAAAAATGAGATCAACCACTGGACCTCATCCAGACATTTTCAAGAGATTCCTCACTGCGTGGCCCAAGATAGACAAAGGAAAATACGATACAGGTATCAGTGACAATCTAATACAAAAGCAGCTAACTCCAGAAGTAATTGCAAATGTTACTGCTGAATTCGAGACCAAATTAACTGAGAGCCACCCCAGAGATGACTGACTACAAGGAGCTATTGCAGTTGGTTCTCGTATTTGTTGGATCACTAGACGGCAATGTTGTGGGTAGTAGAACTCCAGGAGCCATTCATCACGCTAGGTGGATGGCAAAGGCTATTTACTGCTTAAAAATGTTCATTTTTCGTCGTCAATTTAAGATGTCTAAAGAAGAAGAAAGTTCTGTGCGTGCCATTTCTGTTTTTCTAGTTAAAATTTATTGTAAAGCTTGGTTCAATGCTCCACAAGCTCATCTTGCACCAAAGCAAGATTTAGGTATTTTGCATAGTCTGTTAGACTATAAAGAATGTGACAACGACATTGCAGAAATAGCCCTGACCAAATTTTCGAACCATTTGTGGTATTTGAATGCAAAGTTGGTGGGATTATCGTTTTTTGATCCCACCATTACAGACGATGAAAAGTTGTTAATGGCTAATAAATTGCTCAGTAGCACAGATGAACCATCACAGCACGCTAGGGTTGTAAATCCAAAAGTTAGGAAAGAAAACTTAAAAGAGGTAGTTGATGGAGGATTGGTAAATTTACTTACCAAAGAAACGTTTACATTCTTTGACCAATTTAATATAAAAACAGATTTCCTAAGACAACATCCAAACACTTGGCCTCAAAATAATGACTTCCAGGAAGGATTGAAAATTGTCAAAACATTAAAAGTAGTTAATGATATGGCTGAGCCTGGTGTTAAATTAATAACCGACTTTTAACGACCTTCTGACAAAAGATGAAGATCAAAAGCAATATGTCCTGCAAGTTGTAAGTAAATGCCGAGCATTATATCCTGACGTTTCAAAAACTACTTTAACAAAAGCTCTAGAATAGATTAGATAACTATGTAAAATTATCAACTCATGTAGGTACTACGTCTGTTTTGTATGTATTATATACCTAATTTTTATATTTTAAAATAAAAAATGTCATTAGACTTATCAGTATTACTTGTTTTTTTATTATATTTCTACTTTAAACTCAAAAATATACCAAAAAAAAGCAAAATTTATCACTTAATAATAAAATATACGAAGTATGCTCCTAGTGGTACCAGGTCACGTTTTTGGGGCTAAAGGCTGTTGTAACTCGGTTTGACTTAAAATAACAACAATTATGTATAGAATATAAATTTTGAAGAACAACATTAGCTTTCTTTTGAGATATTAAGCGTGTTTCTATTATTTACCGTTCTGGAGTTATGGCTCCATATGTCAGCTTTTTGGCCAAAAATTTGGATTTTTTCAAACTTTGAGCGACGAGCGGCAAGGGTTAACGTCGTTTAATCGAGCTCAAATTTCGGCTATCTCAATATCTGGAAAGGGGAATCGTTTTGTGGGGTGCAGACGAACAAGATTCCGACATTTTTTTTCCCCTTCTATGAGATCCGGTCACTCTAATAATCGTCCAAAAGTTCCGAAAATGACGCCTACAGCGGCTGCTAAGTATATGGACAAGTCAAGGGCATTCGTTAGTAGGTGGGTGAAACGATACTCTTAGTTCAAAATGTTGACGATTGACCAAAACATGATTTGAGAGGAAAAGTATCGGACAATGAAGAAAAAATAATTATTAACATGTTTAAATTATCATTTAAATCTACTGTATTTTCGTAGTGGTTTATACACTGTATCCCAAAAAGTTTTATACAAATGGAGATAAAGTTTACCTTACATATTACAAAAAAAATTATTCTTGATAAAAAGTTCTTCATTACATGGAAATCCATAATCAAGCATCAAAAGTTTAAAAATATTGATGGTATACAGGGAAAATAAAAAAATAATAATTTGTAATGAAGAGTAAAGTGTGTTTAAATTTAAAAACATAGCAAAATATTAATTGAAAATGTTAATAGAAAACTAAAAAATTATGCTCATGTTTAGATTTGTGCCCTTCCTTGTTAAAAATTCAAAAAAACTGCAGTAAACACGTCAGTAATTGTCGAATTATTTATTGAATAAACGAAAATAATTAAAAAACTAGTGCGCTGATTTTGATTGTATAATATTTTTGTTAAAAATTTGATAACATTTTTATCTGCTTTGCAACAATTACATCCATAATAAATTTTTGCGAATATCATTTTATTTTGAAATTGCAACATTACGTACATAACATAACAACTAAACATGTGGATTAATTCTAACTTTATTGGACAAGTGCTTCAATATATCCACTATCCCTTTCTAAACAGGTGATTGTTCTTCGAGAAAAATCTTTTATTATATCTCTAATTACGTCAGGAATTATAGCTTCACATGTTTCCCTAATGTCTCTCTCAAGATAATGAACATCTTGAAATGACCTTTTAAGATAAACCTTTTCTTTCAAGTAGCCCCATACAAAAAATCTATAGGGATGATGTCCAGAGACCTTGGGGGCCAAGTAAACTGTACATACCTCCCTATTACTCTACCGTTAAAAATGTGGAGGAGATAATCTCGAACATTTGTCGTACTGTGATATTATGCACCATCTTGTTGGTAGCATATACGTTGTCTTTCAATTATTGGTAGGTGATTAAGAAACTCAGGGAACTCATTATGTAAAATTCTAGGTAACGTTCAGTATTCATATTATTTCGAAACAAGAACGGTCTTCCACACCATACATTGGTTTTAAACGAGTTTTGATTTCTAGTTTGGATATTGAAGTTAGGATTAACATCGTTTTACCAGCGATAGTTTTGCGTACTTACTGTCCCATTAGACGTAAATGTCGCTTCGTCAGAGAAAAGTGTGTCTTACCAACTTCCAACTCTCCTTCAAACCAAGCACAAAATTCAAATCTTCGTCCAAAATTTCCTGCTTTTAAAGTAAGGGTAAATTGGAGTTTGTATGGTTTAAATTTATTTAATCTTAAAATTCTGGTAACTGTAGTTTTAGTTCATTAAAGCTGATCTTTTTCGAAGTGAATCTTGTGGCTTTTCTGCTACCGACAGCATTACTTGATTTTGATTTTCTTCATTTGAAACCCATGCCCGATATTTCTTTTTAAATTTATTTTCAGCACTTCTACAAATCTTGTATTTATTTATTAGATATTCTATAGTTGTGAAGTGTATAATTTAATATTATTAAAGATTTCTGCTGCTTCTCTAAAAGTTTTATAATTATTTCCAACTATGAGAACAATCTTCAACACTCAATTTTACTGGCATTTTTAAATATTGCAAATATATACTAACGTTAGCTTTGAAGTTTATTGACAGTTGTTAGGTATTTCCAAAGATATGTTCATTTATTTTCAGCCTAAAATTTGTAGTGATTTCGTTTTCTTTTATTCAATAAATAATCTAACAATTACTGACGTGTTTACTAGAGTTTTTTGAATTTTTAACTAGGAAGGCCACAAATCTAAACTTGAGCATAATTTTTTAGTTCCTATTAACATTTACAATTAATATTTTGCTTTGTATTCCAATTTAAACACACTTTACTCTCTATTATAAATCATTATTTTTTCAAATTTTGGATGCTTGTAGCTTCTACTTGATGGAAATTCATTATAAATATATAATAAAAGACTGTTTTTAGTCAATTTCCACTGGTTTATTTCAATTGCGATGACGCGTTTGCTGTCGATGCAGCTTCTTCAGATCTACATTTTACACTGTCAAATTACGTTTAATGTTTACAATTTTATATAATTTCTTAATTATAATATTACACCTAATTAAATCACATTGATAGGATTGGAAAACCCACACAGATTTGGAATTAGAAGAATTCAATAATGGTGAATTGCTTAAATCTACCTGGTCGTTGAGTAAAGTACCTGTAGTCCTTAATCGATTTATTTGCATTGTCTCTAAAAGGTTTAGTTTTAAATTTTTTTGTTGGGTGTGTAAAATTTTGAAATTCTTGTTAAATGTGTTATTTTCTGTTAAAAAATGATTAGCATATGTTGAATTGGATTTTCTATGGATGAAACTTTTTTCGTGTTCTGTAATTTCTTTGTATAAATGTACGTCCAGTTTGTCCTATGTATGTTTTAGGACATGAACCACATGTTAATTGATAAACCCCTGATTTATTGTCTTTATTGATTTGTGGTTTGTAGTTTTTAAGATATTTCCCTATAGTGTTGTTAGTCTTGTAAGCTATGTTGATATTTTTTGATTTAAAAATTTCCCCAGTTTTTCCGTTGGTTTGCCGAAATAGGTTAAGCATTTAAATGTGATATTTCTGTCCTTAAAACGTGGGTATATTTCTGAGATTGCCTTGTTTCTAAGTTTTTTCTAACGATATTATTGATTAAAGCAACCGAATAACTGTTGTTAACGGTTACTTGTTTTATGTAGTTTAATTCTTTAGTAAGATTTTCCTCTGATAAGGGGATATTAGTTAGTCTATGTATAAAAACTATGATAAGCTGCGAGTTTATGATGGTTAGGGTGGTGAGAACTATTGTGAATTGTGGTATCTGTATGACAAGGTTTGTGATATATTCCAAATTCATGTTTTTTCCTGGTTTTACTGATTGTTAAGTCTAGGAAGTTGATTTTCCCTTCGACTTCTTTTCCATTGTAAAACTGATATTTCTATGTAAAGAATTAATATACTGTAAAAAGTGAGTTAATTGTGTACGTACCTGTAAAGTATACAATTATATCGTCTACGTATCCGTACCAGTATAGACAATTATTACTATTGTTATTATGGTTGTTAAATATCATTGTTTCAATACTGTCCATGAAAATTTCGGCAAGTAATGGACCTAATGGACTCCCCATAATTAACCCTTCCTTACTATTGTAGAGTGCATTGTTAAATGAAAAATAATTTTGTCTTAGGCAAGTTCTTAATAAATTAATTATGTCCATTTTTATAACTTCATTTACTTTGTTTTTTTGTTAATAGGTTAATTATTGTTTCGTCTGGGGGAACATTTGAAAATAAGTTTTTGACATCGAAAGAGACTAATTTAGAATTATCTGGTATTGTTATATTCTTAACTTTATTCACGAGTTCATATGAGTTTTTGATACTATATTTAGGTTTAAATTTGGTATGATATTTGATTAAATCAATTAAAAAGGATGACGTCTTATATGCTGGAGCAGACATATAGGAAACAACTGGTCTGATTGGGCTGTCAAGTTTGTGTAGTTTTATGAGTGAATAAAGTGGAATTTGGGGATTCATATTTATCAATTTAAATTTATCTTTATCGTGAATGATACTTTTAGCCTGTTCAATTAGTTGTTTTATTTCTTTTTGAAAAATATTTGTTGGATCTTTCTTTAAAATTTCGTACTTTCCCGTTTTTGGAAAAAATCTAACGTTTTATTAATGTAGTCGATTTTGTCTATTGCTATTACTGTGTTACCTTTATCTGCTTTGGTAAAGATTATATCATTTTGTTTTGCTTTATTCTGAATGGTTTTTATTGTCCTTAAGTCTTGGTTGTTGATGTTATTGTTAGATATGAATTCTTTTTTAATAATTTCAGCTGTTTGAAATTTTGATAATATGTTGTTAGGACTATCTTTTAAGGCAATCTCAGTATCAATACCTAATGCCTCCGATTCTTTGATATTGAAGTTACTTTGAATATTGTGTTTGAAATCTTTTGTTAGAAGATTTTTTTCCCGTCCGAAAAAGGTGTGTTGGAAATGTTGATAAATCGATTAAAGAATTGATGATCAGTAAAAAATTCTTTTTCTTTCTTATTTTGTGTTGTTATAATACGGCGTTTTTGTTGAATGAGATACTGTAGTTTATCGTATTGTTTCAAATATTTTTTGTGTGTATTATTGTTTTTAGTTTTTCACGTATGTTTGAATATAAGACCATAAATTCTATAAAATTTAGTTTAAATAATAATTCTGTGTGGATTACCTTGAGATACATGTTATATGAGTCTCTAATGCTATACTGGATTTTTCTCTCTGTATATATTCATTTTCTTTTGGCTAGTATAAAAACTGCTTCTTTGGCTGCTTTGCTGGTGTTGTGAGTTTTAAGATTTATATACTTAGGTGTTACTTGGTTTTGGAGGCACTGATTGAAAAACCAAATATTTTGCATAGTGTTGCACATTTTAGAAGTAACTTTAAGTTATATATATAATATCAGAAGAAGCTGCATCCACAGCGAAAACGCGTCATCGCAATTTAAATAAACCAGTGGAAATTGACTAAAAACAGTCTTTTATTATATATACATTATTTTTTATTTTCCCTGTATACCATCAAATATATTAAACTGTTGATGCTTGATTATGGATTTCCATGTGATGCAGAATTTTTTATCAAAAATATATTTTTTTGTAAAACGTAAATAAACTTTTTCTCCATTTATTTAAAACTTTTTTGGACACGCTGTATATCTAAGTAGGCTAAAAAAAAAAGCGGCCCCTACCATAATAGCGATAAGAATAACGAACTTCAAATAACCTACTTTATAAGTTCCTAAATAAGGGAAATCGTTATCCTTAATATAGGTTTCTCTTATTTTGTTTCAATACTGTGGAAGCTCAAAATGGTGGGCGCATGTTTCAAATAATGATAACAGCTGAGTCCTTATATTTAATTTCTTCCCTTTACTACTGCCCAAGCTCCAAACGGTGGGCACATTCTTCAAATTTGTCTCGTATCGGGCATTCTCGACTGCGCTATGGCAATAGTTGGTGGTGTTTTTCCTTAGAAACCAACAGTAGAATGTGAAACAGAGTTCAGCTAACAAGTTGGCTTTCTCAACTGGTGTTGTAATAGAATTATATGGCGCGTAAGTGGTGGTATAGTGGATTTAGTGAAATTTTGACTAATGTGTTTAGTGACTGACCAAAAGGACTTGGAATAGTTGGGACAGGCAAGAAGTTTGTTTTTAATTCTTTGATCGGGTGTCCATGGTTTCGTCGATAATTTCTTTGCATCTGTTCCGGGTTCTAATAAAGATGTTACGATTTATGGCGTTAGAATTTTCACGCCATTATCGGTAGACAAGATGTTTAGAAAACAACAGCTTTTTTGCATTTTCGGCCAAGCCAAGGCTTGCCGTTGGAAGGGTATTTCTTCGTAAACAGCCAAAATGACACCGGAAACCTCCTTAGCGCAGTCAAATGGGTGGTCGGATCTAAAAAACAAACTTCTGCCTCCTTTCTAGGTGAATAGCCCTTATGAATTCATTGTACCGATTTTTACTTCGTGATAGATTACTAGTAGAACACTCAAGTCTCGGCGCTTGTGACAGTTTTTGAAAAATAATCATCATCGTTCTTGAAAATTTTTTTCCCTGCCTCTGGTGCAAGAATTTAGGACACAGTCTTCAAAACTGTAATTTAGGATACTCCAGCTTCCTCAGTAAGCACTCAATAAGTTTGATGTTTTAGTAAGTTTTTACTTCGATCGATCTTTCTGATCTGGGAATTATCCTAAATGGAGTCTCGGCCCCGTCGAAACTGTTTTGACCTGAATTTACCTGAAAATAATGACCCTCACTGCCATACTTTTTTTAAGAACAACTTTTAATCATCTTCGCTATTGACTGGGAAACTTTACTACTGCGCTATGCTACAAATTAATTCCATTCTTTTTCAGAAGAAATAAAATCGTAAAAACTGCAAAAGGCATCATTCTCTTACAAAATTTTGTCGAAGTACTTAGAACAGTGACAGTCATTTACCAACCAAGCTTTACACTCCACAACAACTGTTAAATTTTTTACAAGGCTCAAATTCGACCAACTATGGAATACTGCTCCCATGTTTGGGGCTCCGCTCCCAAAACATACACTGCATTTGTTGGATTCTGTTCAGAGAAGGGCTGTTCGTCTGATTGGAGACCCAGAACTGACCGGCGGCCTTGATTCGCTGGAACATCGAAGAGCGGTTGGCGACTTGAGTCTATTCTACAAGTATTTTTATGGAGAGTGTTCGAAGGATGTAGCCCGCTTAATTCCTCCCAGATCGGTGCATGTTAGAAGTACAACGTCGCGCTGATACTTCACATCCGTATGAGGTTCAGCTTGTTACTCCACGTACAACGCTTTTCAAGCAGTCTTTTATATGGAGAAACACCATCCCTTTGGAATGGCTTACCCAGGACTGTGTGTTTCCCACCGAGTACAATTTACAGCGATTCAAGAACAACGTGAATCGCTTTTTTTTTCCGCACACGTGTCTCTCCTGTAGCGCTTTAGGGACTTCCCTGCAGCACGTGTGCTAGACCTATAAAAAAAGCAAATTTTTGTGGGACGTCATTTTCATGATTAAGGAGATAACTTGGAAAACAACCCTCGTAGTTTCATTGACGGCAGAGTAAAAATGTAAAGGATACAATTTTTCTACACCAACTGCCAACTGAATTTATAATTATTGATTATATACTATATATTGCGCTCTTCTGTTGTTGGCCAACTCCAGCTGTCTATTTTATAAGTTTTACTTGTAAAATAAATAAATAAATGAAAAAATATCTCTAAAATATCTAATGTCTAATTTTAGTTATATCACCCGGTACATCAATTAAAAATAATTAATAGTTAGAATAATTAAAAATAGATGTACACAGTGCATCTCAGTTGGGGATGGAAATCGAGCATTAATAATTTTGGACATGTTTTCATTCAGCGTAACTAGACAATATTAATGAATCATTTTGAATGATGAGCTAGTTGATTAATGATACAGTCACCAAATTAAACACAATGCAAGTGTCTTTAACATTTATTAAATACGCACGGATGGATCATGCATTTTGTTTCTAACGGTTACAACTATACGTAAAGTAACTATTTTTTGAAAAAAAAAAACGTTAAGTTTATTTGATTATTAAAGGAACAGCAAAAGGTCATTATAGCTTGGCGTTGAGCGCTTCTTTTTAAGTTTTTATACACGACCACTAGATGGCGCTATTGAGAGATATGACATTACTATTGTTGTAAAATTTGACATTTGTTATTGTTAAACCAGTGGCAGCTCAGAAATTGGTTGTTTACAGTAAGCGTTACAAAAAACAAATGTAAATTTCACGTGAAATTTTCCGTTGGATGATTTTTTACGATTTAGTAAAGGCCTAACTTAACAACAATGCCTCGAATCGCTTGGTTCAACTTTTGGTACTGAATCACTATCAGATGGATCGTCATGGTCGCGCTTTCGTCAGCGATGGCTTTCGTGAAGGTCGACCAAAATCGGTTGTGTGTGCAACCTGATTAAAAAGTCATAAGACTTAGCGTAAGCCAGAGGTATCCTTGGACCTATTGAATACTGCAGTACATTCGATTTTGCATGAACATTTAGCTCTCTCCGTTGGATTTTGCATAATTTGACCGAAACTCAAAAACGTGTCAATTGGTGTAAGAAAACGCTCAAAAAATTCGACCGGGGACATGCAAAATGCGTATACAACATCGTAACAGGAGACGAAACTTGGATATATTCGTATGAGCTAGAAACTACGTAGCAGTCAACTGTTTGGGTGTTCCAAGATGAACCGAATCCAAGAAAAGTTTGCGAAGCATATCCAAGAAAATGATCGCTTGTTTCTTTAGTTATACTGGACATGTTGAAACTATTGCTTTAGAGGATCGAAGAACAATTAATGCTGAATTGTATATAACAATTTGTTCGCCAGAAGTCATCGACGAAACCAAGAAAAACAACCGAAAACGTCGCATCATTCTTCATTATGACAATGCCAGCTGTCACCCAGCACGTCAAACAATTGATTATTTGACGGAGAAAAACATCGAATTAATGTCTCATTGCCCGTATTCACCTGATTTATCGCCTAGCGATTTCTTTTTATTCCCGAATGTTAAAAAAAAATACGTGGACAGCGATTTTCATCACCTCAAGAAGCTTTTAAATCCTTCCAAAACCATGTTTTTGAGGTGCTCAGAACATCTGAAAACCACTACGACCGACGAGATTGTGACAAAAATCCACAATAGCGTAATAACTAATCGCCGGCTGAAGGTATGCGAGCTCGCTGACATTCTAAACATCTCGATACGCCGTGTCCTCCATATTTTACACGATGTTTTGGTAGGAGAAAGCTTTTCACTCGACTGTTAACGTAATCGACCAAGAACGCATTCAAATGAACATTTTCCAAGAGTGCTGAGTGTTTTTTAAGCAAAGTTTCAGTAAATTCTTTCGACGTTTCATAACAGTAGATGAACCATGGATTCACCATTACACGCCAGAGACAAAGAAGCAGTCGAGACAGTGGGTGAGAGCAGGTGAAAGTGCACCCAAGAAAGCAAAAAACGGTTCCATCTCTAGGAAAAGTCATAGTTACGGTTTTTTTGGAATTCTCATTGTGTTCATACACTACCTGGAGAAAGATAGAACCATCGCTGGGGAGTATTTTTTTTTTTATGGGTCTAGCACACGTGCTGTAGAGAAATCCCTAAGCGCTACAGGAGCGACACGTGTGCGGAAAAAGCGATTCCCGTTGGTCTTGAATTGCTGTAGGTTGTACTCCGTGGAAAACACAGTCCTGGGTAAATTATTTTAAAGGGATGAGGTTCTCCATATAAAAGACTGCTTGAAAAGAGTTGTACGAGGAGTAACAAACTGAACCTCATACAGATGTGAAGTATTAGCGCCACTTGTATTTCTAGCATGCACCACTCTGGGAGGAATTAAGCGGGCTACATCCAATGAACACATTCTATTGAAATACTTGTAGAATAGACTCAACTCGCTAACCGTTCTTCCACGTTCAAGGCCGCCGGCCAGTTCCGGGTCTCCAGTCAGGCGAACAGCTCTTCTCTGAATATAATCCAACAAATGCAGTGCATGTCTGGAAGCAGAGCCCCAAACATGGGAGCAGTATTCCATAGTTGGTCGAGTTTGAGCTTTGTACGGAATTAGCACTTGTTGTGGAGTGTAAAGCTTTCTAGTTCGAAATAATATTCCAAGCTTTCGAGAAGCTCTCTTTGCTATGCTTGCAACAGGTTCATGCCAAGACATATTGACTCCCAAACTAACGCCCAACAAATTGAATGATGATGCTAGAGGAATGAAGTGCCCCGACATAACTATGTCGGATTCAGCAACGTTAACTTTTTTACAAAAAACTGCCGGTATCGGCACCAGGAAGGAAATATTCCCTTTTTGTAGGATAGGTTAAAAAGTCTACAGAAAACTGGTGTTAGTTCCCTAGCACAGTTTTTGGGTACTATGGCAGGTATCTGGCCAGCGCCAGAAGCTTTTTTGGTGTCTAGTTTCATGAAAATACGTCTCATGATACGCTGTTTGAAGACAATATCGGGCATCCTTGACTGCACTATGGGAATAGTGGGTGGTGCTTCAGTACTGGACCAATTGAATGGTGCTGTTCATGCGAAACGTTCACACAAAAAGAAAGTGAATTTTTATCACGTCTCGGATTGTTGATGGAAAACTGCATTACCTGCGCTTCGAAATGCTTCCACATCCACCGTATTTGCCGAATATGGCTTCTTGTTTTTTAAATTTGAAAAAATGGCTGGCTGGATGAAGATTCATTTCGAATGATGAAGTTAAGTCTGAGACTAACGGTTATTTTGTAATTGGATTAATTTCATTCATTCATATCCATCAATCTGGTTTTTTTCGCCTTCCGAGTCCCAGTTCCCTCTTCGATCTTCCCAATTTCCGAGTCTTAGATTTCTCTCTGACATTGCCCTCTGAACACCTCCAAACAATGTCGCTCTTGGTCTCCCTCTTCTTCTCCTTTCGCTTACTACTCATTTTAGAACTATCTTTGGTATTTGATGTTCTTTCATTCTTTCTACGTGTCCATACCATATAAATTACCGTTATTGAATTTCTTTAATCCCTCATTCTTTCATTTCTAACTTTATCCATTCTCGACACTCCAACCGATTTGCGCCAGTAATCCATTTCGAGTGTTATTAGTTTCTGTTCCAATCGTTTCGTCAGTTGCCAAGTTTCATACGTATAACACGATACTCTTAAATACTGTATGTGGTGCTTTCTCTTGATGTTATGTTCCTTGACCACAGAACAAAGTTTAGGTGTCTTATTACCGCCTTTCCTTTACTTATTCTACTCTTCACTTTTCTTTCCGTTTTTACTTATATTAGTTCCGAGATATATATACTCTTCACAAGCATCAACGACCTCAGGTATTTGGAGGAAAGCTTCCCTGTATTCCTCCTATACACAAATATTTGGTTTTCTTGCAGTTAACTGTTAGACTCCAGTTTTTATAATCTTCACACAGTTTTCTTGTCATAAATTCAAGGTCTTCCTCGTCCTGAGCAATTACCACCTGATCGTCGGTAAAATGTAGAGTGTACAACGTTGTTTCGTCGGTCAACTATACTCTCATTCCTCCACATTCTCTTCACGTTTTTCTAATACCTCATTTATTAATATAATGAGAGTATTGAAAAGTTGGCTAGTCAGTGGACCAAATGTATTAATTTGCAAGGTGCCTATGTAGAAAAACATCTCCTTGAATATTTCGTTTTCTTTATTAGCGGAGAACTTTTCGAATGACCCTCGAATGTCTACAATAACTAATACATTAAGTCACCAGACAACTGAAAATCTTTGTCTTTTTACTTTGGAGTCCTTTGGAAATAAGAGGTATTTTAAAAAAGTAGATACCCAAAAGGGTGTTGGAGTAAATATTATTCCAGAACTGTGTAGCCTGTCGCTCTATTATTTAATTAGTCTTTAGGGTTGCGTTGAGGGTTTCCTTAGTTATAGAAGAAATCTCTACTCGCCACTGTGTTCAAATTTGGTTATAGGACCTTGGTAAATAATTATCGAACAAAATTTAAATTTCATGTCTTTTACTAATGTCTTTGGAAAGTCTGGAAAGTATTTATTTTTGTCAGCAAAAAAACAAATTGCTGTACAGCAGTATCTCTATTATCCAAATAAATCAATATATTAATCAGCGTTTAGAATTCAGCATTATCAATATCGACTTCAGCAAAGCTTACAACTTTAAAGACGCTAAGATTTTGTAATATTTGATAAATTTTGGCATTTTATGCCTCAAATTAAATATGATTGATTAATCGTAATTATTAGTCGATCAATCGTTTATTTTACACACTTCTATTTTCATCGTTTATGTTAACGGCGTCTTCATGGCGGCTTCATTAGTTTGTTAAATTTCTTAAATTAAACGATGGTTATAATCGATTTACAAAAATAATCAATCATTATGTATAAAGATTTCCTTGCGTAAAAATTTTTCATGTAGTTATTATTTTCAGGATTTGAACCAGTCAGACTGCCGGAGGATGCCACCCTTTGTGGTTTCACACCTCTTATGTTTAATGATAGAGACTCTGCCTATGCTCCCCCGCACCTAGAGTCTGAAGCTGCACAGGTACGACTACGTATAGCGAAACTATTATTTTTCGGTACAGTGTATCTTTGTGGACTGGAACCGCCCGTTTTAAAGTTGGAAATTGAAGATGGTAGAAGGGACTACGTGTCCGTTGTTAGTGAGGATTCGTCTCCGAGAGAGGAGGCAGTTTTGGTAAGTATGCTGATATATTATGATTTTTGGTAGATTTCACTGAAATACTATTATTTTGAAAAATTAAGGGGACTAACTCTTTTTATAGTACACTTACTACTGGTACCGCACTTTATTTTATAGGTTGGTAGAGCTACTACTAACATTTGACAAAAAATTTCATACCTTTTCCTTTTATAGGCTATAAATCAAGGCGTGTTTTTAGTGTTCCGTATGAGACACTTATGGGATGTCAAATGAAAGCTGGTGAAAATACGAGTTCAAAAATATATATGATGTAATACTTTTGCGCACTTTTCTTTGTGTTATTTTAAAAAAAAATTGTCAAAAATCGATGTCCCCTTCCCTTATCTCGAAAAATTTTGAAAAAAAAAAACTCTCGAATATCCTCTATAAACTGGAGATTGAACGAAAATTTTCACGAGTGTATTACGTTTGATACTATGTTTTTTGACGTATAGTGGAGGTAGTTATAACCGAGTGTTGAGTTGCTTTTATACCGAGATATAATTTTCTTTTATTTTAAAAGCAATCACCGTACAGAACGCTAATTGCGCAAGTCCGACTTGCACTTGGCCGATTTTATAAATAGGGTGGAAAATTTTCAGGGAACTCAGGGTTAAATTTCAGTGCATTTTTGTTACGAGTGGAAGAGCTCTGTATCTCAAGGAGTGTTAGTAAATTAGCTCAGAATCAGCTTCAGAATTATTAGAATCTTACGCTTTGAATTATTATCACTTAATTAGTACATATGTTACAAATTATTGAAAGGAGAATTTACACCAGCAAATTTTGGAGATAAATAATGGTAGTAAATTTTAAACAGAACACAAGGGCAAATGAACTCATAGGAGTTTATGTAGCAGTAGTGATACAGCTATTTGACAGGATGTCAGTTGAGGTTTAGGATCATTGAAGGATCAACCATTAGAATCATTGAAGAATAACAGTTTTATGGGCTAAAATGTTACTTTTTTATCAGAAAAGATCAAGTCTAGTGGAAATTGGTTCGGCATTGAAATGATAGAATTGTATAGAAAATTAGAAGAAACACGAGTATGTGTAGACGAGTTTAGATCCTCTAAAAAGGGAACGCCTCACTCACACCAGACTTAGACTATTACCCAGTTAAATGTAATTTCTCTAGAGCGGTTACTAATGAGGTTCATTTTTCTAATTCTTTCCCTCAGAATCAAAATAGATTTCAAATAATTCGGGAAGGGCTACTCACCTTGTGTGTTGGAAAATCTCTTCCAAAGCCTTCCCAGGTATCTAATGAAAAACGACAAATTATACCGTAGCCTAAATGTTTATCTTCCAAATCAGTCCGTTTAGCCAGAAAAACTCTTTTCTCATCCTTGTGTTGAAGAAGAAGGACCAAAAACACAACGAATTGTACCAGATTTGAATATCTTACTATTATCTTCTGTTAACTGGATAAGTGCTAGAAATTCTGTTCTCTTGTTTGTCAATCCTAGCTCGATTAATGAGCCGTAATACGTATATATATATATATATATATATATATATATATATATATATATATATATATATTATATATATATATATATATATATATAGTTAGTTTAGTTAGTTTAGTTATAAATTTAGAAGGAACAGCCCTCGAGATTGTTCAGAATTATGTGTATCCGGGGCAAAAAAATACTATGACAAGAGATGATGGATGAAATTTTAAGAAGATTCAGGCTTGGATGGTGCGCATTCAGGATATATTCAAAGATAAAGCCATCCCAAATAAGTTAAAGACCAAAGTTTACGACTTGTGCATCGTACCCGTAATTACATATGGCGTTGAAACTACAGAAGCTAGCTCGGCTTCAGGAGCACACGAAAGACAGATGATCGGGATAAAACTTAAGATAGAAAAATAAATATTTTCTAATATTGACGGTGACCTACGTATACTTAGGGTCAGTTGATAAATGCGCTGAGAAATACAGTGTAACCTTTGGATTATTGAATATTTTTGACAATATAGAATATGTTTATTTATAAATTTGATATGTCAAAACTAGAATCAAAACAAGAAAAAAAAAGACAGAAACTAGAACGAACGTTTTTCAAATTTTATTTCTTTGTTTAGTTGTAATTAGTTGATAAGATGTAACAGCTTTCGATAAAAACACACAGAGGCATGATTTCATTCATCTTAAAAATAAAATTTTGGTAAACACTTTTTGTCATTTTTCGGTATGAAAGGCTTTTAATACGCAACTTGCGTAGGATTCTTTGCTGAAAGCTTGTTAACAAAAGGTAAAATACATTTAGTTACTCGTAATAGACTTGAAATCTTGATAAAATTCCAATGTCAATACCCTTAGAAGTACGGACGGACTGGCAGGGTCATTAAGAAAGTTCATTAAGAGAGAATAAGGGCAACCCCATGAAGGGTGCGAAATTTAATCTCATAAGTTTCTTGTAATTACTTTAGCTTTCTCATTTTCTTGACTTAACCTGAATAAATTATTCTGATACTTTACCGAGATCGTGAGGAAAAGTTTAATAAAATATTATAAAATAAATTCTTTCCAAAGGTTTATTTTAAGATGTTTTCATATTACAAATTTTAAATTTTAACCTTTCGTCAAAGTTTAGTAGTCATTAAACGCCCGTATTTCTTTCCACCATTTTATTTTTTATTTATTATTCAAAAACCTCAACATAACGGTTATTTTTTACTTCCCTTATTAGAGGGAAATATTGTATTGTATATCCCCATCAGTTTCTTATTCCATTTGTACAAGCTTCTTACTAAAATTGTCACAAACGATCTAACAAATAAGTTCGGTGACTACCAATCAGTCGAGCAGACGGACTTTCGCAAGGAATTCGCAGCAACAGATCATATCCAGACGCTCCGCCATCTAATAGAAAAAGCGATCGAATATAATATTAAGCTGGACCTAGCTTCCATCGACTATAAGAAGGCTTTCAACTCTCTGAAACATTGGGCAATTATGCAGTCCTTAGCTCATGCCAGAATAGACTCAAGATATACTGAACTCCTAAAATTCATATATGAAAATGCGACATTAATGGTTAAATTAGATGAAGATCGAAAGACAGAACTCATAAATATGAAGAAAGGTGTTTGGCAGGACGACACAATTTCACCAAAATTGTTTACCCTGGCCTTGAAAGATGCATTTAAAAGTTTTGAGTGTAAGAGAGGGGAATTAAAATCGATTGCATATATTTACATCCCTTGTGATTAGCAGATGATATGGTACTGATTAGCGAAGATCTAGAATAACTCAAAATCATTACAGAACAACTTAATTAAGTTTGACAGAAAGTTGGACTCGAGATGAACATCAAGAAAACGAAATTTCTAAACCCACAAAACAGAAGAGATCGAAAGTGGAAGAGTATATATACTTGGGACATAAGATTAGATTGGATAAGGATAATCAAACAGCGGAGATACCAAGGTGAATTGATCGCAGCTGGATTGCATTTCAAAAACTGTGATTCATTCTAAAAAACAGACATATCCCTATGACCCTAAAAAGAAAAGTGTACGAGACCTGCATACTTTCAGTAAGTAAGTATATGCTGGAAACCATGACCCTTACAAAAAATAGTCTTTGTCGAGTCCAATGTACTCAACGGGCCATGGAAAGATAGAAGTTAGGTGTTAGTTTACGAGAACACATTAAAAGCGAGGATATCAGACAAACAACAAGAATTACAGATATCAATGCAAGAGTGGCAAAATTAAAGTGGCAATGGGCTGGGCGTGTGGCTAGAACGAATGATGATAGTTGGGCAACAAAATTACTTAAATGGAGACCTTGGAAGAGCAGACGAAGTGTCGGCAGACCAATGAAAAGATGGACTGATGATATCAGGTCTATAGCAGGCAGTAGATGGCTCCATCTTGCACAGGCTAGAGACAATTGGAAGAAACTTCGAGAGGCTTATCTGCTGCAGTGGAGAAGAAGATTGTATTCGTGAAACAATTGCCCCCAAGATTTTTGCATTTCTTCACATTTCGGAAAAACAGAGTCCTCTATTTCCTCTCTGCTGGCCCAATAACTCTTGAATGTGTGAAGTGTTTGGTATGTCGTCGTTGAGAACGTGATTGATAAAACAATGGAGAGGGTAGAGAATATACAGGATCCTTGAAAAATACCCCTATATACAAACCCTGGTGACGACTTGGCACTGTTAATCACAATCTGCTTCTTTCTAACAGGCTTACCTAAAACACTTTTTTTTTGCAAAATTCGACTTTATTCATCAATATCGTCTCCTTCAAGAGCGATGCAACCAGTGCAACGCTTTTCTAACATTTCTATACCTTTCTTGTAGAAGGATTTGTCTTTGCCTTCAAAATAGGCCTCAGTTTCGGCGATAACTTCTTCATTGAAGCTAAATATCTTTCCCGCGAGCATTTTTTTGAGGTCTGCGAATAGATAATAGTCGCTTGGGCCAAATCTGGAGAATACGGTGGATGAGGAAGCAATTCGAACATTTCATACAATTTTTCCATCGTAACCATTGTCTTATGACACGGTGCATTGTCTTCATGAAAGAGCTCTTTTTTCTTGTTCATTTGGGGCCGTTTCTTTGTGATTTCTGTCTTCAAACGCACCAATAACTTTATATAATATTCGCTATTGGTGGTTTTTCCTTTCTCAGCTTAGTCGATGAAAATTATTCCATCTGCATCCCCAAATACAGAGGCCAAAACCTTCCCAACCGACTGTGTCTTTATCCGCTTTGGGGGGCTTTCACCGGCTGCTGTCCACTCAGCTAACTGCCGATTTGATTCTGGTATATCGTGGTGGATCCATGTGGTATCCATTGTCACATATCGCATGAAAAAATCCTTTTTATTGCGCTAAACAGGTCTAAACAGCGCCCAGAATTATCAACACGTTGTTTTTGGTCCACTGTGAGCCAACGCGGTACCCATTTCGAATCGAGCTTGCTCATGCCCAAATGTTCATACAAAATATGACCAACACGTCATTTTGACATCTTTAGGGTGTCAGCTTTCTCACGCAATTTCATTTTACGATTGTCTAAAACAATTTTGTAGATTTTTTAAATGTTTTCCAGTATAACCACCTTATTGGGGCGTCCAGAGCGTTCAGCATCATTTATATCTGGACGACCGCGTTTTAATTAAGCATACCAGTAAATGATGAATGATTTTCTAGGGGCAGTGTTCCCGTAACATTTATTAAGCCATTGCTTTGCTTGAACGGTATTTTTTCCCATCAAAAAACATTGTTTAATCAACACAAGAAATTCGATTTTTTCCATTGTTTTGAAAATATCAAAAGTAGTGTCACTAAAACCACTGTAACTTGTAAACTAATTGTCGAAAAGTCATGAAATTTTGGCAAGTATCGTTTGAAGGTTGATACTTTCTAAAAATCATGGATTTTTTGAAAAGGGCGATATCTAAGTGTCAGACCAAAAACTTTTCAGCCTATGTGTTATCTATTAAGTAGGATCCATAGTGTCTATTTTAATGAGCATATCAGGATCCATGGTATCAAACGCACAGTTTCACTATAGGTTCTTCCTTATTGAAGCTATCGTATATAACCTGGACTGCATTATTTAGAACGGTTTTAGTAGAGTGTTTACTTCTAAAAATGATTTTAACCATGGGAATAATTTTTCATTCGTGTCATTATAAAGGGTGTTTTTTATAGAGGTATAGAACTTTGAAATGGAATAAAACAAAGATGAATTTTTAAAATTGACATGAAATTTACTTTATTCGAAAGATAATCTTCTGGCATTATAATTTAAATATGACTTCTGGCATATGACCGCCATGGCTGGCTCGGACGTAGTCTAATCTGGAGGTCCAATTTTCGATGACTTTTTCCAACATTTGTGGCCGTATATCGGCAATAACGCGGCGAATGTTGTCCTCCAAGTGGTCAATCGTTTCGGGCTTATCGGCGTAGACTAGCGACTTCACATATCCCCACAGAAAATAGTCTAGCGGCGTTAAATCGCACGATCTTGGAGGCCAATTCACGGGTCCGAAATATGAAACTATGCGGTTACCAAACGTTTCCTTCAATAAATCAATTGTGGCACGAGCTGTGTGACATGTTGCGCCGTATTGTTGAAACCACAGCTCCTGCACATCATGGTTGTTCAATTGATGAACGAAAAAGTCAGTAATCATGGCTCTATAGCGGTCACCATTGATTGTAACGTTCTGACCAGCATCGTTTTTAAAGAAGTACGGACTAATGATTCCACCAGCCCATAAAGCACACCAAACAGTCAGTTTTTCTGGATGTAACGGTGTCTCAATATACACTTGAGGATTATCATCACTCCAAATACGGCAGTTTTGTTTATTGACGTATCCATTCAAACAAAAGTGAGCTTCATCGCTAAACAAAATTCGCTTATGAAAATCGGGATCAACGGCAATCTTGGTTTGGGCCCATTCACCGAATCTACGCCTTGCTAGGTGATCGTGTGGCTTCAATTGTTGCACGAGTTGGATTTTGTAAGCAGGCAAACCAAGATCTTTCCGCAAAATCTTCCATAAAGTGGATGGACACATATCCAATTCCTGTGCACGATGGCGGATACACTGATTCGGGTCTTCCTCTACGCTACGCTCTACAGCAGCAATGAGCTCTTCTGTACGCACTGTACGACGTCTCTGTGGATGCGTATTATCATTTAGAGTAAACGTGGTGTGAAAACGTTCCATAGTTAATCGAATTAATTGCTCTGATGGACGATTATGTTGACCGTAAAATGGACGTAGTGCGCGATACGTATTTCGAACAGAACCATGATTTTCAAAATAAATTTGCACAATTTGGAAGCGTTGTTCAGGCGTCAGTCTATTCATGTTGAAATGCCAAACCAAACATAAATCACTTGACAGCTGACAAAATGGCCGCCAGTTAAAAAAGTGTTGCCATCTTAAAGTTTTATACCTCTATAATAAACACCCTTTAGCTTCAAGTGTAATTATGTAAATATTACAACAAAAACAAACACTCCTTTCTGATAGCCAGAAACAAAATGTTTTTAATTAAATCTTCTATAGACCGACAAAATGCAGTGCAATTTTTCTCCTGAAATCCGAACTTAAAGCGTTCACGCCGTTCCTTAATCTATTATTTAGAGCACTTTCATCTAGATAAGAGGGGTTCTTGAAAAACCGCCGCATAAAACACTGTCTCTGTCTCATAATTTTTTCAATGAGTGGGAATCAGAATTTGTGGCTTTGGTTGTAACCGTAAGTGGCTTTATAAATGGTTAGCTAGTTTTTTACCTTACCGAAGTAATGCTTTTTTTATTTACTATTTTTAAGCCAAAACAAAAACCTTTTTTGATATGTTGACATTTACACTATCTAAAAAATAATGACATGGTTAATCCGTTTACAGTCTGTCAAGTAAGAACGTGTCCGCGATAATTCATTTTTGGTAGGTGCGATTCTAACGATTCAACAAAAAATCGGTAGGAGAAACCTTTGTCTACGATGGATTTTAGTAAAAGTATCAGTGGATTTCGAACTTTCGTTGAAATCACGTAAAATTCAAAATGAGTCACTTGTTTGCGCGTCAGTGCGAGGCAGTCTTTCTTTGTTCTCATCCAAAGAGCCTAAAACGATGCATTTCACGGCCGCTAAATATATTAAAAAAGTCGGTATCGTTTGTCAAGAAGTGGATAATTGGTTTTAACGAGACGAAAAATGTCGACGACTTGCAAAATCGTGACTAGGTAGGCAAAGTCACTGCCAAAAGTTGTTTTCACGGGACTTGAAAGTGACGGTGCGTCAAGAAGCGGCAAAATTAAGAAAATCGGGTTTGAATGTGTCCCATGAAACCATTCGACATCTTCGTGCTCATGATGTTAAATTTCGAAGCATGTTGGAGAAATCTTTACTGGGCGAAAATCGCGTCGCGAAGTGGTTCGCTTGGGCCCACAATTAGATACTAGAGTGGTTCTCACCATCGTCGGACGCCAATTCCATTGAAAACGTTTGGTACCGTATAAAGAGAAAGCTCAGAGGAAAGACTCTGAGGACTTTGACTCAGTTGTCTCGCGAAATTCGAAAAATTAGGATATCATTGCAGAAAATCTCGTCAACAGCATGCCTCAAAGATGCCAGGCGATATTGATCCAGGAAGCGATTGAACAATTTATTAGGTTAATTGCGCCGTTGTTAGCACACCAAAGAATACATTGATGGCAAAAAATGTTCTCGAAATGAATTTTTCAAAAATACGAGCGGTCACGTACTTACTTGAGAGACTGTATAAAAATGTAAAAGCTAACGATTAAAGCCTGTCCCAAAATGTAAGATCCTGATTTTTGCCGTTGTAAGTGGGCAATATAAAAATTCTGACCTTTTGTTTATGATAGGTTTCAGAGATGGACTTAAGAATTTTATTCATTAATGCAAATAAATAAAATTATAAGTGTTTTTGGAGATGTTTATTTATAGATGCATGTAAAAACAAATGATTAAGAAGTACAAATATACAGTTTGAATGAATGGGGTTTACAAGAGGGGACATATTGTATAAATAAAAATATATTTTAACTTAATTTGGTTTCACTATCACTGTCATCAGCTGGAGTAATTATCAGTGGTTTTATATTATTTACATAAATATATGAATCTTTAACTTAACAACGTGCTGAATGAAATTCTACCAGCTTTCACAAGGTATATCATTTAAAACTTTTTTTACTAATTCAACCACTGACACGCTTAAAGTAGGAGAAACATTTTGTGCCCTTATTTTTGATTTAAATATGTTCAATTGGATTATACACACAATAATACGGAGAGAGCCGCAAAACAATGTGTCCCATTTTCTCAGCCATACTATCACAAACATATTTCTTTTTCAATTTATAGTCTTTCAAAACTTCCAAAAGATCACTTTTTTTATAACTAAAGTCAAAATAAATGTTATTTTCTAACATATATTCCTGTATTTCCGATTTTGTGTTGGCTGCATTAAGAACCTTATTTAGCAGGCGACTTGCATTGTCCATAACTATAACATTCTGTTCGGGAACATTTGGCAAAAGGGAATTTTAAAACCAGTTTTCTAAAAGTTCTGCGGTCGTGTCTTTGTAATAGTCCAAACTAGAATCTTTTTTTTTGCAGATAATAGTAGAATATTTGAAACCCAGCCCTTTTCAGATCCAGCATGCAAAATGTTTATTCGTTTACCTTTATTTGAAGGTGCGTTAGTCTGACATTTTGTACTGCTGTCAACTCACCCTTTTTGCACAGTGTCATGGGTATCGAACCATGTTTTGTCAAGGTAAATTATTGGCCAATTCTCTGATCGATACTTTTTAATTTCTTGTAAATAAGTATGTCGCAAGATTCGTAATCTTTGTGACCCCATCACTACTTGCCTTTTGTTGATTTTTCGGAACGTAAATCCCATTCTTAAGAGAATTCTGTGAAGGGTTGATCGGCCACAATGTATATTGGTCCCGTCCTGCACTAGTTTTAATTTTATTTTGTCTAGTGTCGGCACCAACTGCTCTTCATACATAGAATATATTTTTCTCCTGATGACGTCTTTTAACAATCGTCTACATGATGCATTTGAAAATCTTTCCGTTTTTTCCTGTTCCTGAGTAATAGTTTTCCTACAGTACCCTTAATCGTGGAAATTGGGGTTTTTGTTAGTTCACTGGTTTCTTGCAAAGCACTTTGTTTATTCAAATTTCTCTTTACCAAACTGTCGTAAACATTTTTCACTATTTGTTTAGCGTCAAATGATGAGATGTTTTCTCTTGCGATAACCACTACTGCAATTTTCCCACGGACGCCACATAATTAAAATAGAACCGTAAGTTGTAAGTAAAACTAAAAATAAACATAATAAAAAGTATCTTTCGAATCTTAATGGGGACCTGTGGTCATTAGGCCTATATTATCAAATACTTAAAGGGCTCCAAATCGGCTTGCCAGGCAGTAAATATATAGGTAAAAATAAATACAATATGATTGCAGGTGCAAGTGAGGGTGGTATACAAAACAGGTAAAATAAAAATACGGTTATCGTAATACCTGGCAACTATGCACAAAACCTTAATAGGGTCGTTTATTGCCCCATTGAAAAAGCAAAAAGGCAGGATCTTATATCTTGGGATTTACTATACAATCTTTCGATCAAGCGTTAGTAGTAGTATAGCTTTCATTTTGATTAATTACGCGGTTTTTAAAAAATAGTAGTCACCGACTTTGAAAACATTCTTTGAAGAAAAACGCATTTAAAGTTTCAAGTCTAGTTGTACGAACACAATTTAACAAATTACTTACAGAGCGGGGGGCCCCGGGCCATATAACAGACCTTCTGGTGTTTTTTTTTTTAGAAAATGTAAAAAACTAAAAATCTTTTTTTTTAATTTCTGACTACCCCTTACCCGTTAAGAAATACATGTGTATAAACATTTCAAGATGGTTCTATCAGGTGATGTCAGTTTTGATATGTTTTGTTTCAGACAAGAAATGACGAAGTTCTATTGGAAACGTTTAGTGGGGACGAGGATGAATCCTTAACTGAGAAAACGGACTCTAGAGACCTTAGCCCATCATGTGATACTTCGTCAGAAGTTAAAGATCTCTTAACGAGAAAATTAGAGTTAGAAAAAAGGAAGAGAAGCCAAGAGTTACATAAACAACGAGTTATGGTGAGTCAGTTTTTATTTAGTTCTGGTCAAATATGATGTTGGTATATCATTAAGGTGTTCCGCTATTGTTTTAAAAAAAATATAATGTTATAGCGTGTGGTGCTGTAAGACTTCAACAGTTTTAAACTAAACCAAAGCTAAAAGAAGCTTGGGGCAGTTTACGATGATTGTCCGGGCAAGGGTCGATCGACACTTAATTTTCCTACCGGGACCCAGACCTAAATTTTCACGCCACAACAACTGTTGGTTTAAAAATAATAATTTTATAGCATGTGGTGGTGTAAGACTTCAACAGTTTTAAACTAGAGCTAAAAGAAACTTGGGACAGTTTACGATGACTGTCCGGGCAAGGGTCGATCGATACTCAATTTTCCTACCGGAACCCAGACGTAAATTTTCGCTCCACAACAACTGTTAGTTTGCTGCTTCCATGTTTGGGGCTCTGCTCCCAAACGTACACTACATTATTAGATTCTATTCAGAAGAGAGATTTTCGCCTGATTGGAGACCTAGAACTCACCAGCAGCCTTGATTCGCTGGAACATCGAAGAACGGCTGGCGACTTGAGTCGGTTCTACAAGTATTTTCATGGAAAGTGTACGAAGGATGTAGCCCGCGCCACAGCAGTGCATGCTAAGAATACACATCCCCAGTTTCTGTTCTGGAGATCCATCTCGTAGATACTTTTTAGTGTTCCATACGGAACACTTATAAAATCACTTCGGTGTCTGTCCGCCTGTCCGTCCGTCCGTCTGTCTGCCACACCCGATTTTCTCCGAAACTATTTGACACAGAAAGTTAAAATTTGGTACTAATATAAGAATTGATGGCCCCATCAGAGCCGTGTCATTTTGAAAGTTAAATTTTGACTTAAAGGATTAGTTTTGGAGGGTGAAAGCGGAAGTAAAAAAAAATATTTACTAGATCATCGAGTGGGATGTCAAATGAAAGCATGTAAAAACACGAGTTTAAAAATATATATAATGTAATACTTGCGTACACTTTTTTTTTGTATTATTTTTAAAAAAATCGCTGTCTCCTCCTTTAGCTCGAAAAGTACTGATCGAAAAATTTTGAAAAAATTCTGAATATTCTCCACGGAGTGTAGATTGAACGAAAATTATCACGAGTGCATTACCTTTAATAATTTATCTGGTATATTAAAAAAAAAAAAAATTCAAGGTCATCAGTTTTCAGTAAAGATCGGAAACAAACTTTGTTGTGTGTGTGGTGTGTTTTGTGAAGTCACTGATCATTTCATACCTCCGTAACAAAATTTTTTATTTTAAAAGCAATCAACGTACAGAACATTAATTGCGCAAGTTCAACTTGCACTTGACGGGTTATTTGATCTCTAAATCTTCGGCCACAATCTTAAAAGCTGTAATTTCGGATATTCCGACTTCTTTAGCGGGCACTTCATTCGTCGATCAGACAGCAGTAACTCTTTAACAAGCCCGATGGTTTCCTCCGTTTTTTCCTCTACCGATCTTCCTTATTTGGGGTGACCTTGAATTGGGTATAGGTCCTTTGGAAAGTCGTTACACTCAAATTTTACTTGTAGATAAGATAGGCTGTTATTGCTGTACACCTGAGATATTCTTTGGTGAATCATTTTGGGCCATTTCTCTTTATATTTATAGTAATTACTTTCACTCGAAAGAAAAAAAAAATGTAAATACTGGAGAACACGAATTTGTACAAAATTTCGTTGAAGAACAAATCAATTTTTTTGTATGACGTCACTTTTATCACAGTAAACCCAATACAGTAGCGATAGTGTGCTCCAAGTTGGTGACGAGATTTTGATGGCACGTGCGTCGACGGGTCCCTCTTTCAAAATGGCCGCTCAACGTTTACGTCTGATGTCGGAATGTGTCTTTTGAAATGACTTGTTGATCGTTTCTTGATGTGACTGCAGTTTATATGAATTTAAAGACATAAGAAAGAGAGAGTTTGTATGAAAAGAGAATTAAAAACGATTGTAAGTGAAAATGTTGACAAACAAGTTATAGAAAGGAGGTTATTATTGTGCCATTGACAATTGTAAAAACAATTCAAAAAGTACGCTGGAAGTGAGTTTCTTCTTTTTCCTCAAAGATGTTGAAAGGTAAGTGATTTAATTAAAAGAATATCAATTGCGTAAGAAATCGTACACGGAGAAATAGAATAATTTTGAGAAGCTACTTCTCTTATGACATTTTTTGGGTTATAGAGCAAAGATTTAGCTTACAGCAATCAAACGCGTCATCAATTGTTCAGTTGAAAATTTGTGCAAAAATTATAAAATATGCGCCTCACATTTTTCTCAGAAAATGTTTAAAAATGATTTGAAAAATCGTTTTTTATTCGACCATACGTATCCAAACCTTAATATAGGATCAGATAAAGAATACTCCGGGTGTCAAAGACTAATAACACAGTTAAAAATTCGTATAAGAGTCGGATTTTATTGAAGTTACACTGAGGCCGGATCAGGCCCAGAAACATTTAATTTATATTTGGACATAAAATTCCTTGCTGATTTCAAATATTTATTTAAAAATTTGGGTTCCAGTTTCAGTTTTCACTTTTAGACCTTATAGAGTCCCCGCAAAGCGTTGGGCTCAAAATCTGATATGCCTATTCAATTCACTGGAAAAAATGCTAAAACTTGAAAAAAGGCCAGAATATCAGAAGAGGCAACACAAAGTCATTTTTCTTCATGACAATGCTCCATTATATACGGCAAAACCAGTTCGCGACACGTTGGAAGCACTCAGCTGGGAAGTTCTACCCCATGCGGCTTACTCACCAAACTTGGCTTCTTCCGATTACCACTTGTTTGCATCGATGGGTCACGCACTTGCTGAGCAGCGCTTTGGTTCGTACGAAGATGTGAAAAAAGCTCGATGAATGGTTCACAGCAAAAGGGGAGGATTTTTACTGGCGTGGTATTCACAAATTGCCCGAAAGATGGGAAAAATGTATAACAAGCAATGGAGCATACTTTGAATAAAGCACTTTTTATCATTCTTCCGAATTTAACATGTTTTTTTAGAAAAAAATCTGCTAGTCTGCAACATTTTTCCTGAAAATGCCATCCTGTTAAGTTTTCCACTTGTATTCATCTCGTTTCTAACAAAGGGGTTCATTTTTTAGTGTTCCGAACGGAACACTTATAAGATCACTTCGGTGTCTGTCCGTCTGTCTGTCCGTCTGTCCGTCTGTCTGTCTGTCTGTCCGTCTGTCACACCCAATTTTCTCCGAAACTATTTGTCATAGAAAGTTGAAATTTGGTAATAATATAGGAATTGATGGCCTCATCAGAGCCATGTAGTTTTGAAAGTTAAATTTTGACTTAAGGAGTTAGTTTTGGGGGTGAAATCGGAAGTGAAAAAAAAAAAATTTTTACTAGGTAATCGAGTGTGGTGTCAAATGAAAGCTTGTCAAAACACGAGTAAAATTATATATATAATATATATATATATATATATATATATATATATATATATATATATATATATATATATGTATATATGTATGTGTGTGTGTGTGTGTATATAAAATGTAATACTTGCGCACACTTTTCTTTGTATTTTTTTTTAAAAATCGCGAAAAATCGCTGTTCACCCGCCTTATCTCGAAAAGTACTTATCAAAAAATTTTGAAAAAATTCTGGAATATTCTCCATGGGGTGTAGATTGAACGAAAATTATCATGAGTGCATTACCTGTAATAATTTATCTGGTAAATAAAAAAACAGAAATTTCAAGGTCATCAGTTTTCAGTAAAGATCGGAAACAAACTTTGTTGATAACTGATTTGGGGTGTATTTTGTGAAGTCATTGATCATTTCATACTTCCGTAACAAAATTTTTTTATTTTAAAAGCAATCAACCTACATAACACTAATTTCGCAAGTTCAACTTGCACTTGACGGGTTATTTGATCTCTAAATCTTCGGCCACAATCTTAAAAGCTGTAATTTCGGATATTCCAACCAAGATTTAACTTACAGCAATCAAATGTGTCATTAATTGTTCAGTTGAAAATTTGTGCAAAAATTATAAAATATGCGCCTCACATTTTTCTCAGAAAATGTTTAAAAATGATTTGAAAAATCAACAAACAAAAAAACATTTAATTGGCATTTGGACATAAAATTCCTTACTGAATTTAAACATTTATTTAAAAATTTGGGTTCCAGTTTCAGTTTTCACTTTTGGACCTTATAGAATCCTTGCAAAACATTAGGCCCAAAATCTGATATGCCTGTTCAATTCCCTGGAGAAAATGCTAAAACTTTTGTCTGCAACATTTTCCCTGAAAATGCCATCCTGTCAAGTTTTTCACTTGTATTCAAATCTTTTTTAACAAAGCGGTCCATTTTTTTTGCTTTTTTATTACTCATGCCGCATTAACTTGACATTTTATTAAATCAAAAATTTTCAAACATATATAATATCTATGATTTTGAATGATAAAACTTTGCACAGTAACATTATTTCTATTTAAACAATCTCCCGCTGGTCCCCTTTTTAACATGGCGGACTGCCACGTGACATCTTAAAAAATGAGACCTGATTTTCCTATACGATTACTCCTAAGTTTCACTACTGTGTTAGGTTTACTGTAGTTTTATAGCCAGATAGATAACTTAAAAAATTACCCTCGTAGAATATATCTTCCACTAACCTTGTATAACATGCATACATAGTTTATAAATTTAAAAAAATATATGTATTTATATTCAAACCTCGTAAAATAATTGCAATACCAAGTTTTGTTTTTCGAGTGCATCAAGCTCATTGTTCATTCTACGATCGCTGAAATAAGTTCAAAATGGCGTCATTTTTTCTAGTACAAGACAGGTCGACGTTTACAAAGATACTCCGACCTACATCGACAAAATAGCCGAGATGAATTATTCAATCCGGGTATTTTTAAGTTTGCGGGTTTACGCGATCTAAATGCATTATTCAAGCTGCTCTCGGATTTGCGACGGGCGCCGAGTGGCGCTAGTCTTTTGTTTTTAGTGTTCCGTACGGAACACTTATAAGATCACTTCGGTGTCTGTCTGTCTGTCTGTCTGTCTGTCTGTCTGTCTGTCTGTCTGTCTGTCTGTCTGTCTGTCACACCCGATTTTCTCGGAAACTGTTTGACATGGAAAGGTGAAATTTGGTAATAATATAGGAATTGATGGCCTCATCAGAGCCATGTAGTTTTGAGAATTAAATTTTGACTTAAGGGGTTAGTTTTGGGGGGTGAAGTCGGAAGTGAAAAAAAAATTTTTTTACTAGGTCATCGAGTGTGGTGTCAAATGAAAGCTTGTGAAAACACGAGTAAAAAATATATATATAATATTATACTTGCGCGCACTTTTCTTTGTATTATTTTTAAAAATTCGCGAAAAATCGCTGTCCCGGGCCTTATCTCGAAAAGTACTTATCAAAAAATTTCGAAAAAATTCTGGAATATTCTCCACGGGGTGTAGATTGAACGAAAATTATCACGAGCGCATTACCTTTAATAATTTATATGGTATATAAAAAAAACAAAAATTTCAAGGTCATCAGATTTCAGTAAAGATTGGACACAAACTTTGTTGAAAATTCATTTGGGGTGTGTTTTGTGAAGTCACTGATCATTTTATACCACCGTAACATAAATTTTGACTTAAGAGGTTCGTTTTGAGGGGTGAAATCGGAAGTGAAAAAAAATTTTTTTTACTAGGTCATCGAGTGTGGTGTCAAATGAAAGCTTGTGAAAACACGAGTAAATATATATATATATATATATATATATATATATATATATATATATATATATATATATGTATATATGTATATATGTATATATATATATATATATATATATATATATATATATATATATATATATATATATATATATATATATATATATATATATATATATATATATAATGTAATACTTGCGCACACTTTTCTTCGTATTACTTTTAAAAAATCGCTGTCCCCTACCTTATCTCGAAAAATACTGATCAAAAAATTTTGAAAACATTCTGGAATATTCTCCACGGGGTATAGATTGAACGAAAATTATCACGAGTGCATTTCCTTTAATAATTTATTTGGTGTATAAAAAAAAAAAAACAAAATTTCAAGGTCACCAGTTTTCAGTAAAGAACTTTGTTGAAAATTCATTTGGGGTGTGTTTTGTGAAGTCACTGATCACTTTATACCACCCTAACAAAAATTTTTATTTTAAAAACAATCAACGTACGGAACACTAATTGTGCAAGTTCAACTTGCACTTGACCGGTTTTATTCATATGGTGGCGATTCTACGGCCACCGCGAGGGCTAATTAGATCCAATTACGACTCGAGGGGTAGTTAAATTGCTGAGGATTTACGAAAAAGATGGTTTATAGCACTCTTTTGACTTTATTACGTGATATTGTGTCGACCGACTGAATTTTTAAATAATTTACTGGCTTTAATAGACGGTAGGTCATTTGATTGACGGGGATGTCAATGCGAGCAATTTATCGACCGATCTGGGTTTGCTTTAATTTATAAGCGAATTCAGGCTAGTTAGATTAACAACTGTGTTTTGTGTTTAAGGGGTTACGTCACCTTGTCGCTCAGAAAAATAGGTATAAAAATAAAAACACCGGTCAAGTGCAAGTTGAATTTGCGCAATTAGTGTTCCGTACGTTGATTGCTTTTAAAATAAAAAGTTTTGTTACAGAGGTATAAAATGATTAGTGACTTCACAAAACACATCCCAAATGAGTTTTCAACAAAGTTTGTTTCCAATCCTTACTAAAATCTGATGACCTTGAAATGTTTATATATATATATATATATATATATATATATATATATTTATTTATTTATTTATTTATTTATTTATTTATATATATATATATATATATATATTTATTTATATATATATTTATATATATATATATATATATATATATATATATATATATATATATATATATATATATATATATCACATGGGCTGAAAAGTCCCGGGCCTAACAAAGAAAACACGGTTTTTTTGGTTCAAAATTAGCTTTATTCATCAACGTAATCTCCATCAAGAGCAACGCAATCATTCCAGCGCCGCTCTAACAATGGCCAAACACTGCTCAGAATCATCAAAACGTTCTTGTTTTTGATAAACAGTGAGCAAACGCGGCACCCACTTTGAACAGAGCTTTCTCATAGTCAAATGCTCATGCAATATAAAGCCAACACGTTCCTTTGATATCTTTACGATGTCAGCTAACTCACGCAACTTCACTTTTTCGATCATTCAAAACGATTTTATGGATTTTTTTTGATGTTTTCTGGTGTTACCGCCTCATTTGGACGTCCACTGCGTTCTGCATTATCGGTGTCTCTACGACCACGTTTGAAGTCAGCAAACCAACGTTTTATTGTTGTTTCTGATGGAGCGGAGTCCCCATAACACTTTTCAAGCCATTGCTTCCCTTGAACGGTATTTTTTCCCATCAAGAAGCAGTGTAAAATTAAAACACGAAATTGTTTTTGATCCATTGTTTTGAAAATAACAAAAGTAGCGTCACTCTTAGCACAATAACTCACAAACTAATGAATAGAATATCATGAAATTTTAACAGCTGTCTTTTGAAGGTTAGTATTAACTGAAAAAAAGGTGACTGCAATAAAACTAGCGCCATCTATGTGTTAGGCCCGGGACTTTTCAGCCCATGTGTTATATATATATACCAGACAAATTATTAAAGGTAATGCACTCGTGATAATTTTCGTTCAATCTACACCCCGTGGAGAATATTCCAGAATTTTTTTCAAAATTTTTTGATAAGTACTTTTCGAGATAAGGCGGGGGACAGCGATTTTTCGCGATTTTTTAAAAATAATACCAAGAAAAGTGCGCGCAAGTATTACATTATATATAAATAAATATATATATATATATATATATATATATATATATATATATATATATATATATATATATATATATATATATATATATATGTATATATATGTATATATATGTATATATATGTATATATATGTATATATATATATATAATATATATATATATATATATATATATATATATATATATATATATATATATATATATATATATATATATGTATATATATGTATATATATATATATATATATATATATATATATATATATATATATATATATATATTTTACTCGTGTTTTCACAAGCTTTCATTTGACACCACACTCGATGACCTAGTAAAAATTTTTTTTTTTCACTTCCGATTTCACCCCCCAAAACTAACCCCTTAAGTTAAAATTTAACTCTCAAAGCTACATGGCTCTGATGAGGCCATCAATTCCTATATTATTACCAAATTTCAACTTTCTATGTCAAATAGTTTCGGAGAAAATCGGGTGTGACAGACAGACAGACAGACACCGAAGTGATCTTATAAGTGTTCCGTACGGAACACTAAAAAAAAAAAAATGACGCAGTTATTAAATGTATAAAATAAATTTTCTTTTACACATATACATAGCAGTTTTATAAATAATTTGAAATAATAACGAATAAAAAAAATTAAAAAATGACGGACATATGAGCCATCAAGTAGGACTCTCTTTTGAAAATCCTTGCTGATGGTGTACTTATTTTCTCTTTCAGGCATGGTCTGAAAGATAGAGCCTGCTAAAATATAGCATAGGAAAAAAAAATTAAAATTTTTTTGTAGAATTGACAGCTGTTTGAAAAAAAAAACTCTGATTTTTATGGAAATTTTGATTTTGAAAAATGTATAACTTACGAACGTGGCATCCAATCGAAAATAACCGGTCAAGTGCAAGTTGAACTTACACAATTAGTGTTCCGTACGTTGATTGCTTTTAAAATAAAAATTTTTGTTACGGTGGTATTAAATGATCAGTGACTTCACAAAAGACACCCCAAAGGAGTTTTCAACAAAGTTTGTTTCCAGTCTTTACTGAAAACTGATGACCTTGAAATTTTTGTGTTTTTTTTATATACCAAATAAATTATTAAAGGTAATGTACTCGTGATAATTTTCGTTCAATCTACACCTCGTGGAGAGCATTTTAGAATTTTTTCAAAATTTTTTGATTAGTACTTTTCGAGATAAGGTGGGGGGACAGCGATTTTTCGCGACTTTTTAAAAATAATACAAAGAAAAGTAAGTCCAAGTACTACATTATATATATTTTTTCTCGTATTTTCACAAGCTTTCATTTGACACCACACTCGATAACCTAGTAAAAAAATTTTTTTTTCACTTCCGATTTCACCCCCAAAACTAACCCCTTAAGTCAAAATTTAACTTTCAAAACTACACGGTTTTGATGAGGCCATCAATTCCTATATTATTACCAAATTTCAACTTTCTATGACAAATAGTTTCAGAGAAAATCGGGTGTGGTAGACAGACAGACAGATGGACTGACAAACAGAAAAACAGACAGACACCGAAGTTATCTTATAAGTGTCCCGTACGGAACACTAAAAATCCTATGCTACATCTTAGATAATATTATAAAGAATATGTGTTGTAAATTTTAACAAAATCGATTAAGTAGATCTTAAGATATCAGTTTGAAAAAAGTAGTTTCTAAAAAAAAACGCAGAAAAAACAGTACGGCATCAGCGTCTTAAAACCAAATATTTTTTTTTTAAATTACCTTCAATCTGCGATTCCTGGACCGTACATGAGGTCTTCCATTGTTGCCGCGATGTCCTCCGACTCCTTTTGAGCAGCCCGCTTTTCAATTTCCTGGCCTCTTTAGTCTCCTGTTGGGCTCTCATGTTGGCTATAGATATTCGTTGAGAATCCCAGTTCTCGGCAAATCGGAGCGCGCTTGGGCCAATTACAAAGTTTAATAATTGCATCGTTTGTAATACACTAGTGTGTCTATCATTAAATATACTAGTTGCAATGTAAGATGCAATCTCAACAATTTTTGTGCCACTGTAATGCACTTTTGGAGCCATAGACCAAATGACATCGTTTAAGACTTTCGTTATTATTCTGATTTTATCCTTCTAAACAGCGTTTTAACAAATCGGTATCAGTTAATCTATCGTATACCGGTTCAATTACTTTTTGGACAACTAAAGAATTTTTATGCTTATAAGAATCCAAAGTTCCAGAGGCCTTCGCTTTCTGATACGAACACCAGGTATCTTCGCCGGACGGGCACTTGTCATGCTGTGGCTTTTCATCAGTGGATATTTTATAGTAATAAGTTGCCCATATCGCATTTTTCATCGTTTCAACTGATGTATTTATACTCTTCCTAAATGCAAGATCATAGTAAAGTGTTAACTCATCAAACAAATAACTCAATGTTCAGCGAGTCTAAACTAGTTTCAACTTTGTGTACCTGAGTTAGCTTCCAAAATTCCCCAAAGGAATTATTGTTATAAAGGACTGACTAAAAGAACAATAACCTGTGGTCCGATTGCTACCTGAGTTTCGGGCCGACTCTCTGCCGCGTTGACTTCTAATTGCTGTAACTTCGGAAATAATTTGAATTTTGAAATGGTTAAACGTTTAAAATATTCTTAAAAGTATATACGATTTATCCAGCTTTTTTTGAAAATCTCAAGGTGGTGTTACCCCTTAAGAAAACGGCGGCCGTAATTGACGTTAGTGTTATCTTTGTTTTGATAGTTCCGATGTATTATCACAAAATTGATAAATGGTTTTAAACAGTACTTTCCTTTCAAACATGTAGTTCTAAAATAAGCACTGAATATGACTTGGTAAAAAGTAATTTAATCCAAGCATTTGCCAGTCGGTATAGATGTTGCATATACAGTGCACGGTTTTCACAAAATATAATTTTAGATGTTTTTATCTTTTAAAACTCTAAAACAAAATTATAGGTAAATATGTTGTCCATTTAGAAGAGTAGAGGGTTGAAAAAAGATGCTTTTTCTTAGAGCATATTTATATTCCCAGGTATATATTACATAACTGATGAAATAAAAGTTTGTACGTTCACAGCTAAAAATTTATGATATTTTATTGCCCATGAGATCCCCGAGTGAGAGAGAGCGAGATTCAAATAAATTTTTGTTCCACATTTCTAGATTTTTTTTGGATAATTTAAGTCCGACTCTTGTAGAATTTTGGTTATATATATATATATATATATATATATATATATATATATATATATATATATATATATATATATATATATATATATATATATATATATGTAACACCCTGTAATTTTGAAAGTTACATATTTGCATTTCTAGATACCAGAATGGGACATTATTAGGCTTTTTTATAACTTAAGAAGTATTTTTAACTACTTCCGGTTTGACTGGAACTTTCTTATTTTTAACTGAATCCTGCATATTTTTTTATTAATTTCAATTCGCTTTGAAATTTTCTTTCCAACGATGTATCATAAGTTGACATTTGTTTGACAGGTGGCCGGCTGATTTAAACTCTTAGCCGGCCATGGCGGATATACTAGCAATTGTTTTTGTTTGTTTTATCTCACTTTGGAAAGAATTTAAGACTGTCGTGCCATGTTCGCGAGTCTAAGTGACTCTTACGAAATTTTATGCTTTATATTCATTTACAGAATTTTCTCCTTAAATAATATCAGCGAAATTAAGATAGGAACATGTATTTTTATTTAACCTAGTTACACATTACAGGTTTTTTGCCAACACAGCTAACAGAACTATCTAACGCCAATTGAATTTATTATTATTTTCATAGTCGCATAGTCTAGGGGTTTAAATCAGTTTTTTGCTGTCAAACAAAAGTCAACTTGTGATACATCGTTGGAAGAGAATTTTAAAGCGAATTATCGGCACAGCACGGATGGTACTTATTGCAGAAACGCACCTTCTCGAGCTTACCGCTCGAAGGCATAGTTGGCATTGGTATAACAACTAAAGATGAATCGAAAGATTCGCATTTTTAGAAGTCACCAAAAATGTTCTTCGTAAGCATCTATTTGTCATAGTTTTCCGTTAGTACTTGAATAAGGACTAAAAATGGTGTTCTCGTATTTGCTCAACCTATCCCAAATGAGAAGCCGTGATACGGCGAAACGCGTCTTGGGATGGTTCAGCAAATACGAAGAACACTTTTAGTGACTTCTAAAAATGCGAATCTTTCGATTCGTCTTTAGTTGTTATATCAATGCCATCTATGCCTTCGAGCAGTAAGCTCGAAAAGGTGCGTTTCTGCAATAAGTGCCAGCCGTGCTATGCCACTCTGCTTGAAAAGACTTTGTAAGTCACCGACAGAGTGCAGTATAAGCATCTATTTGTCATACCTTTCCTATTCTTTCGCATTATGTTAATAGTTCTTCGCTGTTATCTTTAGTTTTGTTGTTCAAATATTTGGCTTTGGTGATATTTATTTTAGATTTATTTCTCGAGACTTGTTATTTAATTCGATGGAATGGAAGCATTTCTTGTAATCCTTCTTTTGTGTTGGTGAACAAAGTAACATCATCTGCGAACCTTAAGTGATTTAATCGTTCACTGTCTATTAGTATTCCCTTATTTTCCTGCTTTAGCGATTTGAACATGTCTTCTAGGGTTAACGTGATCAGCTTTGATGATTCGCCTTGAGTGATTTCTCTTTTATTTTTGATATTATTTGTTTTTTCTTTAAGCATTATTTGTGATGTGGGATGGAATTAAAAATAAGAAAGTTGCAGTCACTTCCGGTCAAACCGGAAGTAGTTAAAAATATTTCTTAAGGGATAAAATAATTTTCCATT